>JAYEPQ010000017.1:20243297-20408297 GCA_036321105.1 Dracaena cambodiana
CTTAATATTCTAAAAACCCCTCAAAATACTTATCAAAATACTTATCTAAAAACTTGCAAACAATTATATAGACTTCTTGAAACACTTCAAAACTAACACTTCATAAGAAAGGAACCACCACCCATGCATCAGATCCTTATAGTTTTAAGTATATACATATGCAGTCCTTACTATGGCCAAGCAGCCCTTATCTGCATCACGATTAAGGGCTACTTGCTCCAACACTTCCACAGGATTACTGCTACTAAGCACATGCTAGCTATTAGCTATACCCCAGTACTTTCTACGAAGATATATATAACTCGAGGCCTCATCATCTAGAGTTGTTGCTCTTGATTGATCCTGGCTGCTGCTGCCACCGATGCCGCCACACCACCGGGAGTTGTGGCCGTGTTCGGATTGTTCCTCAACTCCGCTGCAATCACCCTCTCAGCATCCCCTCTCGTCACTTCCTTATCTGCTGGTAGCTTCGTATTTGCATCCTGCATGCACCACCAAATCATTACCGAAATCAATCAATTAACTATAAACTCATTCAAACCCGAAACAAATTAAAGCTACAATAGGAGTCGGGCATTAATTCTCGTACAGCAAGTACATCGCCGAGTTTAGTCTTGTACTCATCACTCATGACCCCGATATTGGCAGTGGCTGCGGATTGAGCAGCAGCACCGATGCCACCCGGAATGTTCTCGCTGATCCCAGTTGCCCTGACCTCAGCTGCCTGGACAGCGGCGGCATCGCTCTGTTCGATCGGCTTGTCTCCTGCAGTCATTGCTGCGGCCTCCAGAGCTTCCCCAATTGTAATATTTTTGGCTATCGGTGCAGCTCCGGGGCCGGTTGCTGACACGGGTGCGGGCATAGCGTACTGCGCCACCACCTAAAATATCAGGGGGAGAAAAAAAAAAATCGAAGTGTGTTTTAACGGAGAAATCTGTGGACTAACTGAATAAATTTGTCGCTCACAAATACCTGTCCTGCTACAGTCTCGGTGATCATGCGTCGACCGGGCAAGTCGGTCTCAGTGACGGTCACGCCCCGGTCAGCGGGAAGGTCACTGGCGTCACCGTGGCCGACAAGACCGGCCTGCTCGTTCTTGGTGGCTGACGACTGCATGACCGCGGCCGGACCACCCTTCTGGGTCTGACCCATCACCAGATTCTCCGCGCTCTGCATCATGGCGGCATCCTGTGGTTTGATGGACTCCCGCGCGAGTTCGCCTTGGACTGTCGGGAAAACGTCGCCGAACTTGATGGGATCGGCTTGGGCCTCGCCTGCTTGGGGCCTCTGCGGTTGTTGTTGACTCATGGGTAGCTGTAGGAGCACTGAAGAAATTAAAACTGGAGCAGAATGAGCTTGAAGCGTTGAGACAACCTCAGAGATTATTTTGAGGAGCTTTTATAGGGTTTGGGGATTAGGATTGAGGAAAGGACAAGATTTGGACACATCAGGTGGAGCGAGGACACGTGCGAAGCTGCCGTGTAGCGGTTGGGATACGTGGGAGCTATAGAGCTTTTAGCCATCCTAGGTGATAAATAGGTGCCACGCCGCAACTCTTCGTGTATGTTTTCATTTCGTACTCGTCGTAGTCTCAGTTTAGGCTTGTAAATGGGTCGGGCGGGGGACGCTAAGTTTCCTTATCCTTATCCATATCGTATATAATCCTCATTTCGGGAGTTTCCCAAGTAGTAGATCATTTTTTTCAGTGAGCCTACTTTATTACTGTCTGAATTTTGAGCCCGAATAAAAAAAATACAAAAAACTATAGAAATTGGTTTGCTCCTTTAGAAACTCCATCTTTTTTGGCCCGTACCGTCTCACTTTTCCATGGGTCTAAAACCCGCTCCATCTATTTTTTAATCCAAAATTCATTTAATTTAGCCGCTTAATCTGCTTATCTATTTCCTATTCATAATGCAAATCTAACTTTGTAGGGGACCATTAATATTAATTGTACTGTTTGTTAATTAAACCCAAAAATTTCAAATGGTCTTTTTTTTTTGTAGGTAATTAAGACTATGGATAAAAAATAATGGTTAGAATAACGAAAATACATCTTGGAACAAGAGATTAAAAAAAAAGGTATTAATTACCCCTTTTTAGAAAATGGGTAATTCTCCTTCTCTCTTCCTCCTCTCTTCTCCCAATAAAGAAAAGATGAGAAAGAGAGAAGGAAGAGAAAGGAGAAGAGAGGAGGAATAACGAAGAAAATGAAAAGAGATGAGGAGAAGAGATGAGGAAAAAAAAGAATGAATAAGAAGGGGTAAAATGATAATATCAGGTTAAAAAGTTAGGGAGGAGAACTAAATTGTAGTAACTTAGGAAGATAAAAGAGGAGGGTTGTACTAAGCCGTAACAACCAATATAAAACATTGTCACATATTATGATATAAACCAAAATATGAATTTCATTGGCGCATTCTCTACTGAGCGACGCGCTACATCGGAGCCCCGATATAGTAAAAAATATGTGAGGGTTGCTAGGCGTCGCCTAAAAGTAACGCGCCACGTCGGCGCCAGGATGTGGTGTCAAATATAAGAGAGTTCCCACACTTTAATGAGCGGGTAGGGGTAAAAAAGTTAGCTTATGAACATAAAATTCAGTTGGCATCGTGGAACATAAGTTCCCTTGCAGGTAAATTAGCAGAGTTAGTTGATATTATGATTAGAAAGAGAGTTAATATTTTGTGCGTGCAGAAAACTAAGTGGGTAGATGCGAAAACTAAAGTAATAGAGTTTTGGGGTTATAAACCTTGGTATACGGGTAGGGATAGAAATCGTAATGGGGTAGGTGTGATCATAGATAAATAATTACTTGGAATGTAGTGAAAATTAGGAGGAAGGGTGATTGAATGTTATTAGTTAAACTTATTTTAGATAAATAGATTCTTAATATTATTAGTGCATATGTACAATAAGTAGGACTTGATGATTCTAGTAAATATCAATTTTGATAAGATTTAGATGAGATAATACAAGGAATATCCATTAGAGAAAAACTATTTATTGGTAGTGACCTCAATAAGCATATATGAACTAGTCATAATGGGTTTGATAGTGTACATGGAGGATTTGGTTTTAAAGAAGGAAATAAAGCAGGTAACTCAATTCTAGATATTGTTTTGTCTTATTATTTGATTTTAGTTAATACTTGGTTTAAAAAAAAGTTTTTCACTTGATTATTTTTAAAAGTGGATAGAGTGTGAACCAAATATATTTCTTTTTAACTAGGAGGACAAATAGAGCTACTTGCATCAATTGTAAGGTAGTGCCACGTGAGAGTATAGTTACCAGCTTAGACTCTTAAATTTAGATATTTAGATTAACTTAGAAATATTAAGTATAAATTAGATCATAAATTAAGTAATGACGATTAGAAAGTAATCAAAAAGTTTTTGTAAATAGAGTAGTACAAAAAACAGATTGGAGAGACCATGATGATCCTGATGTAATATGAAACAAAATGTCTAGCTGCATTAAGAAAGTAGATAAAAATATATTTGGTGAGTCGAGAGGCGGTGCTCCACTGCGTAAAGACACATCATGGTGAAATGAAAATATAAAAAAAAAATACTATTAAGATCAAACGAGATCTTTACAGAGATATAAAGAAGAACAATGACGGTTGATAGGTCGTTACCCAAAAGTGGTATAGTGAAAAATATGTGTTACTAGGTCGTCACCTAGAAGTAATGCACCCGTCGGCACCCAGATATGCTGTCAAATATAAGAAGCTTTCCACACCTTAATAAGAGGGTGGAGGTAAAGAAGTTAGCTTATGAACATAGAATTCGGTTGGCATCGTGAAACATAAGTTTCCTAATAGGTAGATTAGCAGAGTTAGTTAATGCTATGATTAGAAAGAGGGTTAATATTTGTGCATGCAGAAAACTAAGTGGGTACGTGAGAAAACTAAAGTCATAGAGTTTTGAGGTTATAAACTTTGGTATACGGGTAGAGATAAAAATCATAATGGTGCGATCATAGATAAATAATTACTTGAAATGTAGTGGAGATTAGGAGGAAGGATGATAGAATGTTATTAGTTAAAATTATTTTAGATTGAGAGATTCTTAATATTATGAGTATCTATGCACCACAAGTAAAACTTGATGAATTTAGTAAATATCAATTTTGGAAAGATCTAAATGAGATAATACAAGGAATATCCGCTTGAGAAAAACTATTTATTGGTGGTGACCTCAATAGGCATATAAGAACTAGTCGTAATGGGTTTGATAGTGTACATGGAGGATTTGGTTTTAAAAAAAGAAATAAAGCAGGTAACTCAATTCTAAATTTTATTTTGTCTTATGATTTGAATTTAGTTAATGCTTGGTTTAAAAGAGAGTTTCTCATTTGATTACTTTTAAAAGTGGTTCGAGTGCGAGTCAAATAAATTTCTTTTTAATCAGGAGGGTAAATAGAGTTAGTTGCATCAATTGTAAGTTAGTAACAGCTGAGAATGTAGTTACCAATATAAACTCTTAGATTTAGATATTTAAATTAGAAAGAGACTTACAAAAATTAAGTATAAGTTATATTTTAAAATTAGTGGTGACGATTAGAAGGTAATCAAAATGTTTTTATAAATAGAGTAGTACAAGAACCAGATTGGAGGGATCTTGATGATCCTGATGTAACATAGAACAAAATGTCTAGCTGCATTAAGAGAGTAGCTAAAGATATATTTGGTGAGTCGAGGGGCGGTGCTCCACCACGTAAGGACACATCATGGTGGAATGAAAAGGTAAAAAATGTTATTATGATCAAGCGAAACCTTTACATAGATATAAAGAAGAACAATGACGGTTGCTAGGTCATTACCCAGAAGCGGTATAGTGAAAAATATGTGAGGGTTGTTAGGTCGTCGCCTAGAAGCGATGCACCACGTCGGCGCCCGAATGTGGTATCAAATGTAAGAGGATTTTCACATCTTAATGAGTGCGTGAGCGTAAAGAAGTTATCTTATGAACATAGGATTTGGTTGGCATCATGGAAAATAAGTTACCTAACATGTAGATTAGTAGAGTTAGTTAATGCTATGATTAGAAAGAGAATTAATATTTTGTGCGTGCAGGAAACTAAGTGGGTATGTGAGAAAATTAAAATCATAAAGTGTTGGGATTATAAACTTTGGTATACGGGTAGAGATAGAAATCGTAATAGGGTGGATATGATCATAGATAAATAATTACTTGGGATATAGTGGAGATTAGGAGGAAGGATGATAGAATGTTATTAGTTAAAATTATTTTAGATTGAGAAATTCTTAATATTATTAGTGCCTATGCACCACAAGTAGGATTTGATGAATCTAGTAAATATCAATTTTAGAAAAATCTAAATAAGATAATATAAGAAATATCCGTTAGAGAAAAACTATTTATTGGTGGTAAGCTCAATAGACATATAGAAACTAGTCGTAATAAGTTTGATAGTGTGTATGGAGGATTTAGTTTTGAAGAAAGAAATAAAGCATGTAACTTAATTCTAAATTTTGTTTTGTCTTATGATTTGATTTTAGTTAATACTTAGTTTAAAAGAGAGTTCTTACTTGATTACTGTAATACCCCAAAATTCGAGCATCTGTATTACTCTCTTGAGACCAGTGGTGCCGAATAAGTTCACCGAAGTTAATTTTGGACACCGAAATAACTTTCGGTTAACATAACTTTAAATCAACAAACCCAAATGACATTCGGTCTTCGCGATTTTTAGTTTTGTAATATTTAGCAATTTTGGGAGTATTTTTCGGCCTAGTAAGAAAAATCTCCAAAAATCCTAAATATTACAAAACTAATAATCGAGAAGACCGAATGTCATTTGGATTTGTGGATTTAAAGTTATATTAACCGAAAGTTATTTCGGTATCCAAAATTGAGTTCGGTGGACTTATTCGGCACCACTGGTCTCAAGAGAGTAATACAGGTAGCTCGAATTTTGGGGTGTTACATCCTACCCACCTAATAAAAAAAATTTCGTCCTCGAAATTTAATTGGTGTTTTTGATCATGAGAAAGGGTATAGGTATTTTATCCTGATGTCTTTTTCAAGCTCCCAAACTGAATCTCTTGGTGATTGTATATCTCATAAAATAAAAACTAATAATGTTATTTTATCCTTCAAGACTTCTTCCATTGGTTAATAATCCTTACATATCGCTTCTCATATTTTTATTTTATTTCTTCTGGAACAATCACAAAAACTTTAAGCCTTTTCTCAAGTCTATTTTTGATAGATTTACTATTTATACTTCTACCTAAGTGCTTTCTCAATTAAGACATATAGAATACATTATGAACGACTTCTGTTTTTTATAGGAATAATATTGAATAGTCAGGATTCCCAATTTATTCTTGAAGGTTAATTTGGATGAATGAACACAAAAGTAAGACAGAGTTTAATTAGGAATAGCTGCTACCAATTTGGTGTGCCACGCTATCCTAATTAAGTAATGGAAAAGATACAAGTGACAAATATTTTATAGAGTCCATTCCTAGGGTCCTATTACATATTGTAATGGATTATAAGAGAAAATAAATCAGAACTATTACAATACCGAAATAACAAGACTATAAATGGTAGGGATATAAGATAAAAGTGAATTCATGACTACAGAATTCAATCACACACGATGATCTTATCAAACAACTGCAATTGCTGGCACCAGAGAACATCTCTCTATAATTGTCTCGCCGACTCAATAAGACTTGCGATGTATAAAGACTCAAGACATGAATTGTATTATGATAATATTCAGATAGAAGATACAAAATATCAAATGGGAATGATCAATAAAAAGTAATGGAATAGGACGATCATTTGGAAAGATAAATTTAACTTGAGTAACAAGATATAATGCCATATTCTAGTTTGATAAAATGTCTCTTTTTTTTATAGTTCATTATCAAATTCTTGTCCTCTACTTTCTACTTAACTAATTCTATAAAATTCTCAACCTTCTAAGATCTTTTTATATTTTTACACTTATTCTTCCATAGGTTGTTTTTTTTTTCTAATTCACTTGACTTGTTAATCTCGCCAACTATAATTACTCAGCCAACTCTACAAATATTGATTATTGTAATTCATCAACATTTATATCTCCTCAATCTTCAAGAAAAAAAATACAAGTATAATATTATTTTTCTTTTCTTTGTTTTTTTAGGAAGCCTAAGGGCAAGTTCCAAATACAATCATCATTCCATTTTATTTCAATACATCATATCCCTGTCCATTTATACTTAGCAAGTTGACGTAAAATTCTCTATCATTACTCACTAAGGGACATATGGGTTGAAAATTAGATCGATATTATTCCATAACGAATAAGATAGAAATCAATAATGGAATTCCAAAGATAGACGTTTCAAATAAATTTGATATGGTAAGATAGGCACGATACTAGAGCAAATAGATATCAAAGAATAATGAACAATTATAAATAATGAGTCACAAACATGTTCATATGTAGCAGTAGTCATATGGTCTTCCACCTAAACTTAGGCTCTGATACCACCCTGTAACGCCCCCGTTTTTCAGCTGCTTCCAAAAATGGAGGACGCTATTTATAATTTGTACTAGACAACCCAACAGTCATAGGATCTTGGAATATAACTACTGGCACAATCAGATGAATAAATAACATGTCTGAAACTGAAATGATTTCATTTATACAAAGAGTTTATTACATAAAACGACACATTGCTTTAAATATGAACACAAAAAAGTCAAAGAGAAAAGCAGTGCCCAAACAAAAAGAAATATAAATAAAATATATAAAAGTTCTCCAGGGGTACTTCGCTTGCTTATTGTCACTCGATCTGTCCAATAAAGTACGGGTCTTCAATTGATGATATATCCATTTCTTCACGTTCCAAATATGGGTTCAAAACCCTGGGGATTAAACCCAGCAAATAATATATTTAAAAAGAGAAATTGTGTACTATCATAGTACGGGAATATCAGTGTGCATGCGCATGTTTATGTCAGTGTTGTTTGTGTGTATATAAATTAACATGAAGGCAACATATAAATTAACATGAAGGCAAGCATAAATAAATGCATAAATAAATAAACATGACAATAACTACTCTATCTATTTAATCATATATTATATTAGGCTCAGTTATCGTCCAATTTGATTATAAAAACTGTATTAATGGATAAGATAGCGCTATTTCCCATTGTCGTATAAGTGCCCATGCATACCAGGGACCCGACCACAATATTCATGGCGCCGAACCACGACATGCCGCTAGGCACTACAATCAACTTTCGTACTGTATTACAGCAACGGACATACCACTCTGGGTAAATATCAATTGGTGATCCAGTAATCACTCAGGCCACTGCAGTAAAAGAATCCCGACCCTAACAATACAATCAATCCTTATACAGCAAGACTTTTATCCATCATATAGTTTCTCCCATTCCCGTGTTTATAATGAATTATGCACATTAAAATTTTATAACCCTTCTTTAATTGTTTTTCAATTCATGATAACATACTTGCATTTTCATGACTGTACATAATATGTAGTATCATAACACATGATCTGTAATATTAAAACACATGACTTGTAATATCAAAGCACATGAAATGTAAAACACATGACTTATAATATTAAAGCACATGAAATGTAAAACACATGACTTGTAATATCAAAGCACATGATATGTAGCATGATAGATGTTAGTGCACAATTGTACCACAATTCATATCATTAAAATTATTTCAATAATCTGGTTCAATTCTTAATGCCAATCAATAACCCAATTTGGGAATCAATAATTTCTAGCTATTAATTATTCCCAATTAATCTAAACTAAGCCCAATCCCACTAAATTCCCACTTTTTTAAAATTAATAATATTAAAATAATCCTTCTAATTACTTCGGAATTTCGGTTCATTTATTCCGGATATCGAAACAACAAACGGATAATTTTATAGTGTTCCCCTCGTCGAGCACTACGACGTCCTACATAAATTTGGTAGTATTTGGAGAATTTTACACGAAACTAAAATTATTAAATTATTAAATAAATAAATAAATAAATAAAAATAAAATAAATGAGGCGGTGAATGGTTGGTGTGTTGTCGTGATTGAGAAAGCGGGTGGCATTGGATTAAAGGAGGTGTCACATGGGAAAAAAAATAGTGGTGAGGTGTTAAGGGGAGAGTGAGGAAATAAAAACTAAACATTCTCTCTCTCACCACTTAACTCTCACACTATTCTCCTTTCAGCCCAAACCCAGCATCCCCTCTCGGCCAAACTCATCAGCAGAGGAAAAAAAAAACAAAAAAAAGAAAAAGAAAAGGAAAAATCAAGCCGAACCGAGGATTCGAACCGAATATTCGAGATCAAGCCGAGGCAAGTAATACTGCTATTTTCGTTAATTTTATTATTTTATTTATATCTATTTTCATTTGTTTCGTTATTTAATTTACATTTGTATACGTAATATTTTTTTTGAAAATGCTCGATTCATATTTTGAATTATTAATTGACATTGAGAACTAAAACAAATTATTGGGTCAATTTTAATATATATAAATATTATTACGTTTACTTATTTTTAGTTTAAAAAAAAGAAAAAAAAAGTAATACATACGTGAAATTAAATTCATAGGCATGCAAAAATAAAAAGTTACATGCAAACATATATATATATATATATATATATATATATATATATATATATATATATATATATATATATATATATATTTGCATGGAAAGTGTTTGGGCCAGAAAATAAAAGAAAAAGGAAAAAAAATATATAGAGAGAGAGAGACCATGGGCCGAAGAGATAGGAAAAGAGTAAAAGAAAATAACGGAAAGAGAGAGAGAGAGATCATGGGCCAGCCCAAAGAAAAAAAAAAGAGAAATGATAATAATAGTGGGCCTGGACCAGCCCAAAGAAAAAAAAAAGAGAGAGAGATCATGGGCCTGGGCTGTAGAAAAAGAAGAAGAAGAAAAGAAACTAATAATAACAGTGGGCCCGATCCAGTCTTGTAAAAGAAAAAAAAAATAAAATAGAGAGAAGAAATGGGCTTAGGCCAGGAAATAAAAAGACAGAAAAATAATAATAACAGTGAGATTGGGCTTGGGTCTGGGCCTGACAGAAAAGAAAAAATAAATAAATAAAAATAAGTGGAAATTTAGTGGGATTGGGCTTAGTTTAGATTAATTGAGAATAATTGATAACTAGAAATTATTGATTCCCAAATTGGATTATTGATTGGCATTAAAAATTGAACCAGATTATTGAAATAATTTTAATGATATGAATTGTGATACAATTGTGCACTAACATCTATAATGCTACATATTATATGTTTTGATATTACAAGTCATGTATTTTACATTTCATGTGTTTTGATATTACAAGTAATGTGTTTTACATTTCATGTTCTTTGATATTACAAATCATGTGTTTTAATATTACAGATCATGTGTTATGATACTACATGTCATGGAAATGCAAGTATGTTATCATGAATTGAAAAATAATTAAAAAATGGTTATAAAATTTTCATGTGTATAATTCATTATGAACATGGGGATGAGAGAAACTATATGATGGATAAGAGCCTTGCCGTATAAGAATTGATTGTATTTTTATAGCCGGAATTCTTTTACTGCAGCGGCCTGGGTGATTACTGGATCACCAATTGATATTTACCCAGAGTGGTATATTCGTTACTGTAATACAGTACGAAACTTGATTGTAGTGCCTAGCGGCATGTCATGGTTCAGCGCCATGAATATTGTGGCTGGGTCCCGGGTATGCACGGGCACTTATACGACAATGGAGAATAACGCTATTTTATCAATTAATACAGTTTTTATAATTAAATTGGACGATGATTGAGACCAATAGAATATATGATTAAATAGATAGAGTAGTTATTGTCATGTTTATTTATTTATGCATTTATTTATGCTTGTCTTCATGTCAATTTATATGTTGCCTTCATGTTAATTTATATACACACAAACAACACTGACATAAACATGCTCATGCACACTGATATTCCCGTACTATGATAGTACCCAATTTCTCTTTTTAAATGTATTACTTGCTGGGTTTAATCTCCTGGGTTTTGAACCCAGATTTAGAACGTGAAGAAAGGGATCCAGCCCTAGTTGAAGACCCATACTTTATTGGACAGATCGAGTGACAATAGGCAAGCGAAGTACCCCTAGAGAACTTTTGTATATTTTATTTATATTTTCTTTTGTCTGGGCACTGCTTCTCTTTGACTCTTTTGTGTTCATATTTAAAGCAGTGTGCCGTTTTATATAATGAACTCTTTGTATAAATAAAATCATTTCAGTTTTAGACATGTTATTTATTCATCTAATTATGCCAGTAGTTACGGTTATTCAAAGATCCTGTGACTGTTGGGTTGTCTAGTGCAAATTATAAGTAGCGTCCTCTGATTTTGGAAGCAGCTAAAAAACGAGGGCATTACAATTACTTTTAAAAGTGGATTGAGTGCGAGTCAAATAAATTTCTTTTAACCATGAGGGTAAATAGAGCTAGTTGCATCGATTATAAGTTAGTACCAGGTGAGAGTGTGATTACCAATATAGACTTTTAGATTTAGATATTCAGATGAGAAAGAAACTTAGAAAGATTAAGTATAAGTTAGATTCTAAGATTAAGTGGTGACAATTAGAAGGTAATCAAAAAGTTTTTGTAAATAGAGTAGTATAAGAAGCAGATTGGAGGGACCATGATAATCTTGATGTAACATGGAACAAATGGCTAGCTGCATTAAGATAGTAGCTAAAAATATATTTGGTGAGTCAATGGGCAGTGCTCCACCATATAAAGACACATCATAGTAGAATGAAGAGGTAAATAATGCTATTAAGATCAAGCGAGAGTTTTACAGATATTTAAAGAAGAATAATGACGGAACAAGTTTTGAGAGCTATAAGCTAGCCAAGAAAGGGGCTAAGAAAGCTATTCGGAGTGCAAAACCTAAATTATATAAATAAGTGTACGAGAAGTTGGAGTATAAAGATGCAAAAAAAGAATATATATAGAATTTCTCGAATAAGAGAGAAAGTCTAGAGATTTATGTAGTGTAAGGTGTACTGAAGATGTAAATTAAAAGGTTCTAGTTCGAGATAAAGAGATTAAAGAAAGATAGAGAGATTATTTTGACAGATTATATAATAGCAGTTTAAATCAAGATTTGGGAGATCTTACTATTCAATATGAGAATATGAATCGTAGTTTTATGTATAAAATTAAACAATCTGAAATAAAAGAGGTTTTAAAGAGAATAAAGTTAAGAAAAACTGTTAGTCCAAATGAGACTCCTATTGAGCTATGGAGATATTTAGGAGAGATATGTGTGAGGTGGTTGACAGATATTTTTAACAAGATTTGATAAACTAAAAAAAATGCCAAATGAATGAAAAAAGAGTACCCTAATTCTCTATATAAGAATAAGAGTGATATTTGGAGTTGTTCTAATTACCGTGAAATAAAACTCATGTGTCATATTGTGAAGGTTTGGGAAAGGGTATTGAACATAGATTGAGACAGACTGTTAAAATATCAGAGAACCAATTTGAATTTATGCTGAAGCGATCGACGACAAAAGATATTCATTTACTTCGTCAACTTATAGAACGATTCTGAGAGAGAAATAGAGATTTGCATATGATATATTTTGACCTAAAAAAAACCTATAATAAGGTACCACGAGAGGTATTTTGGTGGATATTGATGAAGAAAAGAGTCCCCATCAAGTATATTAGTATAATTAAGGTCATGTATGATAGAGTAGTGTCTAATGCAAGAACATGTGGTAGTCTAACAAGTAATTTTTCTATCACAAATGGATTGCATTAAGGATCTGCATTGAGTTCATTCTTATTTGCTATAGTGATGGATGAGCTTACTAGAGCTATTCAGAATGAGATATCTTGGTATATACTATTTGCTGATGATATTGTCTTATTTGATGAGACAAGAGTATGGGTGAATTCCAAGTTAGAGTTATGAATGCACATATTAAACCTAAAGATTTTAGATTAAGCAGGTTTAAATAGAGTATATAGAGTGTAAATTTAGTAAACGATGGACCCTACACTATGATGTTATAACACTGGACTGGTAAAAGATACAAATGAGTAGTCAGTTTTGATATTTGGATTCTATTATTCAGAATGATGGAGAGATCGATAATGATATCAACTACATGATGCAATTGACTGGTTGAAATGGAGAAGTGCAATGGGAGTTTTATGTGATCATAACATTCAATTAAAATTGAAGGGGAAATTTTATAGGACTGCTATTAGGCCAGTTTTATTATCTGGAAGGAAATACTGGGTTATAAAGAAACGTCATTTACAGAAAATAAGTATAACATATATGCGTATACTTCGCTGGATATGCGGCAATACTAGGAGAAATAAAGTGAGAAATGAAGATATTCGTATTAGGGTAGGTGTAGCTCCATCGATGAGAAGATGCAAAAAAATCATTTACGATAGTTTAGTCATGTGTAATGTAGATCTACAAATGCACCAGTTCGATAAGGAGAGTTTATCAATGTAGAACGAGTTAAAAGAGTGAAGGGAAGACCGAAAAAAATATGGATGAAGGTGATACGAAAAAATATGGATTTTAGAGGTTTAGATGGAAAGATACTACTTGATAGGAATGAATGGAGAAGGATTATCAACGTGATCGACCTGACGTGATTCTCTTTTTGGTTCATGTAGCCTATCCCAAGTACTTAGGATTAAGGCTTAGCTGTTGTTGTTGTTGTATTAGTAAATAAATGTAATAGTTCTTAGTTTTCCCAGAGCTTCGAAATAGTAGGATTATCTAGAAAAATGGACACAGAACTAAATAATTAGAGAGCCAGTATTTCCCGTAATTTAAAATAAGAATGATTTTTAGAAAAATTATTTTGCATTTAAGAGCGATTCGATGCCTTACAATTTTCAAATATTTTCTTAGTACAATATAAAACTATTCAAGATGTGATTCCGTAAGGCTTGTTACTTTAAATTACATATTTCTTTATGATGATTATAAGTTAAATTTTACTTTAATACTAATGCATAAAGCTCATTATTTTATACATATGTTGCGAATCTTTGTTAATTATATTAAAAACTAACTATAATTAAATATTGTTAGATTACGAAACAAACAATCAACAAATTTCATACTATGTAATAATAACTTTTGTTTCACTTCGTAGAAAAAATCATTTACAAAAAGATTTGAACTTGTATTTCGAGATAATATGATGGAACTAGAGCATAATTTTTTAATTTAACAAGATCAACATATGTTTTCTTAACAGAGTAATTTCATGTGTGTCTATATGTGTGTGTTTTTTTTTAACATCATGCAAGTTTAGACCACACTGAGAGTTGAATTCGGAATCTCTTACAAATTAGAGAGCAATGATACTATTAGAGACTAGACTCATTAGCGAGCAATAAATTATAAGCTAAGGCAAGAAGGTAGTCAACAACATTTATTCGCCAGTGAATAAGATCTCAGACATCCAATGCAACCAATCCCAAATATATGTCCATAAAGCACACAAGGGATTCCTTCCCAAACTTCAATGGATCACTTTCCATACTTCGTGGGTGCAGCATCAACAAATTCGCTCATGATCAAGTTACAACCATAATAATAGTTTTAGTTAAATATTATCTTGTTTTTCAAGAAATCAAGCATTTCTCCATTTTATTATCTCAAAGAAACAAATAGGTAATGTTGTGAGTTCGACATTTGATGAGGATTTAATTTAATTATTTTGAAAGAAATATATATATATATATATATATATATATATATATATATATATATATATATATATATGTAAGTTGAACTAGAGCAAAAAAGAGGGAAAAAAGATACTTTTGTTCTCTCAAGACAAATCTGTTTTATCTCATGTAACCCAAGATGGGTAAGCAAAGGGAGGAAAGGTTTAGTATTGAAGGTTTTATATCCAAAGATTATGTGTTATCCGTAAAGATATCTAAATGATACTAGTTTGTGTACGTGAAAAGAACCGAAATGAATGCTTATGATAGAAAAAGAGCAAGAAAATAAGATACATGGGAATTATAGTAAGATTGAACACTTGGGAACTTAGAAGTTAAGAATCTCATCTCTTTTCTTTTTTAATGAAGAATAATCGTATTTTAATGAAGAATGATCCTATCTTAAGTATTATTATTGTCCCTCGAAAAAAGACATTAAAGGATACATACAATGGGAGGAAAGAGAGTGAAACAAGTTACATGGACAAAATCTCCGTAATCGGATGCCTATCATATATGCTAAAAATAACACCAACTCAGTCCCTAACAGCCACTTTCTGAATTAGTACACTCCTTACTGATCATGTTAATTCATAGGCCCTTGGCGTAATGATGATGGTTTGAAAAGGGATGTATCAAGCTACTTATAAACCTTAAGAGTATTCATTTAATACTAGGTTGAATAAACATAGAGAATGATTAAAATCCCTTATTTCCATTTTCCACTATGCCTTCAAGATAGTGAAGCTTTCAACAACAAAGAAGAGAATTTTAAGCTTCCACTAGAAAGGGCAAACAAAGAAATGCTTGCTAAGGACAGTTTTTGCAACTAAAACCTGTACATTTCTAAGTGACCGAGCAATAAAAAAAATAATAAAAAAAAAAAATAGAGGAGGTCTAAGCCCTCAAATTGAAATTTGTAAATGAAACATTATAACCACAAAATTTGCAATTTATAATCCAATCTGCAATCCCTAAACTTCAGAAATCCTAGCAATTTTTCTTTACCAATAAAAAAGAAGCAAATCTCTCAACTGAATGTAAAACCCGATACTCGTTTCACTGTTTAGATCAGTGTTAGTGTTACCATATTCACGGTATATCCTGGATCGCGGCATAGGTACAGTATTTTTAGCCTAATCAGATTGATATTTACCCTTGAGAGTATCTTTAGTGTCATTTACATAAATATACATATATTATTCATTTACATGTGGGCAAAGAAGAGATATTTTTCTTTCCACGGTACAATTATTAAAAAGGTCTTGTACAAAAAAGTCAAATACTATCGTTAAACACATTAGTCATTAGTCATTAATCTATTATTCGGATCACCCGATATGTGTTCCAGGAAATGTCTCATGAAAAAGTATGCATGAACCAGATCACAGTTGGAAGAGGATAGATTAGCACTGGTGAAGAAGATCCAGATGGTTGATAAACCCTAAAAGAATTACCACAACTTGACCTTGTTACAAGTTTCTAACTTCTCATAATAATTACAACAAACTACAGACCCTTATGTAGCAATTAGCAAGTGAATAAGCCATCTGAAATAGCAATTCTCTAAAACATACACATCTTAACCTTGCATTTTGTAATTTTTTTAACCAATCAACAATACACCACTATAGAAGCCCTAGAAAATGTAGCAACATTTTCAAGAGAAATTGAAATGCAGTGATAGTTCTAGTGTGTAGAGAGTTATCTCAAAGCCCTAAAATTACCACAAAAGCTATAGCCATTATTAAAAGCTGGAAAAAAAAAACTATAATTTAGCAACCCAATAAAAATTAATCGTCACCAAAAATAGATATTAAATGACAAGTTTTAATACGTTGTCACTAAAAATTACGATTACATGACAAGTATTTATTTTCATCATAGAAAATCTATTTTTAGTGAGAAGGTTTATATATTGTCACAAAATACCCTCTTTTAGTGACAATTTTTACTTTCCTCACTAAATATTAGTCACGAAAATCCAGTTTTCTTATAGTGATGTTAACATGAATTGAAAAATAATTAAAGAAAGAAAAGGAAAAATAAACAAATAAATATAAAATAAAATTATCATGTGCATATAGTATTACGAACACTGGGATGGAAAAAACTATATGATGGATAAGAGCCATGTCGTATAAGAAATAATTGTAATGTTAAAACAGAGAATCTTTTACTGTAGCGGCCTGGGTGATATTTGATCACTAATTAATAATTAATACACAAAGTGGTATGTCTGTTACTGTAAAATAGTATGGAAATTGGATTGTTATGTCTAGCGGCATGTCATGGTTCAGCGCCATGAATATTGAGGTCGGGTCCAGAGTATATACAGGCACTTGTACAATTCGAAAAATTGCATGCTATCTTATCCATCATTTAGTTTAAAATGCTAACAAGGACTTAACATAGAATTGACATCTTTAAAAGATATTTACCTGTTATTGCAAATGACATGCACAGTTTTGCTTATTCTATTTTTTATTGTTCTCATGACATGTTTAACACTATCGCGATTTAATTGCATACTTTATTTCTAGTACTGTAATAGTACATATATATTTTTCTTGTGTTATTTATTGGGTTTAATCCCCTAAATTTTGAACTCAGATTTAGAAGACAAAGAAGGATAACCAGCTCCGACTGAAAACCCATACTTCATTGACCAGACTAAATGATAGTAGACAGTGAAGTATTTTGTGGAGAACCTTTAAATATATTTATTTATATATATATATTTTGTCTATACACTGTTTTTCTCTTTTTTATTCATATTCAGTGCCGTGTGCTATCTTATGTACATAATTCTTTATATAAATGAAATCTTTTCAATTTTAGACGTGTTATTTATTCATCTGATTGTTACAGTATTTACGTTTATTCCAAGATCTTGTGACTGTTAAGTTGTCTAGTACAAATATTAAGTAGCGTTCTCCGTTTCGGAAAACAGCTGAAAAACGGAGGCATTACACATATATTCCTATTTTCCCTTTTCATTTATGAGTTAAATGAAAAATTTAGAACTGGCACTTCGTTTTAGGTTTCATGCTGGGTCGACCAGTCCAACCGACAGATTTCTTGTGGAGAATTTGGTATTTTTACTTTAGTGCTGGATGAGACTTGTTATAGAATTTTATTGTAATACTCGACATTGATTTAAACTACAAAGTGTTCGAAGTTGCTAACATTTCAGGCTGATTCAAATATTACAAAGTGTTCTCTCTTTTGAAATTCTTACCATTTTAGTTAACAGAATCGGTAAGATAATTGAAGTTGGATTTAGTTAAACGGTAAGATAATTAACTGCTTGGCTGCAGTCCCTTTGGATATTAGTGTACTGCAATGAGTTTTCAATTTGATTTTGAGAAGATATTTGTGCAGTATACACGTTTCTATTAAAAGACATTATTAGAATATCTCACTAATTTAGGATATCTTCCTAAATTAGGATATTTGATAAATTCTCTGATTTATTAGCATATCTCAAGATATCTTCATAAATTATTATATTTATCAAATATATCTAATTAGGCTGATTATACTGATGAGAATTATATATAATTAGGATCAAATTATATATTTTCTTATCTTTACCTTTTATATTTGCCTCTTTCACCCATAAAAGGATGGTCATTGTACAGTTTATATACACTTTAGAATATAAAACTATTCTTCTCTTTCAGTTCATAGTTTTATCATGATATCAGAGTCAGGCTGTGATGTGATGGCGCCTATATTGCTCGCTGGCATCGGTGTTGTGTCCGCCACAGGCACAACCCTTACTCTATCCCCCATGAGCCATCCGCCACCGCGTCGTTACCGACTGTAACTCTTCGACCTATGGTGGCTCCTGTTCCGTTGTTACTGTCATCTTCAAAGGGTCGCCTTTGTTGTCTCTGTCTCGTGCCTATGTGATTTTACCTGCTGCTCCGTCGTCAAAATCTAGTGTATCATTTTTGGCTCCTGCTCCGTCGTTAGTGTCATCTTCAAAAACGCAGCCTTTCCCATTTTTGTCTCATCTGATGACTCTGTCTAATGCTTCGTCCCCGCCTCTTGTGCCAGAGATCCACTTACTATTTTGTCGCCGAAATCTAGTGTGTCATCTTCAGCTCCTGCTTCGTCGTCACTGCCATCTTCAAAAATGCAACCTTTGTCATCTCTGCCTCATCTTTCGGTAACTCCGTTTGTTACTCTATCGCCGTCTCTTGTGCTAGAAATCATATCTGCTGCTCTCTCACCAAAATCTAATGTATCGTTGCCAACTCCACTGCCTCTATCTTCTGTGTTGCCACTCTTGACAGAGCCAGCTGTGTCCTGATGGTGCCGGGATGTTGACTCCGTTGCTGGCGACATTGCTCTCCCTGCTCTCTCGCTCTCTACGTCTGTTGCGGGATTACTGCTTAATTCTTAGCATCTTTAGATTCTCATCATATCATATATTATGTCTGATCTTCCTAAGTGCTCACTGGCTTTCTCTTTTAACCAATGTCCATCCACCTCATTGTCATCATGATCTCATTTCCAAAATCAAATTGGTGTTATCCAAACCATTTTGAGTTTGTGAGGGGAAATTAAAATATCTCACTAATTTAGGATATATTCCTAAATTAGGATATTTGACAAATCCTCTAATTTATTAATATATCTCAGAATATCTTCCTAAATTAGTATATTTATTGAATATCCCTTATTAGACTGATTATACAGATTGAGTCTTATATATAATTAGGATCAAATTATATAATTTTTTATCTATACATTTTATATTTGCCTCATTCACCTATAAAACTATGATCATTATATTGTTTATAAACACCTTAGAATATAAAGTTATTTTTTACTCTCTCAGTTTATAGTTTTATTAGACATTAACATTATAATAGCTATGCATCATCCTCTAATTTTCAATTTCATTTTTGTACTTGGAGAATTTACACCATTCCTGATGGTTGAACTGCTAGCTGACCGAAGAGGAAGCATTACATTAAATGGGCCCCACGTTCTCTTTAGAGAGAGATGGAATGAAGGAGAGAGAAGCAAGTCAAAATGAGTAATTAAAGCATGGGGCCCACATCTTACATATTACAATAACTTTGGTCTTTTTTACAAAAAGTATATTCAAAATACTTTGAAATTTAGCTTGTGATGAGAGGCTAGGATTGTTGTACCTTCTTGGATGTCATCTAACGAGGCACCTTAGACACACTTCTGATACACACACATTATATATATATATATATATATATATATATATATATATATATATATATATATATATATATATATATATATATATGTATATATATATATATATATATATATGTATATATATATATATATATATATATATATATATATATATATATATATATATATATATATATGGATTACTGTAGGTGAACTGTCAGCTTCGAAAAAGTTACGCGAGCTAATGACAAAGCTATAATGATCCTATGATTTTTCTTTAATTTTTTTAACAATTACTATCTCTACCTCCTTAACTTCTTTCAGATTAAATTTCATAAATTTTGGAGTTCATTTACCCTTTCATCATGTGTATACAAAATATTTTATTCATTGATAACCGTTAATTTTTTGCTAACTTGATGGAAAACCAAATCAAAACTAAAACCCAATAAATTGGATATGTGTGAACCCTAGGGGTTGAGATCATAATCCATAAGATTTTTTTTTAAAATATTATTGGAGATAGAGAAAATGAACTGCAGCTCAGATAACTTGCATGTACTGTCAGCTCATGTCTATTTTTCTCATATATATATATATATATATATATATATATATATATATATATATATATATATATATATATATATATATATATATATATATATATATATATATATATGCACCTTAGGTGTCTGCATATGGAGGAGCCGCCTATAGAGGTGCCCCTTAATCTCAACATAGAAGATTTATATGGACGATCCAAACCGTTAGTTTTGATCTTCATATTCTTAATAGATGGTGTATAAAAATTATGTGATTTGGACACTTCATCATCAATCAAAATCAAAACATCTTATTTGTTTTTTTTTGTTGAAAAACCATTTATTTTGTACCTATCCAATATATGTTCAAAATATATCGAAATTACACATTTTTTTGTACAACACTACTTTAGAACATGGAGATTACAATTGACAATTCGGATTATCCATATAAACCTTGCATATTGAGATTTAGGAGCGCCTCCATAGGGAACTACCTATGGAGGCACCTTAGGGGTGTGTGTGTGTGTCTATATATATATATATATATATATATATATATATATAT
This sequence comes from Dracaena cambodiana, assembly GCA_036321105.1. Lineage (NCBI taxonomy): Eukaryota > Viridiplantae > Streptophyta > Magnoliopsida > Asparagales > Asparagaceae > Dracaena > Dracaena cambodiana. Next base: position 20,264,429 of record JAYEPQ010000017.1, read on the forward strand.
ATAGAGAGAGAGAGAGAGAGAGAGAGAGAGAGAGAGAGAGAGAGAGAGAGAGAAGAGAGAAGAGAGAGAGAGAGAGAGAGAGAGATGGAAATGAGCTGACAGCTTACGGAAGTTACCTGAGCTGCTATTCATTTCCACTATCTCTAATAAATTTTTCTAAATTTTTTTTTTGGATTATGATCTCGACCCTTTAAGGTTCACTCATACCCAATTTCTTAGGTTTTAGTTTTGATTTGGTCCTCGATCAATTTGACACAAATTTTAACGGTTTCTTATGAATAAACATTTTGTATCCACTTGATGAAAGTGTAAATGAACTCCAAAATTCATGAAATTTAATTTTACTAAAGTTAAGGAGGTAGAATCCTAATTCTAGAAAAATTTAAAGAAAAATCATTAGATTACTATATTTTCGCCGCTAGCTCACGTAATGTTTCCTGAGCTGACGACTCATCTATAGTAATCCCATATATATATATATATATATATATATATATATATATATATATATATATATATATATATATATATAATCACCATTTCTTTCATAGACTAGAGATAAGATTATGCAAAAAATTCATAATTCAACTTTAACATAATGGATGAATGCCTAAAATGCAGTTTCTTAAATGTGAAAGGTCAAAGCTATGGCCCAAACAGGAGTGAAAAGAGACTCTTGCCTGCTAGCAGAGGTAAATTCAAGGACAATAATTAGACCTGACTAACGGGCCGGGCGGCAGTTGGGCACGCCCGGCTCGGCACGTGTCGGGCACGGCCCGCCACCTCGGGCCGAGGCCGGGCGTGCCGGGCCGTGCCAGGCACGGCCCGACACGCCCAATATATTTTTTTTTTTTTGAAAAAATGGCCGTTGGGGTGTTTGGGGGGGTTTTGCATTTTTTTTTGCAAATAACCCCCCAACGGCTATTTTTATAGCCGTTGGGGGGTTTCTTACAAAAACAAATTGCAGATTTCTCCCCCAACGGTCAAAATAGCCGTTGGGGGGGTTTTGTAAATTTTTTTTACAAATTAAACCTTTTCTTCAGCTATAAATACCTCAATATCTCTTTTATTACCATTTATCATTCTTATACACTAAATTCATTCTAAAAAATCTCCTAAAATTTTTATTTCTCAAGAAGTCTCAAGCAAAAGAAGTAGCAAGTTTCAATCAAATGATCAAGAAGTCTCAGGCAAGCAAGTCTCCCAAACAAAATCCAAGCAAGTTTTCTCATTGAAGCAAGGTTTTTTTTCGCTATTTCGGTTTCCAGCTTCATCTCTCTAACTAGGTATTTATAATTTAAAGTTTTTTTGAGAATTTTAATTAGTTATTTTTGGGATTTTATTAAAATGGATCCACACTCGTCTGGCGCTTCTTGCTCTCAAGCCACGGGTTCTTTTACTCCCTTTTTAACTGATGAAGAATATCAAAATCTATGTCAACCCTTAGAACAACCTCCTCAAGTACCATTTTTTGTATCTCAGGAAGAAACAACTAATACAGCCATACCCGAAACACAAACTACCGCATCTACTAGGGCTGTTAGATCAGACATATGGAAATATTTTGAAAAAATAACAGAAAACAATGTTAGGAAAGCTAAGTGTAAACACTGTCATAAAATTTATTCGTTTCCTGTAGGTAGCGGAACATGTCATTTTAAAAGACACGTAGAAAAAAATCACCTACCAAATGTACCACATCAAACACAAATAAGCACATTAGGTGGATCATTAGGTATACGTAAATATGATCCAATTAAAACAAGAGAAAATTTAGCAAGAGTTATGATACATGACGAACAATCATTTACTTTTTCGGAAAATCGTAAATTTGAAAGATTTTGTAAATCAACATTTACTGACGAATTTAAAAAAGTCCCACGTTCAACATGTACATCTGATATGTTCAAACTATATAAACAGCAGAGGGACATTTTAATTGCTATTTTTTCTTCTTTAATTTTTAGAGTTGCAATAACTGCAGATAGTTGGGAAGCTAGAAATATGACTCATTATTTGTGCATGACGGCACACTATATAGATCAAGAATGGTGCATACAGAAAAGAATAATAGGGTTTAGGGTATTTGATTTTCCTCACAATGCACAAAATTTATCACAAACCATACTAAATGTTTTTTCAGCTTTTGGAATAGACAATAAAATATTTACCATTTCTTTGGATAATGCTTCTGAAAATACGGCCGCAATTAGAATTCTTAAAAATTATACAAAACAAATTTTAGATGGAAAATTATTCCACGTTAGGTGTATTTGTCACATACTAAACTTATGCGTTCAAGATGGATTAAAAATAGTAAATGATTCACTAATAAATCTTAGGTATACATTACTTTTTATTAAAGATAGTGGGCCAAGAAGACAAATATTTAAACAAATATGTAAAAATATGAAAATATCACCTAGAATTATACCTATAGATGTTAGAACAAGATGGAATTCTACATATAAAATGTTAAACATAGCTATTCAGTATAAAAATGTAATAAATGCTTTTAATGAAATGGAGACACCAATGTATAGTTTAGATAATAATGAATGGCACCAGTTGCATTGCATTTCTAAGTTTTTAGGCAAATTTGAAGATGTATCTAGAGTACTGTCAGGAAGTTATTACCCAACTACACACATTGCATTATATTATTTAACCGAAATTACTTCGGTTTTTAATGAATGTAGAAACCACTCTATACTTGAAAGTATTGTTCGACCTATGGAAATTAAATTTAATAAATATTTTAAAGATTTTCCATACTTGATATATTTTGCAACTGTTATGGATCCCCGTTGCAAGTTAGATGGACTTGAAATATTAATAGATTTATTTTATACAAATATGTCTTATGAAAATAATGTGAGGGATTTACTTAATGATATTAAAACATGTTTAGATATTATGTATAAAACTTATGAAGATATGTATGGTGTGCCAACACAAACTACAAAAGAACCATCTACTAGGGAAATTCGTAATCCAATAATATCATCTCTATTTAACAGAAAAAAGCCAAGACAAAGTAGTACATATTTTAATGAATTACATTATTATTTAGAGAGAGCTAACTATGAAGATAACGCATCTCCTGAAAAGTATGAATCCTTTGATATTTTGGCATGGTGGAAATCACAGGAAAAAACATATCTCGTGCTTTCCAACATGGCCCGTGATCTACTAACTCCTCCAGTGTCTACTGTAGCATCGGAGTCTGCTTTTAGCGCAGGTGGTAGAGTGCTCACGTACTTGAGAACCTCAATGGCGTCGGACACATTGGAGATGTGTGTCTGCTTGAAGGATTGGTACGACGCAGAAGACAGGGAACAAGACTTGACTAATGAAGAAGATGTACTAGAGATCTTAGGCTTACCGGAAGAAAATGAAGATTGATTAAAAGTATTTAAATTTGTAAGGATATTCATGTATTTTCAATTTTTTTTAATTTTTAACTTATAAATCTCTTAGAAAATATATTAAGAACAACTTGAGGGTGACGGTTAGGGTCCTCTCCCCTCTCTTTGGGTTTTGTATAATTTCTAAAAAGATTTATAGAGTAATTACATAAATGTAATGAAATTATATATAATATAATATTTGTTTTTATCATATGATATAACTTCCCCCTTTTTTTTTGTTTTTAAAAAAAACCGGGCCGGCCCGCCTTAGCCCGGGCACTGCACGGGCCTGCCGTGCCGTGCCGGAGGGCCGAGGCGGGCCGGCCCCATGGCCTCCGTGCCGTGCCGGGGCGTGCCGTGCCCGGCATGGGCCCGGGCCGGGCCGGGCCAGGCCCGGTCCATTAGTCACGTCTAACAATAATATATTGTTGCTAATGGAGCCCATTACCGCAGCGGATTTCGGTTAACCGAAACGTGTCCAAAACCGGCCCAAACCCATTATGATATGATATATATATGGGGTTGTGGTGCTAGGGTTTTGTGTGCCGAAAAATTGGAGCCGAGGTTTTTTTCTTCTCAAGGAGGCGACTGCTCTTGTTGTTCGTTGCGGGCTGAAGCAAGGCGGAAAAGCCGGAAGCAGGGAAAATCAAGGCGTGGCTTAAGCAAATAATTGCTTGGTGCATGCGGCTGCAAATAAAACAATTAGAGGTTAATTGCTTGGTGCATGCAGCTGAAATAAAACAATTAGAGGCGGCTGAAATTATTTGATTATTGTTGTTCTCTTTTGGGCGGCTGCTTCTTTCGGCCGAAAGCAAAGAAGAAGGAAAAAGAAGGCGGGGAATTCTTTTGGGGTTCTTCTTCGGTGGCTGAAACAAAGAGGTAAATCACTGCAACAAGAGGTTAGAGTTTTGATCTCACAATCTTGTGTGATTTCTTTGTGATTTCTCTTGTGGTTGAGAACTAGAGTTTTGTAATCCTCTTTTGATATAGTGGAAGTTTTTCGATCGGTCCCCGTGGACATAGGCATATTGCCGAACCACGTTAAATCTGCGTGTTCTCTGTCTCTACTATTTTTCTCTTCTGTTAACTATTTGATTTCTCTGGTTGTTGCATTAGTATTATTCCGCTATCTTTTGCTAACAATTGGTATCAGAGCCCTGGTTCGGGTCAGATTTCACTCAGATCGGTGTTGATTTTGAGTGGGAGTTATGGCGGAAGATAGGAAGGGAAAAATTGAAAATTTTGATGGGACAGATTTCCAATGGTGGAAGTTGCAGATGGAAGATTATTTATATCAAAAGAATTTACATCAACCACTGTTTGGAGAAAAGCCAGAAAAGATGACAGATGAGGAGTGGGAATTGTTGGACATGAGGGCTTTGGCGCAGATTCGATTGTGCCTGACAAAGTAGGTTGTGTTCAACGTCTCCAAGGAGAAGACCACTTCAGGTTTGATGTCAGCGTTGGCTAAATTTTATGAGAAGCCGTCTGCTTCAAATAGACTGTTTCTAATGAAAAAGTTGTTCAACTTGAGAATGCCTTCTGATAGTTCAGTTGTTAACCATTTGAACAAATTTAACACATTATGGGCACAACTTGAATCTTTAGATTTTGTCTTTGCTGATGACATTAAAGCTTTGATGTTTATGTGTTCGTTACCGGATAGTTAGAGCAATGTTGTTATGGCCATCAGCAATTCTTCCAATATTGCTCTTAAATTCAATGATGTTGTGAGTACAATCATGAATGATGAATTTATGAAAAAGAGCATGGGTGAGAGTACAGTTTCTACAAGTACTGCTCTGTCGGTTGATAATGACAGACGAAAGGAAAGGGGTAGAAGTTCAAGCAGGGAGTCGAAGTAAAGAGGAAGATCAAAATTTAAGGGGAAATTCAAGAAAAAGTTAGTGTGTTGGAAATGTAAGACAGAGGGTCATATGAAGAAGGATTGTCCAAACAAAGATAAGGAAGGAGCGAATGTGGTGAATCCAAGTGAAGAGTATGATGACTTGTGTTTGTCTGCTCATACAGAATCAAGGTCAGATTCGTGGTTTGTAAATTCAGGGGTTTCGTTCCATTGCACTGCTCGTGGAGAATGGTTTGAGAATTATGTCCAAGGTGATTTTGGGCATGTGACTGTTGGTAATGGGCAGGAATGTAAGATTGTCGGTAAAGGGACAATTCAGTTAAAGTTGCACAATGGTGGAAAGTTACTTTTACAAGAGGTCAGGCACATACCGGATTTGAAAAAAAATTTGATATCTGTTAGCAAGCTGGATAGTGAAGGTTATCAAATCTCATTTGAGAAGAAACAGTGGAAGATCAGCAAAGGAGCAATGATAGTGGTCAAGGGTGAGAGAGTGGGAACTCTATATTTACTCTCAAGCTCGGTGGATCACGTTGTTTCTTTGGCCACCGTGAAGAATGAGAAGGCTACCTTATGGCATCAGAGGCTCGGTCACTTGAGCGAAAGCGGCATGAGGGTATTGCAATCCAGAGGTATATTGACAGATATGAAAGATGCTAATTTTGATTTCTGTGAGAACTGTGTGTTTGGAAAGCAGAAAAGAGTTAGCTTTATGAAGGATGGCAAGGAGAAGAAAACCGAGAGATTGGAGTTGGTGCATACAGATGTATGGGAGCCTTCTTCGGCGAAGTCTCTTAGAGGTAATTCTTATTTTGTCACTTTCATAGATGATACAAGTAGAAAAACATGGGTGTTTGCACTTAAGCAGAAATCCGATGTTTTCAAGATCTTCAAGGTATGGAAAGCTCTTGTTGAGAATGAAACAGGTTTGAAGGTAAAATGTCTATTGTCAGACAATGGTGGGGAATTTTGCAATAAAGAGTTCGATGACTATTGCTCTGCCCACGGGATCAGGAGAGTAAAGATTGTACCGAGAACACCGCAGCAAAAGGCGTGGCTGAGAGGATGAATAGAACCATTTTGGAGCGAGCTCGGAGTATGAGACTACAAGCAGGTTTGCCTTTGCAACTTTGGGGAGCCGCTATAGATACGGCAGTCTATCTGATCAACAGAAGTTCAGCTAGTGCTTTAGATGGAGGAATTCCAGAGGAGGTGTGGTCTGGTAAGACTGTGAATTATTCTTTCTTAAAAGTGTTTGGTTGTATAGCATATGCACATGTGGATCATGAGATGAGAAAGAAGCTTGATTCTATATCTCAGAAGTGTGCATTCATTGGATACGGTAGCGACGAATATGGTTCTCGCTTATGGGATTATGAGCATAACAAGGTAATTCGTAGCAGAGATGTAGTATTCAATGAGGGCTGTATGTATAAAGACCGAACGGAAAGTAAGAGTGAGAATGCAGTGAAAAAAGAGCGCTTGGAGCTGGATGAGCCACAGGATGGGATTGATCCCATAGATAAAAGAAAGGAAGAAATATTTACATCTGAAGGAGAAGAAATGACTATACATGAGAATACACAAATTTCAGATGAGACCGAACAGGAAAGAGAGCCATTGACTGAAATAGATGGTTCCAGTACTTCATCAGAGAGTGTTCCCACTTTGAGGAGGAGCACGAGGATAAGGAAGCCAACCCAAAAACTTTGTCTTCCATTATATCATGTTTTGTATACTGATGCAGGTGAACCAGAGAGTTACCAAGAAGCTATGGAGGATAAACTTCATCTTAAGTGGGAGCAAGCCATGCATGAAGAGATGTCTTCTTTGGAGGAGAATCACACATGGAAATTGGTGAAGCGACCGGAAAAGGTGAAAGTATTGCATAACAAGTGGGTATTCAGAGTAAAACATGAGGCAGGAGGGACACAAAGGTTCAAGGCTAGACTTGTGGTGAAGAGCTACGGTCAGAGAAAAGATATTGACTTCAATGAAATATTTGCACCTGTTATCAAGATGACTTCTATCAGAGCAATATTAAGTATTGTGGCTGTGAAAGGATTATATTTAGAGCAGCTCGATGTGAAGACTGCTTTTTTTCATGGTGATTTGGAGGAGGAAATGTACATGGAACAGCCGGAGGGATATGAAGTTAAAGGAAAAGAGAATTTGGTATGTCGACTGAAAAGGAGCTTGTATGGGTTGAAACAAGCGCCGAGGCAATGGTACTTGAAGTTCGACAAGTTTATGTTGGATTCGAGTTTTGCCAAAAGCAATTCAGATCATTGTGTATATCTACAAAAATTTAATGATGGTAACTTTATTATACTTACTTTGTATGTAGATGATATGCTTGTGGCAGGTACATGCATGAAGAAAATCAATGATCTGAAAAGGAAGTTAGCAGGAAGATTCTCTATGAAGGACATGAGTGAGGCTAAACAACTTCTTGGGATGCAAATTATCCGAGATAAGAAAACCAAGAAATTGTGGTTATCTCAGGAGGGATACATCAAGAAGGTGTTGGAGAGATTCAACATGGAGAATGCAAAATCGGTAACTACAGCTCTTGGTGGTCACTTTAAACTGTCAAAAGAGTAAGGTGCTAAGACAGATGAGGAGACGAGACACATGGAGAATGTGCCTTATTCATCAGCTGTTGGGAGTATTATGTATGCAATGGTGAGTATAAGACCAGATATTGCACATGCAGTGGGAGTAGTGAGTAGATTCATGAAGAACCCTGGAAAGGAACATTGGCAAGCGGTGAAGTGGATTTTCAGGTATTTGAAAGGTACTTCAAAGTATTGTTTGTGTTTTGGGGGTGATAACATTGATGTGCAAGGTTTTGTGGATTCGGACCATGCGGGTGATAGAGACAATGGCAGGAGCACTACAGGTTATGTCTTTACTGTAGGAGGGACAGCGGTAAGCTGGGTTTCAAGACTACAATCAATTGTTGCTTTATCTTCGACAGAAGCTGAGTAGGTTGCAGCTGCAGAAGCAAGTTAGGAGTTTATTTGGTTGCAACGATTGATGAGTGAGTTGGGTTTTGATAGAGTGGATTGCAAGTTATTCAGTGACAGTCAAAGTGCAATTCATCTTGCTAAGAACTCGGCGTATCATTCACGGACTAAACATATTCACTTGAGATATCACTTCATTAGATCCTTGTTAGAGGATGGCCAATTGAAGTTGGAGAAGATTGAAGGCAGCAAGAATCCTGCGGATATATTGACAAAACCGGTTGATGGGAAAAAGTTGAGCTATTGCTCAACTTTGGTGCATTTGTGTTGAATGCTGAAATTGAGACTTTGAACGATCGAAATAAAACTTTGGACACTGGAATTATCATGTATAGAGATTACATTTTTGCAATAGGTCTCCAAGTGGGAGATTGTTGCTAATAGAGCCCATTGCCGCAGCGGGTTTCGGTCAACCGAAACGGGTCCAAAACCGGCCCAAACCCATTATGATATGATATATATATGGGTTGTGGTGCTAGGGTTTTGTGTGCCGAAAAATTAGAGCCGAGGTTTTTTTCTTCTCAAGGAGGCGACTGCTCTTGTTGTTCGTTGCGGGCTGAAGCAAGGCGGAAAAGCCGGAAGCAGAGAAAATCAAGGCGTGGCTTAAGCAAATAATTGCTTGGTGCATGCGGCTGCAAATAAAACAATTAGAGGTTAATTGCTTGGTGCATGCAGCTGAAATAAAACAATTAGAGGCGGCTGAAATTATTTGATTATTGCATTTCTCTTTTGGGCGGCTGCTTCTTTCGGCCGAAAGCAAAGAAGAAGGAAAAAAGAAGGCGGTGAATTCTTTTGGGGTTCTTCTTCGGTGGCTGAAACAAAGAGATAAATCACTGCAACAAGAGGTTAGAGTTTTGATCTCACAATCTTGTGTGATTTCTTTGTGATTTCTCTTGTGGTTGAGAACTAGAGTTTTGTAATCCTATTTTGATATAGTGGAAGTTTTTCGATCGGTTCCCGTGGACATAGGCATATTGCCGAACCACGTTAAATCTGCGTGTTCTCTGTCTGTGCTATTTTTCTCTTCGGTTAATTATTTGATTCCGCTGGTTGTTGCATTAGTATTATTCCGCTATCTTTTGCTAACATATATGACTCCCATAATAACTCAGATGGCTTCTCTACTGCAGCGATCCTTCCTAGCTCTATCTTGCCATGAATCCTACAAGCCCCAAGAAGTGATCCCCAAACTGACACACTAGACCGGAATGGCATATACTTTTAATGAACCCATATCCCTTCTCCTCCATTCCCGCCCTTCCTAACAAATCCACGACACAAACATACATCTCCATTTTTTGTAAATCAGGTTCATCGTAAACTTGGTGTTATCCTAAAGAGCTCATCATACACGTCCAATTCCAGTATATCTGTTTGGTTTAATTAAAATTTAAAGCTACTGTAGAACAATAACCAAAAAAAGAAAAAAAAAATGGAGCCGAAGTATGTAAGTTCCCATTAAAATGCAACATCTATGCATCATTCTCCTTATTAGGGGTTTCTAAAGCCAAAGATAAAGTCTCTCATTTCTCCTTTTCATAATACAAATCCGAAACATACCATTTGAGAACATATACAGTAATATAACAAGTAAATGGCTGATATAGCACTATTCTCAGTTTGTATTTTGATAAAGAAGGTAGATATAGTTATGCCTCTATTTAAAGAAGATAAATAATTGTCTGAATCAGCCCTCTTATTGTTATCTTTATTTGAAAAGGCTACAACAGAAAAATAGAATACATCTAAGAATGGTAAGCTCAAAAAAGGAGGCAATACGGTACAATAGGAAATTTTAATTATAAAATGTCAAATGGATAATGGAAAAATTATTTAGGGATCATTATATTCTGAGGATATCAATTAGATAAAACGGAATAACTATCAAAGAAGATGACAAATTAAACCTCAACTTGTTTATGTCACTATCTGTTTTTCCAAGGCACCCATTGATGGGTCCATGCAAGTGAGTATGATTTTCTATAGTAAAATTTCGTTTACACTTTTCCATATGTGTTGTGATATAAGCGACCAATATATACATGTATTTTTTTAATTAGAACTTTACATGACAGTTGTAAGTATGCTATACGTATAATATGTAAGGAAATAATGGAGTTCTAGGGGAACTGGAAGAAGAACTGTACATATGTTTAAGAGGTTCAGTTTATAAATTATGCAACCAAAACTTAGGGACCTGACTATAGAAGTTCCGATTGATTATTAGATCACCATCATTATTTATTGGGTCATGCACTTAAGCTTATGTTCATCAACATTTATATTTCTATTAATACATAGCAGTCGGTCCTAAGATAGTACCAAGAATCATAATCGTAGTCTCAGATATGTATGGGATACTTATAAAACATGTGACATTTTGCTCCTAATAGTTCCAACTTCATTCATAATTGACAATAATACTATTATTCTATTTTAAACGTACTTTAGATCCATTATTACCATTGTTATACATAATAACTAAATGACATGCATATTTTTCCACTTACATGTTTATCACAACATTCGAGACAAGAATGACATAATCAATAACTTATATCATTCAAGACATGTGTCTTTATGATACCCTTGCATGTGGTTTATATTATTTCTTCCTTATTTATTTTCACATATAGTGTACTTTTGTACTATATATGTCTTTTCTATATACTTGCTATATTGTTTTAACGATTATGGTTTAACACGGCCAGACAATCTTGACTTGTAGGTAAGATGTTGGACATATACTTTGAAGAGCTGCCAGATAAATAATAGGTCATTCTGCTGTGACATATCCAAGGATTTTATTTTTCATTATTTTCTTTTTTTAAGTAAAGGTGATAGATGTGTCCCTATTTATTCTTGTTATTCAAATCTTGTACCTTGAGTTATTTGATATTATTTTTTTTTAATTCATTATTTTCTTTGGATCATGATTTGAAATTTATTCTACTTCAAGTGTACAGGTCTTATAACACTTAACAGGTCATCTCAACGGATTTTAAGTATTGTGCAATTTCACTTTAATTTGTTTAACTACCTAAGAAAAATATTGTTTTTTGAAATATTAAATTAACTATGCTAAAGACATAAAAATAATCTATTATTTTTACCCTCTTATTTTATCATGAACAGTGATACAATATAAAAAAAAGATGATCTTTTAATTAATATTAATTTATCTTTATTTACAAGAATGAAATATCAAGAGATTAAAATCAAGCATAAAATCATTAAAGGTAATAAGAATGATTGAATTAAACTAAATCTTGTAAATTACTACCTTATTAAGTTAAATTGCAATAACAACTAATCCTTTTATCCCAAATACTTAGGGTAGGTTATATAAGCCAAAAGAGAATCGCGCCAGTCCATCACATTGATAATCCTTCTCTGTTCATTCACATCGAGTAATGTATCCACATTTAAACTACTAAAATCCATATTTTTTTCGTATCACCTCCATCTATATTTTTTTCAGTCTTTCCTTCACTCTTTTAATTTATTCTATATTGATAAGCTCATCTTATTGAACTGATGCATTAGTAAGTTTATGTTGCACATGACCAAATCAGCATAAGCTATTTTTTGTATCTTTTCTTTGGTGAAGGTTATACCTATTTTAGCACGAATATCTTTATTTCACACTTTATCTCTCCTAGTGTTCTTGCTTATCTTGTTAAACTAAGTTATCGACTCCAAACATTTTAGTAAGTATAAACTATCAAAATATTAATAAGTATAACTTATCAAAACTAAGATCTATAAATTGATTTCTTCAATGTAACTTATTAGATAACCATAAAAATTATGCATAGAGAGAAGGATAAATTTACAAGTTAATGTTTAAAAATTCGAGCTTCAACTACATCTTAGATTAGTAGGAAAATTAGCTACTCATTACGAAAAAAACATGTAAAAATATATTAGTAAAAAAATCATTAAAAACTAATCTAAAAAGCAATAAAAATTTCCTAATTAATCAAAAACAACTTAGGAAGAAGAAAAAATAGTAAGTAAAGAAGAGGTATGGCATCCATCAACCCTAACAGGCAAACTCTTTAACCATTTATTAATTAAAAAGTATAAGATTGTTTTACAAAGATATACAACCCATGTTTATAGTATAGAGAACTTATATCTAGCCATCCTTGAAGGATTAAAATTATGAAAAGTCTTCTAGAGAAAATTAGCTATTGACTTAGCAAATTGACTACTAGGTAGCACTATTAACCGCTAGGTAATGGTGGTCTACAAAACTAAAATGGAATCCAAATCCATATAGAATTTGACCCATGAAAACTGATCCATCATTGACCAAATTTGACCGCTACCAACTGGATTGACTGCTAGATAGTGATCAAATTACTGAATTGGATGCTAAGCTTACTGTCACTTGATCTCTAGTCCTTTGACTATCTCCTGATCTAGTCTAAATGCCAATTTGATACTCTAAATCAGACTGATTACTGGATGTTCTCTTGTTAGGCTTTGAGAATTGCTGTTTGTGACTTTTTTCGCTGATTTGGATGTATCCTTACTGCAGATACATATAATTTGAAAATATACTAAAGCATACCCAAGTAGAAATTATTTATGTTTAAAAAATAGATAAACTGTAGAATATAAATATGCAAAATATAATACTTATCAATTCATATTGTTAATGTTTCAAAAATATGTATTTGTATTTCTACAGTAGTTGGTATGTATTATTCTCTTATGTTTAGACTTATTGTATTTCTTTAAAACACATTGCCAAACTCTATCCGTATGTTAGGATGCAGGGTGTTATAGAAAAATAATGGATTGAGTGTTGATCATTGAATTATGGAGGGAGGCAATGGCCTTAAGAACGGAGAGGAGGGGAAGTAATTGGGATATGCAGGGAGCAAAGCATGCAACGAAAGACTCAAGGGAAGAGGAGGGAGAGGGAGTCCTAGTGGTGGCTAGAGATAAGGGCGGTTGTACGCAGAAATAGAGGGGAGGGGCCAATGATGAGGAGGCAGGGATGAAGGAAGAGGGGCCAAGGGTAAGGTGGTGCAGGGTAGGGCCGAGGAGGCCGAGCTTGGTGTAAAAGTTGATGAAGTGGGTGGAGAGAGATTTCATGGTGGCGGCAGGGGCACAATAGCTGAGAAGACGAGAACGGGTGGAGATGGCACGCTGGACGAGGGCGGCCATGGTTTGGGGGCATGGGAGAGGGTAAAACATTGGGGCATGGTCTTTTGGAGGGGGAAAGAAGATATGTAGCTTCTGATTTGTATTTGTTAAGGACAAGAAAAGTAAATGAGGATAATTTCTTATTAGTATTGTTATATGTGGCTAATTTATTTGATACCTTATTATTTAGAATATGAATTTTTAATCTTATCTTCAAAAGAAGAAGAAGATCTTTTTCTGAAGAAGGAAAAAGATACATGTGGCTAATATGGCCAGTATCAGTTATCCAAATATATATTGTTTTCTCTTAACCATATCATAAAATATTTTTTACCCTTTTGGATACTGCACTTCCGTGGAAAGACAAAACTACATTTTTTTTTTTCATGGGATGAAACGTAAAGATCTTGTTGTTGAATATTAACAATTTATTATTGTCATTCATCTTCTTATAGTTAGCCAAAACAAGCTTCTTAAAGATAAAAACAAAGGTATGTAATTGAAGCTTCTGGTAAGTTTGGGGGAAAAAAGAAATCTTAAGAACTTGTCTATTTGCATGAAACAGTTATTGGTATGAAAGAAAATAGAAAAAGAAGAAGAAAAAGAAAAGGAAAGAGAAAATAAAAGAAGAGAAAATGGAAATTGGTTTCTCTTTGAAATAATCCAAAGTAACTCTATTTCGAGCTCTTCAAATATTTAATTTCTTGGAAAGAGTTTATAGAGTATTTGGCTAATCGAATGTAGATCTTAACTGGCAGGTGCTACATATGACTGATATAGCATTTGTATTTGAGAGAAAAATGACCAACTTAAAAGTAGGAAATAGTCCATTTTGATATTGTATTAGTTATAAATAATTTCTTCCTATATCTGTTATTTGATTATATTTCATTTATCTATGGAAGAGATCTCGCACATAACAACAAACATCCAAAAAAAAACATCCCAAACGCTTGCTGATTTCCGAAATTTATCTATGATAGAGTTTTCTCACATGAGGAACAATCATTCAAATTCCCAATTGAAATATCTAAAAACTCTGAAGTATTTTAGATTCTGTAGTATTGAATACATTCCAAAATTCTTCCGCACTACAAACAAACAGCCTGACTCGCAGCCTGCTATTTGATGGGACGTGAGCTCGCACCTAACCCATCCACTCCCCAAATCCATCACTCCACCGTCACCCTGAAACTCCACCTTAAACAAGGCCGTAGTTTGCAGAGGAGAACCGAAACCAGAAATCCAAATATCAAAACATTACTGGTTTCCACTCTTCATGTTATGAATTAATAAACCAACAGTCAGGCAGGAATCAAGGGAACACCAATCAACTAGAGAAAGAAAATATATGTATATATTTTAATTATTTGGTACCAAACATTTGTATATAGAGCAGTATAATATAAGAATCATGCACCCAAGTAACCAATTGCATCATATTGTCGTCGTCGACGATGACGACCCAACAACATTTCCATACGGCTCCACTCCTTCCCCTCCGGCCCTCAGCTCAGTAGAAGACCATCATGTTTGCTTTGTCTCACGCTCCCGCAAGGTCCTCGATGACCTCCCCTCATCCTCCCTCTCCCTTTCTGTCTTCGAAGGTCTCCTCTTGAAATGGTAGTCCTCGTCTTCCTCTTCCTCGCCCGATTCGTGCTCATAGCTGCTCCTCTTGTACCCACTAGAAGTGACCGAACTGGCCCTCTGGCTGACTGCTTCATCTCTATCACGACGATGACTACGATGGTGATGATGGCGGTGATGGTCATTGACAACTCCATTGGCGGCGGCGGCGGCGGCATCGGATGACAACGAGGTCTTCCTCTTCTTGGCCTCTTTCTCAGAGTCGGGGAAGCTGATGCGAGAGAAGACGCTTCCCTTCTGCTTTCGGTCGTATTTGTCAAGCTGTTCGGCTGCTGCCGCTTTGTCTTCCACTTTCCTTTCCCTTTCATCATGGTCAGAGGATCTTCGCTTTGATGAAGGCCGAGGAACCGTAGGTGGAGAGTGGTCGGATGAATCGCGGTGGCGATCTGGATCTAAGGTCGTCTCGGTTCGGTCATGCCGGTCGGCCTTGGACATAAGCCTCTGCAGACCAAAACCAAGTGGTCGGTGTCAGCACTGATGATTGATTATTAACAGAAAAGCCCCGTAAGAAAGCAGAAATAACAAAAGCGCCTCCCACGACAGAAACTTAGCCCAACAACAAAATTTACTCAGTTTGAAGACAAAATTCGGCCCATGGGAGGCCCATCATAGGACCACATCTCCTTTTTATATAAGGTACGCCACGTTAAACGATATTCCGTCCTCCGATGAACTCGTCACACACGGACTAACAAACTACTTCTTTTGTTAAAAACCTTTTCTTTTTCACCCAAACTAACCGAGTTAACGAAACAATTTATGTCTTCAAAATATCCATTCACCAACATAAACGTACACTGGGACACCCTGTTCAATTAGCGAGTGAGCTCAGCTGAGCCAGTTTGTTTCCCCGTAGGCCAGGTGTCTCAAGTTGAAGCAGTTGTAAGCGTTTTTTTTATTCTTGCAGCCAGAATGATACAAAAAAGAGGGAGTTTCCAAAGGAGCACACCATTTTTTCTAGTGAGCCCACTTCATAAGAACCGTCCGGACCAAAAATACACTAAAGAGTGGACTCACTAGGAAAAGTGGTTGGCTCCTTTGTTAACTCCCAAAAAAGAGTTAGCTGCTCCAGACCAATCCTTGATCCGGTCAGGTCCATCTTGCAACCAGCTAAGTTTTTTAAGCCAAGCCATAACAGTTGCACAAAATTCATATGGGCATTGGACATTACAACTGCATGCAACCAACTTGTGCAGAAACAAGAAGAGCCATAGGGAAACAAACACGCCCAGGCCACCATCGAACCACAGATGTGCCCCCCCTCCTGATTATCTCGAATAACCAGGGCACACCCTCGGGCACACCCTCCTGATTATCTCGAATAACCAGGGCACACCCAGAAGTAAAACCATCCTGAGTCGCCAGTGTATACCCAAACCGAGACAAATCAAACCATCAGTAGCCCTTTCCAACGAACTTCCAAGTAAAAAATCTTGAAATTAATTGGCCCAATGATAGCACTCCTAAAATATGCCTCACTTTTAACAGAGTAGATCATAAGCAGAAGAGAAAAGAAGATCTATAGACCTAATTAGAAGTATTATAAACACAACAAGAGGGATAGAAATCAAGAAAAAAATGAATAAAAAGATAAGTGCATGCTCTCTTGCATGCCAAACCAGGAAAACATTTTCTTAACCCTATGTAAAATTTTGATAACCAACCAAATGCAATGACGCCCAACGGACTACACAAAGATAAAGTAATCCCAACATTAATAATAACGAGACATACGGGCTTTGCCTTCTTCGGAGAGACATCAACACCACTGCTGCTGACTTCCTTGCCAGCACCCCTACCATCCTTGAAGTAATCCCTGTAAGAAATCAAATCACCAAGATTATTAATAAAAAAATGACCATGCAAAGAAATGGAAGGAAATGAGCAGGAAGCAAGAAAATATTCCAGTCCAACATAATTCCAGGTCCACAGTGTTAAGCTTGCACAGTCAAAAAATTACTGGTTCGTTCTATATAGGAAATGTCAATGCAATCAGGTTACAATCACTTATTAACCACATATAAGTTGTTGGATCCCAATAACCTACGGGCAGGGGAAATAAATAAATAAATAAATAAATATATATATATATATATATATATATATATATATATATATATATATATATATATATATATATATATATATATATATCTTGTGCACATACAAACTAAAGGTGGCATAGGCAAAGGCAAACCCATTTACACTGGTTTTTCGGGCAAGGATTAGTTCGCTTATCTGTCTATCTAATAGGGTCTGGTAACCATTTTTTACCTACTTATCCTAATAAGTAAATTGATACAAAAAAAGGGTAAGCCTTTTTGCCTACCCTTTTAACCACGTCAAAAAATTTAATTTATGTTGGTGTTTGACTAGGATTCTACTACTAGGAATTTAAGTTACAAGTAAAAGTCTATTTTGGAGCATAAAATTTCAAAATATAACCACATAGATATCATCAAGAATATATGAATTACCTAACTACAAAATTTCATATGGTCTAATCAAGACTTTAAAAAAAAAATGCTTGTTATGCTATGTCAAGCCATCATAGCCATGCATTAAGCTCGTATGTCAGGCCATAAATTAACCTCTTGGTTAATAATAGGTAAGACTTCAGTAAATCATATGAATTTACTGAAGTAACTTGATACAAAAAAGGGTAAGCCTTTTTGCCTACCCTTTTAACCACGTCAAAAAATTTAATCTATGTTGGTATTTGGCTAGGGTTCTACTGATAGGATTTGAAGTTACAAGTGAAAGTCTCTTTGGAGCATAAAATTTCAAAATATAAACACATAGATATCATCTAGAATATATGAATGACCTAACTACAACATTTCATATGGTCTAATCAAGAACTTAAAAAAATGCTTGTTTATAATGCTGCTATGTCAAGCAATCATAGCCAGGCATTAAGCTCTTATGTCAAGCCATACATTAACCTCTTGATTAATAATAGGAAAAACTTCAGTAAATCATATGAATTTCTGTATTTAGACTAATTACAAATTAGATATCACATTTCTCAGTTGGATTTTCAGAAGTTGGTACTCTGATCTATAATTTTAACTCGATGGAATTTAAGTTTCAAATCCTATTGATATGATCCTAGTCAAATTCTTTATATCCTAGTCAAATTCTTTATATTGTATACTATCAGTTTTTTCATGAATCAAAACACTGAAGAATTAAAAAAAAAAAAAAGTAGAAAGTTATCTATAGACTTTTGTTCTTTACTTTTGATTTACTTTCAGCAAGAATGACATTTAGGAACTAGTGTTTTCTTTTTAGTGTTTTATTTGTTTATCACTTTTTTCCTTTTTCTTTTAGTATTTTACTTGTTTTATTCAATTGTGCTTTTTCTTTTAGTATTTTACTTATTTTACTCTTTTATTTTTCATTGCCTGTGGACCATATAAAAAAAAATTTTACTCATTGCCTATATCATAGGGTAACTATAATTTATGCATTATCCAATAGGGTAAGGGTATTGGTACTTGGTAGAGCAAGGGTAAAGACCTAACGGGTAAGAGCAAAGCCTTTACTTACCCTTACCCTACCTGTAAGAATCCTTAAATTTTTTTCATAATTAAATGAATAAACAAATAAACATAATAATTTAAACTATTCATCTTCCCTCTTTTATAACATCCCAAATTCATTCATTCTTCTAACATTTTAAATTCCATAACTCTCAAAACCTTTTAAATTCCATAGACCTCAAAACCTTTTAAATTCTATAACTCCTCAAACTCTTTAGATTCTATAACTCCCTAAACCTTTCACATTCTGTAACTCCTAAATCCAAACACTATATAAACCCAACATCTTTTCTAAATTCAATCTTACACTCATTCTCTTAAAAAAAAAAAAAAAAAAAAATTCTCTCTCTCTAACTTTGTTGAAGCGTATCGTCGGATTGTTGTCGTTAGCCTCACCGAAGTTTTGATGAAGGAACTCCTATATTCTTCCTTCTCTTTCTCTGCTATTTGAGATTGATACTACTTTCTTAAATTCCTATTGCATTTATTTAATTGGACCCTAGAATTAGCTCACACACTATCTAACGACCTTAATAAAAAATATCCACCATCTTATAAACCCAATAAAATGGATTAAAATCCATTTATTGATTTCAAATAGAATTTAGGGTGATCCTTCAATTTTAGACCAAAATATTATCTATAAATCAACTAGGAAACTCTTCTAAAAAATAAATATAAGAAAAAATATAATAGGAGGAAAATAAATTATCATTTAAATGAAATCTTTATATGCTAAACTTATCCGATAAATCCAACAAACATAAAATCAAACAAAAACATAACCACATTAGAGTTGAATTATATTAATTTTTTTTTGTTGACATAGATTTCAAAATTAGTATTAATACAGCATATATCCAGCTGAGCCCACCTTACACCTTTTATAAGCCTCTCTTACCAAGCAAATAAGATTGTAGTTCGATGAGAATTAACCAATTTAAATGTTTACAAAATATGTAATAATGTAACTAACAACTTATTAGGACAATATTAGAAGTTAATTTTCTACACTAATATTATTTAACTTTAAAATCAATACTAAGTGCTTTAGGAAAATTAGAAATTCCCTAAAAATTACCTTAATTTATAATGAATAATTTTTAACAAATATATTATAATTTTATGTGTAGATTGCTTCGTGTGATTGCCAATTGGTAGACCTTCACAAATCGAGGTGAGTTCTTTTTGGACTCACTAAACATGCTAGTTTTTCTTATAGAAATATTACTTCAATTATATCATCTAAATTTGTTATTACAAATACTATTTCTTTATATTGTTAGAATTTAATTTGTAGAAACTAAATGTGTTATTACAAGTGCAATCATTGACATTTCTGTTATTTCTTTATGATGTTAGCAATTAAATGAACACTTCTTAAATTACAGAATATAGTTAGATTTTTAATAAATCATGAAAAATGCTATAATCGTGGAAACATATTGTTTACGATATTATTTTATATCGGTGTCTAGAAAAGTTGTTTTGTATGCTGGTTCTCTAATTAAAGAACATGCAATGCACGGAAAACCTCCCAGCATCCATACACTGGCCTGACCGATATCTGTATGATATCTCAAATCAGTTAAATCCTTAATATAACCAATTGTAATTTATTGAATAAAACATAAACTGAACGGACTCTATAAATTATGTTGTTAACAAATTAACAAAATCTAATTGAAATATTGTACCCAAAATTCAATATACAAGTTATGAAAACCAGAATTTAGACCTGCATGTACTATATTTAAATGACAATGGATTGGGGAAGAAACTGAATGATGGAAATATACTCTGTTTCGACTGTAAACTTATTAAGTTGTACAACTGAATACTTCGCACACCATGATTGCGTGATGATTTGCTGGATCATACCTGATTATAATTCATGTTTGCCTGACGACAGGTCCGATTCAGCACCGAACAATCTATATGACCATTTCCTGGGTCTATACAGGAAACAATCGAAGCAGTGGTATCTCATCAATTAGCTTTTCAATTACATGACATCCTAAATAAACTGGCTATAATTGTGACCAAACTAAAAGATATTTGCTTTAACCTGTCACTTAGTATTATCGTTAATTATGAATTTAATATTTTTATAAGACTTGCATTATTACCATATTAGACATAATTGTTACATCACACTTTTTCTGTATTTATTGTGTTGGTCGCTATCTGACGACCTGGATATGCATATCCAGAGACCGAGTTAAACCCTGTTGAACCTACAGCGGAAGACATGGAATATCTTGCTGAAGTCACCGAAGATCAGTAGTTATCATGTACTTAGTTTGAATTAAATGTAGTCTTTTCATATTTTTGAACCTATGATTCTTTAATGAATGTTATCTTAAGTTATTCAGTATCGTCCTTCTGTTTTTTTCTTTATGTAATAAACTTCATGGCTCAATGAATGTCAGTTTATTTATCTACGTATATTTATTCTTTGTGGTTGTGATATTATAATTGAGGTTTTAGCATATTCAAATTGAATATGTTGCCGCTACCTGCTATATGTGCTCATATACCGTATATCGGGAGCGGGGCGTGACACTACCCATCACCACCGCCATGTATAAACCTTTATGCTGCAAGCATATGCCAAAAGGTTAAAAGAATATGACTGTAGACAGATGAAAGAGGCTGTACAAACATTGAAGCAAAGAAAAGAAAGTTCGAGGGTCCAATATACATGACTCAACTACCAAAAACGGAACTGGGAAATTCACTGCAAGTTTTAAAAGTCTCAAATAAAGGTCATACAACTTACTATTTCCTTAGGACTCAACCAAATACGTGTTGTTCATCCAAACTCAACTCGGACAAAGCATCGGAATCATAAAAACAGCTTAGATCCAAACCATTAAATCTTAATAGCACATATGTGCAATTTATGAGGGGGCAAAATCACCATCTAGCATGGCACCTTTCCTAGTCTATGGTTCAGGTCAACTAAGAAAATGTAACCTGCTTGCCAAACAAACTTACAAGTTTACTTTCTTGAATGACAATATATGATGTATTCAGGTTAGGCTTGGCACTGCACAAAGTCAAACTCAATATTGAAAATAACACATTATGAAATTCATTATATTGCGCTATGATACCTAATGGAAACCCAATGTCATCAAACAGTTGAAAATAACTCAGCGCATTATAATGGTGCATTTTTTATGTTATTTTACGTTATTGTAAGTTACATTAAGTTATGTTAAGTAATTTCTATATTGTTGTTTGATTATTTATTTTTATTGTTAACTAATTACTGCAATTTTCTTACTTGATTACTTGTTATTCGCTTGTTTGATTATTTGTAGAATTGTTAAATTGCTAATTTGTGATTGCTTTCTTGTTTAGTTGTTGTAATTCCTCTCTAGATACTTGATTCTATCTAATTCTCAACTGAACTAAAATAAACAATTACAAATAAGATAAATTAAGCCTTATAAAATATAAAGTACAACATTGATAGTGAAATAAATTTTAAATCTTATTTTTTTGTTTAGGTGATGACTAAAATTACGATAATGAACTTGATATAATTTATGAAAATAAATGTGAAAATTATTGCGAAACTTGTAAGAAATTTAGAAATGATTTTGTGTAATAAAATATTTTATATCCTTTTTTTGAATTTTAAAATTATTTTTTAATTTATAAAAATTACTTTATATAGTTTTTTTATTTGTTTTTATTAAACAAATAAAAAATTGTATAACCTACGTTATTTTAAACATTGGTAAAACTAGCTAGTCTAACGATTAGCTTTAAATAAGTTGGAGCAATTAGTAAAATTAGCTAATGATATAAGGTCAGAAAGAATTTGCAACTTGCCATATGAACCAAAAAGAACAGGTAAATATATAGCAATAATAGTTGAAGGACCCGTATAAGGTTATAAAGATTATCGATGATACAAACCACAATGTCGACAAAGGTACATTACATGCACACGAGTACATGAACCTATTAAAAATTGTTAATAAGTTTAAAAGCAAACTAATACTTGTCCAGATTTTCAATCATAGCTAGTTAGTCATAAGCAAAAGTGTATTACATTCTTCCCTCTATAGTTAAATTGTAACAGAAATGAATGGATATAGGTGTTTTCCCTGGGCAGGAAGGTTGCTGTAAAACGGATCCTGCCGCCGATTCTCGACACCCACAAACAAGTTACGTAATAGCAAGCTCATTAGTTTATTTCTTGTAGAATAAAGCTGTGAATTCAATATAACATGACACTAAATAAATCAAAAAAATTCCTAATCCACACAGCATATCAATTGAACCATACACTTCCGTTGGAGGTAAGAGAATCATATGACTAATGAAATGGTTAATTGCATAAACTACCCATGTTCTATTAGCTGTGTAGCATTAATATGCCGTCAACAACTTTATTAACAATCAAAACCTCTCATATTAATACAAAGTTAAGAAACTGTCTGATACAGGCCACCCCCCCCACCAAATAAGATGCGTCCCAACAATTTTAAATCCCCTAACTAACCCTTTCCTATCACCTTTTCTTCATTCAGAGAAACCCCACCACCATTTTTTCATCTAAAAAAATCCAACTCACAAACTCATACATCTGAAGATAAAACTGCAGTTTAAGGTCCTCCTCTTCCCCTTCTCCCGGGAACTATAATAGGCATCCACTGATCTCCGATTGTTGATATCTCTAGAATGCATGCAAACTCAACCACAGAAGCCTATCCTTTCGAATACCACTCAATGGTCACCTATGAAACAACTTATGCCACACAGTGCTCTCTGAGATATCGCATTCACTGACACATTTATAGAACACCCTCTGCAAAATACCTAATCATACACTGATCACATGCTGAGGAAGACTGTTATGAGACGAAAATCTTTCAACAGAGAAGGCATGAGGGTCCTAGTATGTGATACTGGAAATAGCAACTTCAACCATGATTTCAACTATCGTGGAGATGGGGAGATAGCTGGAGTGTACTCCTTTCCAACCATCTTCAATGAGTTATTTAACGTGGAGTTGGTTGGGGTTTGACCAAAGAGGTTTCCCGAACATAACGATACATACTTGATAAGTTCTTGAAGTTCAATACTTGTACATACTGAGTGTGCACAATCATGGGATATGTATCACATCCCCACTCCGGATCCATCAGGTGATATTATATTTTGGTGGAAGGGCACTTCTATATTTGCACTTAGGAGACCTGGGAAGACGGATAATAGTCACTAAACTCTCAACAAGGGTCTATAGATTGGATCTTATGTTGGTTTATACTAGTGTAAACAATCAAGAGGAGGAAATATTGGAATTTTTGGCTATTAAAGAAAGGATTTAGGTGATGTTATTATGGAAAATTGGAAAAAGTAGACAAAAAACAAGGTCACATGAGGGGACATTGCTAATTTTGCCTAGTCTCTGACGATTCTCTGATGTTCAGTTTTCAGGGGGTCAAGTGCTTATAAAACTTTTGAAGGGCTATAAGTACTTTACTGCTAATAGAACAGGAGTAGCTTCTGCACTTGACCCTAATGAAAATAACCAAGTTTTATACACAATAAAAAAAAACAAAGGTCTTTCATAAAAAAAAAGAGATTCATTGTGAATAGCACAGAATAGGACAAAATAGAAACGAGCAAAAAGTTGCAAATTCATTTCTGGCCTCAGTCTTAGTCAACATAAATTCATCAACAAAGTATTCGCCCTTGCGTTAATCAAGATACAAGCAAACTCCAAGTGACAGTATAACTTATTCCTTGTGTAGCAGATCTCATTTCATGCTTTCTCCTTTATGGATTTAGTTCACATTAAAACAAAATAAAAGTAATGTTTGCTCTTATATTCATAGAGCTCTCTGGGAGACTTACTGACATACATCACTTAAAAGATCCCTGAAAATACATTTTGTTCCACATTACCCTTGTATTGAACGGCTATAGCTTGTTTTAGAAGTTGGTTCTAATAATCAAAGACAAGGCTCAAGATAGTATATTCCCCTGCATGATAAGTTTGCAATTACTGCTGTATAATTGGAACTCAACCACTCACTAAAATAGTAAAATGCAACAATCAATTTGGAATGCAAAATTGCATGTTTTGCTGTAAATTGTGCTATGATACAATGAGATGGTCACTCCATTTGAGACAACCATAATACTAGAACAGACTATGATTTTATATCTCAAACCAAAAATGGTTGTATATTCAGTAATACTACATACAACTAAATAAAAAATATTGAATTTGCAAAGCCACTTACTGCAGAATCATTTACAGGTACTCAAGAAAAAGATATATGCATAACCCACCAGACGCAGACAAAGCCATATAAGAAGGTAGATCAATATCAGAATAGCTCGAGGCAATGGGCCTAGCCGAGCTGACTTCCTGAAATAAATGCTACTAAGTTTGTTGACATCCTTTAACATCATATTAATATTGTTTAAACCCTTAGAAAGTCCATTAACACGAGTCACGGAAGTACTTGGCATTTAGCAGTCATAATCAAATTGGAAATCACTATCCCCAAAAAAACCATATGCATGTACCTTTCATTACGCTGCTTAAGATTCTTAAGTTCACGCTTCCTTCTGATATCAGCTTTCACGGCTTCAAACTCCTGCCTGCTCATTGGAGGCGCTTTATTCATATTCATACTGTTAAACCCTAACTCAGAGAGGTCCCTGAATACTTAAATGTATTAGATTACAAATGCAATGATAGATCATCAAATAACAAAGATGGGAAAAATGTGAACCAAGAAAAGCAAATAGGAGATCTAAACCGTAACACTAGGCCTGAATGTTCTCAACTTTAACATACTATGTGTAAACAAACAAACAGTCAAGACAATAGAAAATTTCCGCTTTTGTGCACAGCCAAAAAAGATCACGTCCCATTAACTCTTGAAGTAGTTTATCCAGCATACCTTGGAGGAAGGGGTGGCATCATGTAACCCTGTGCTGCAAATGGATCCAGTGGCAACATT
This sequence comes from Dracaena cambodiana, assembly GCA_036321105.1. Classification (NCBI taxonomy): domain Eukaryota; kingdom Viridiplantae; phylum Streptophyta; class Magnoliopsida; order Asparagales; family Asparagaceae; genus Dracaena; species Dracaena cambodiana. The sequence continues at coordinate 20,290,088 of JAYEPQ010000017.1, forward strand.
CCACCAAAAGGTACATCAAAAGAACCTGGTGCATAACCCATATAGGGCATGGCACCTCCAAAAGGTGCCATAAATCCATCAATCCCCATCTGTATTCCCCCGCCCCAGTAAGAGTTATAGGCTGCAGGTCCCAGAGGCATCCCAGCATAATTGTCAGCTCCCAGATCTTGAAAGCCTCTCCATTGAATATCTGCAGCTAGGTTGAGGCAAAAGGCAAGGAAAAGGCTTTATGTGATTTCCTCAGTATTGAGAGATATAAGCAATGCAGATAAAACTGAAATAGGATAGAACTAACCACTTCCAAGTACTCGTGCCTTTTTCTTCTTTTTCTTCTTTCCTGCATGAAAAGAAAATAAAAGAAAAAAGAATTAACTACCATCAAACCATTACATTCTCCAAAATGCTGAATTGATATGACAGTCAATAGAAAACAAATAGAAAAGGAGAAACAACAGTAACAAAGAATAGTAGTAGATAAACCACCTTGTTCACCCCCAACCAGCTTTCCCTGGACATCTTCAGGCACTGGAGCACTCTCAGGGGATATTGGCTCTCTGGCACTCATCGGTTCAGGCATTACTTCAGATTGATCAGTAATTTTTACAGCCTTCTTCTCCAAAGAATGCACCCTAATGTTAATAGTTTTCCCCTCACTCACAGCATCAGCTTCTTTTCCAATACCCACCTTCACATCTGAAGATTGCTGGACAGGAGCTATCTGCTTAGATTCATCTTTAGAAGCAGCAGAATGAGCTGGTGATGGAATTTGGGGCGGCACATGACGAGCAGACTCCATATCTGAAAGCAGATATCAAACTTTGGCATTAATAAAAAAGGGGAAACCTAGTGCACGAAACTCCCAATTGCAGGGTCTAGAGGGTCTGATAAGTGCAGTCTTATCTTTGCTCTGAACTAATATAAACATAAAAAATTATAAATGAAACACCATGAAAGTTTTGTGCTTATACCTTGACCGCGTACCAGGCTTTCAACATTCTCTGTACTACTGGTTGACTCCAGTATGCGACTAATGGTTTCTCGAAGGGTTTTGTTGGGAAGAAGGTCATCTGCTAATATATTTGTAGCTCCACACACACAAATAGACTTGCTAATTATGTACTCCCGAATACCTGATGTTCAAATTACAAATTAAATATTTGTTCACAACCACCATGCACACAAAGAAACAAAAACGAAAAGTAATCACAACTGTAAAATCTAGAGAAATAAAAAGCATACTGAAGAAAGGGTTGGAGAGTCATTGCTGTTTACATAGGTGTGTTTTTCTTTTCTTTTTTCTAAAAATTTTTTTCGGAAGAGGGAAAAACCGGTGACCATTGACAGGGAGGAGAAAATGACACATAGCTGTTTGTACAGATCTTAATGCAAAAACAAGTGCAGAAAGAAATCAGTGTACAAACATTAATCAGTGAAAGTAAATTAAAATTTAGTGCAAACATGATAAAAGACCAGTGCAAGTGAAATAGAAACACTTGCATGCACATACGAAAACCAGTGCAAGTGAGATTTGAAACAAGAAATAAATTCAATTCAAAGAAATTTAAAATAAAGACCAAAAAGGAGTAAATTTAAATTACAGAGCACCACAAAATGCAAATTATAGTTCCTAAATTTCTAATGACAACTTCAAGCAAATACAATACCATAATAGAACAAAGTCCCGAGTGTCACACTTACACTTGTCACAGAAGCTCCTGAAACAGCATTTGCTCGTGAACACGGCATCTTTCATAACTTCTTTGCATAATGGGCACCGCAGTTCAGGTGGAAGATCACTGACAGGTCGGGCAGAAGTCGAAGGCATTCCTTCAATTTCCTTCTCAAATGCAGCTCTGCGTAAATAGAAAGTTGGTTAGTAAATTTCAATATACATTAAATTCACGCCGCAGGTGACCCTGCATTATGAAGTCACAAGCTTACTCATTTGGCTTCAGAACAGCTACCGCGCCACTAGGCAATGCATAAGAGCCATCAGGAGTCGCCATCAACATTGACCTCGGAATACCGGTAGGAGGTTTCACCTTTCTAATGTCGTAATTTGGATCACCATTTGTGGGGCAATGCTGAATAAAATGCCCTGGATGCGAAGTATTCAGATTATAATATTAAGCAAATTATGTCTAACAAAAAAGTATTAATCAAACAGACAAGCCACAAAACGAAACAGCATCAGCATACCGGGAACTTTGCATCTGTGACAGATGTAGCCTACAGGAGGCGTCTTTCTTTCAAACCCACCACGGCCTTCATTTAACCAAAGAAGCAATTTGTCAAACGGAATGACAATAATGGAATAAACAATATAGAAATCTGCAAGAGGGGGTTTTTGGTTTTTTTTTTTTTTTTTTTTTTTTTTGGGTGGGGGGGGGGGGGGGGGGGGGTGTTTTTTTTGTTGTGGTGGTGGGGGAGGAGAGAGGGTGGGTTAGTTGTGTGTTTGGGGAGGTGGGGGATGATGGGGTAGAAGGGAAGGGGAATACACCATTGGGATACAAAAAAAAAAATGCATATAGTGTTCCTAAAATCAATCACAAGGTTAGTTTAGCTGATTCCTTAACACACTGTATTCATAGAAGACAGTCTGCCTCTCCTATATCATCAACAAATTAAAAAAATGCTCTTTCATGAAAGACACTATCTGCTCATCTCCTATATCATCTACAATTGTGCCAATCAATATTTAAAATAACGGTAACGTAACGTTTTGTCTCTGTTAGGTTATATAGCATATAGCGAACGCATAACGTAGGTTACACAATTTTCTATTTATTTAATTAAAAATAAATACAAAACTATATAAAATAAATTTTATAAATTGAAAATTGATTTACAAATTCTAAAAGAAAATATAAAAAAATTATATTCCAGTATTAATTCAAAATTTCTAACAAGTTTCTCAGTAATTCTCATATTTATCTTCATAAATTAAATTACATTCACACCCATAATTTCAGTCATCATCTAAATAAGAAAACAAGATTTTAAATTTATTTTCAATTATTATCAATATCATAATTTATATTTTGAAATGCTCAATTTATGTTATTTTTAATTATTTATTTTAGATTAGTTTTGAATTCAATTTAATCAGCAAGTAAGAAATTGCAGTAATTGAAAACGAATTATAACAAAAGAATTTCAGTAATTGGAAAGAAATTATATCAAATAAATAAGGATGTACAAACTAACAATGTCACAAGTAATCAAATAAGTAAATAAGTAAAAAAACTGCAGCAATTCGCTAACAATCAAAATAAATAATCGAATTCAATATAAAAACTATTTAAAATTATTGTTAATAACGTAATATAACGTAATTTAACATAACATAACGTAAAATAACATAAAAAACGCACCGTTACGATACATTGAATTATTTTCGACTGTTAAGTAATGTTGGCTTTCTACTAGATTTCATAACGCAACATAATAGGTTTCATAACGCGTTATTTTCAACATTGGTGTCGATAACAACACTCATAGTTATCAATATCTTATGATACGATATGTATGGAAAAAAATACATATCGTTGATATGGTATGTAAGGTCAATACATATCTTACAATACGATAATGTGATACGCAAAGATTTAAGCTCAACGCTTTGATTCAATATAAATTAGAAGTGGGGCAATGAAAAGAGGAAAGAGACTGGAAAAATATATGATGATGGATGTCCATGAGAATTTTGAGGATGGAGGCAGAATAAGTGGGTCTACTAAAAAGTTTAAAAAAAAAAGAGAAGAAAAAAGGCAGTAATAATATCAATTAGTTGTTTATTTCTAATATTTAGTGTCTAATAAGTTTTATTTAAATTATTGGTACGGCCTAATAGCTTGAAGGTGAAGCTTGTGTGGAGGAGACGAAGAGGAAAATGAAAGTAGCATTCATCAACTTCAATTAAATGTAGCGATAGATTATGTTGTTCATGTTATTATTTTAATTAATGACTTTATGGTCATTGCACTTTAGATGTTAGTTGCTTACCTATAGCTATTAACATGCATATTGTACTTCAATGACTTATTGTATTTTCCCTTGGGTGGCTGCAGGCTAACGCTTTAAATTTGAACATATTTTTTGTTATACTATTGTTATGTGCTTCATTATTTACCTACTGTATATTGATCATGGTATGATATGATATGTGATAAAAATAAACAATTATAATGATATATGATAAATACCCCAATTTAACAACTATGAGAACATTCGTTGTTTCTAGAACTTTGACAATCAACGCATAATGTATTTTTGTCCGAAACAACATTTAAGGAACACTATGCACATAAGGAAGCTAAAAATACTATTCGCCACATATTACAACCTTTCTTAAAAGGATTTGACTATACACATTATGCATGCAGTAATACAGACCCCTAATAAGTTTGAACATGTCATGTGTGACATGGGCAACACAGGTACATCAATTGCTTTTCATATGTGGATGGTTCAAGATCATTAAGAGGAAAAGGGAAGAACAAGCATCTGAACTTTCAAGATGCTTACATGACATCTACCCCAACACTCTGAAGACATGTCAAAAACTATAGGAATATAGAAACTTGTGCCACTCAGCCATGTCAACTTTTAAAAAGTCATTAAGTTCACTTGCCAAGTACCATGAAGCCATGTTTACTTGAATATTATTTTAAAAAGGTTATTTTTTACATAGGGCTATTAAGCTTATAGAATCGACCTTGCGAACAAGTGAAGGCATCACAAACAAGTATCATGTGAGGTATTGGATTAAACTTTCAAATTCCTTCTTTTAATATAATTATTAGATTAGACTCTACAGCTAAAACCATTAAGATTTTATCTTCTTTTCTTTCTATTTAAAATAACATGGGTCATCATCATTATGGATTTTGATGTGCATCATATATAGACATATTCATAAATATATAAATAGTTATGTCGCTCCCGTAAACGGCTCATTAAGGATTTGTTGTGTCTCCTTATCCATGTGCTGTGTCCATGCTTCATTAGGAGAGGAGTAAATGAAAGAGCAAGAAGAAACACAATATACATATATAGAAGCAAAATATAAGAAAAGAAAATAATGAACTTGCAAAAAACACAACTTAAACGTCCCCAATAATTATAATAGCAAATAATTTTCTCTTGATCATAGAATAACCTCAAAAATAAATTGTCAGTAATCTTCACCTGTATTTGATACTCTCATGTTTCTTCTATAAATTATTATATTAATTAATAAGCTTATGCATAGTACTTCAAGACTAGACCGTGTTAAGTATCCCAGCCTAGCTCCTAAACATGCATATTATGCAAACATTTTATTCTAAAACACATCCTACCTAATTGCAACTAATAAAAAGAAAGAGTGATCCTAAGCACAAGGATAAAATGAAACCAACAATGACAAAGAAACAAAGGAAAAGCACAAGGGATTACCAAAACCACGACCAGACATCACCCTTCCACCCATGCCTCGGCCAAAGCCTCTACCACCACCAAAAACATCTTGTCCTTGACTGTAAAGGGTACATTATCCAATTAGAGGATAATAGTATTATAAAACTAGCTTATGATGGATAAAAACTATTGTTCATGTTTTATATTTCCCTTTTTCCCTTCACAAATACCCTAAAGCATTTTAAAGGGGAAAAAAACAGTAATCAAACAGATAAATTGTCTCACCGGTTCCAGTCAAGTGCAGGCGTTTCAACCAGAGCCTTAATCTTGTTCTCCTCATCAATCTTACTAGCAGCAGAAGCATCTACTCCTGGATTACCCAACTGAGTAGGGGTCACATCAGGAATAGCATACAAGTCATTACCAAACTCATCCCACTCTGATTCTTCTTCCTGCAGAGTATGATTCACGATTACAAACCCCTTGCATCACTGAAACCTTACAGGCAATTGGAACTCCTATCCAAATTAAGGTATCTTGAACTTACATTTTTCATAGTAGCAGAATAATCACCAACTAACATGCTACTGCGTGGTGGAAGTTCCCCTGCTTTTGTTATTTTCGGCCTGCAGATAAATGTACAATTTTCAAAACTAGTCTCACTCAAGAAAGAACTCCCTGGCAGTGTTCCAAGACAGCTTGATTATTTTAATACCAACAATCAAAACTTTTCCTCATAATATAACATATAATGAAAAAAACATCTCCTCAAAAAATTAGAATCAAAGTGTGAGATAGTACTCGTCTGGCTCAGTAACAATAGGCTTGCGGGGACATCCTGGAACGCGGCGAATCAACACCGATGTATTTTTAGGTATCATTGCAGCCTCATCAACATATTCTGAAATTGAGAAGTGATAATAACAAAGTCCATAAAAACCCAGAACGATATCTTCACAGCATCTCATATTCCTCACCAGCCAAAATAACCCATTCAAGTATTAATTCCTACTAAAAATTTAAAATTTCGGCACAAAATCATCATCCCTAATTCCCTTTTCAGTTAAACTATTCTGTAAGATCAATAAATCAATCAAAGATTAGACCTTTCCTGAGAAAACAAAACCAACCTTCATTAGACTGAGCGTTGGAGATCATTAGGTCGAAATCAGTCCCCCTTCCCAAATGCTTAGATTCAAAAATCCGTTCTTTCAGAGTACCAACAGAGATAAACTGGCCTTCAATTGGGATAGAGTCATAGTCTTTGGCACTTTTAAATTTATAATAAACAGCCATTTTTTTCCCCTTTTTTTTCGCTTTCTCAAAATTACTTCAGATCTAAATTGCAGCAAACAGTATTAAACCACAGAATAATTCTTTTCCCTTCAAATTGAGGAGAATAATCAAATAAAAGGCCAGAAAAATAAAAGCAGGCCTGAAACTGAACTAGAAAAAACAGAACATAGACATGTGTACAAGTATTTATCTCCTTCTTTATTCCTGGACGAAGATGGCCACGATCTCTTTAATAAGAACTGAATCTTTTAAGAAATCCAAGAATCGCAGCAACAATCCCCGATCCACTGGAAACGAGTCGAAGAATCACCGCAAGAATCCACCGATCTGATTGAAGATGCCCAGAAATCGCAAGAAAGGTCCACCGATCGCCGATAGTGATCACGGAAACTGATGAATCACCGGCAAAATCCGCTTCGACGCAAAGGGATCTGATCCTCCACCTCCTTCAGGATCGCTTCAACGCCGTCGACGTAAGCCCTAAATCAAGAGCTGACAGCAGGAAGAACGCCATGGCCCGTCCAATCGATCAATCAGCCGATGGAGAGCTCCCCCGATCGATCAATTTAAAGATTTCGGTATTGAAAGTCGTGAGATTTGGTGAAGAGAAAGGGGAAGATAACGCTAGGGTTAGCTTTTTTTTCCCCCTCCCTCCCTTATTACACTTCCTCTTGCAGCAGAAACATCCGACGCTTCGCGAAAAAGCGCTTTTCATATTTCTGAGAGGAGGGGCATAAATGGAAAGGCGGAGGCGGAGGAGCCGGCGCATATTGAGGGGAAATTCTAAATGCGCACCACTTTTCTCTAGAGCGCACCACTTGTTATTGTGAAGTGATTAGCATCATAGGGGGAAATGATGCTCATTGGAGTGGAAATGGTGCTCATTTAGAATTTCCGTACGGGAGTTCTAATTGGGCACACAACGTTTGTTTGCGATCCAGGGAAATTATAAACATGCACCCTTGACTTATAGGATGTGGTGCGCACTAATTCACGTGTAGTGCGCATTTAGAATTTCCCGCGGGCATCCGTCCCTAAAAAATAATTACAAATTTACCATTTATTTTTTTTATATATTTACCTCTCACCTATTTCTTAACGAGTATAATTCACTTTATTCTTCTCTTCTCTAACCCAATAGAGAAAGTTTTTCTCCCTCGCTTCCAAATACTAAAAGAAAAATATTTTGTGCTTGTAAATCCTAAAACCCCTAGTAAAATTTTACCCCTCAGTAGGTACAACAGTGTCTAGTACTGGTTTGAAGCCTTTTTTGGTTAGCAAACTATTGTTGACTACAGTTTTGAGTTCAGTACATATTAGGTATGCAATAGACAATTCTCTATGTGGGTGAATTTGATGTGCTATCATAGAAACTTTAATTTATAATGTTTAATTATAGACTTTTGGAAGTAAAGATGAACTATATCAGTAGGTAGGAGATGTAGGGAGGAAGTTATGGTTTGTCATTATCATTGCAAAATCCGATAGCAGTGATTGTATTAGGTTGGAAAGGGTTTGATTTGGTTGTGAGCGTGGTGGAAAGGTAAGATTCAAGAAAATAGCAAATGCCAATGGATTTAGAGAGAATAAGAAGTGTGGATGTCTTTTCAAATTGAAAAGTGACCAGTTGACTTTGGGAGATCAGAATAAACATTGAAAGCTATATGTAGTGTGCATAATCACTCATAAGCAGAATATCTTGAAGATCACTCTTATGCAGGGAGATTGTAAGAAAGTGAGACATCTGTCGTTATTGAGATGTCAAAGTATCATATGCTTCTCAGGGATATATTGATTTCATTGAAGTAAAAGAACCCGAAGAATGTATCAACAATAAAAATAATATATAATGCTTGTTACAAGCATAAAGTAATTGAGCAAGGGGAGATTTCAGATATAGCATCTGTTATATAAAGTTTCATAATCCAATTATATTGAGTGACACTGCAAAAATGAACATAACTCTTCTATGACAATCTCTTTTGGGCTAATCCCATTGGTGTCGAACTATTATGTGCATTTCTGGACGTTATAATCATGGACTGCACGTACAAAGTCGAATAGGTACAACTACTTATTATTGAAGATTGTTGGTGACTTCGACTAATATGACATGTCGTCTTTCTTGAACGAGAAAAAGAAACAAATTATGCATGGACACTATGTAAGTTACATGGGTTATTTGTCACTAATTTTCAACATGGCGTAATCGTGACGGATAGAGACTTAGGACTTATCAACATTGTCGAATCCACATTTTCATCAAGTCGATATCTTCTATGCAGATGGTATATAAAAAAGAATCTGTTAGCAAATTATAAAAAGATGTCTGAACAGCAATTGGAATGGGAGAAGTTTGGTTTTAATGGGAAAAATGTTGTGTTGTCAGATACAATGGAGGAAAATAACACATATTTGAGCAATCTAAAAAATGAATTTCACGTGCCTGGATGTAATCAAGTACGTGATAATAACATGGTTGGATCCATATAAGGAGAGATTCATTGCTCGTTGGACAAACATGTGTCTTCACCGCGACCATGTCACTAGTAATAGGGTGGAGAGTACACATGCTAGATTGAAAATGCAACTTTGTACGAGTTAAGGAAACTTTAAAAAATATTGGAGCAATATCCACTCTTTATTAGAACTCCAACACGTAGAGATTAAGGCATCATTTAAGAAGAACTTGACCATTGTTCATCAGAATTTTTGTTACCCGAATTCAAAGAAGTACGGGGATTTATATTAATTCATGTGATGACCTTAATTCTTAGTCAGCTAAGAAGAGCTATTTTCATCGGTGTTGATGTAGTGGCCTGTGGGTGCATAGTTCATCATACTCATAACTTACTGTATGCCCACAAGATTGCAATGTACAAAAGAGATGACCGACAATTCTATTAGAGTGCATTAACCATCATTGGCAGAAACTTGACATTCTGTCAGCCACTATCCCAATCTTTGAAGGAATTAACTATCACCAAGATGTGGAGGTTTTTATCAATTCATTCCTTAATACCAATAATAAGGCCAAAATTCGAATGTTAAATAAATTAAGAGAAATATCAAATCCCGTAAATTCCTCTCTTGTTGATTCCTTTGAGAAGTTACTTGTTCGGGGAAGAATGAAGTGAAAGCTTGATACTTCAACTCATCTTAATCCATATGTTTTCAAGTTGATTGCGTATGGAGTTGATAATTACTTCCCTTCAGTGAAAAGTGCGCTTGTGCCAAGAAAGAGCGGTCCCTGTAAATTACCCCCCACAACGGTCATCCAAACGGAAGGTATTTGTTTGTGAATGTTTTTAGAGTTACAAATACCATCCTTCATTTTACAATAAATTAATAGCGGCCATTATGGACATAGGATAATAACCCCGTTTATGAAAGTCCTCCTCCATTGCAATTGTTAGAAGTTATTCCTCTTCATGCAGGGCCCAATACAGAGCTGGAATCATCCACCTTAAACTATTGTGCCTCACTTCCTGACTTCTTATTATTATTGTCCATATGGGTGAAGTTTGTGCAGACAATAAATGTGGATTCAGAGTGATTGCAAGCTCTCTTGGCCTAGGTGAGGACCAAAGGGCTCTGGTTCAGAGAGATTACTAGACAAGCTTTATTCCAATAAATCATTCTATTTACTGAATTATGGAAACGATGGACGCATTGTTGAGTTGCAAAAAAATGCTCAATTATTTCAGTGATTTTCCAAAAGACGATCACTAGATGATAATGCTAGACATGGGCCATCTAATCTCGTTGTCGTACAATATTGTCCTATTTTTTATGTCTAAAACACAATATCTTACTTTCTGATGCAAATAATGACATGACTACAAAAGAGTCAGTTCAAGTTCCAAGTGGGCAGGTTACAAGAGCACGAGAAAAGAAGTTCAAAAATGCACTTAATGGGCTGATTCAAGAGATTTGGGCTCAAACAAATTCGTGGAGGCCCATTGAGGATGGTTCACGTGTTCAACAAAGATACATCAACATGATTCAACTACTAAAAGAATCCGGACAAAACTGATTGTTTCCTTTTGTTTTATTTCTAGAACTTTTCTTGTATTGATCAGCCAAATTAAGGGGCTGATTATTTTTATTTCTAAAACTTTCCATGTATTGATCAGCCAAATTAAGGGGTTGATTGTTTTCTTTTGTTTTGTTTTTATTTCTTGAACTTTCCTTGTACGAACTTTCCTTATATTTTTTAGCCTATAAATAGGCGTCTAATGGAATAGAAGGGGGACAGTTTACAGATAATTTGTGAGTTTATTCTCTTTGGTTTTTTAAAGAACTATTCGAACTTATCGAAATTCTTCTGTGGCGTTCTCATCGACTTATCAAACGGCTTTCCACTACCGTTTGTGGCGTCTTCCTTATACCAAGATTCTTATTTCGCATTAAACAACGGGTTGAGGTCAATTATACTGAGGTTCTTATTTTTGTTGAAGTAACGGGTCGAGATCTCCCATCCAAACCTGATCGAGGACGTTCTTGGATTTTTTTCTCTTGTTCTACGGGTCTCGTTATTCTTGACGGGGTTCGCATCATTTGGTATCAGAGCAAAGGATTTCTCGTCTCAAGTTTGTCTATCCCATTTAAATTTAGTTTCCTTTTCTTATCTAGCCAAATTTCTTTCTTTTACCCCATTCAAAATCTTGTTCTGTTATTAACAAAAAAAGAATCTGAAAAAAATGGGTCTGAAAAAAAATCTGAAAAAAAGAATCCGGAAAAAAATTTGAAAAAAAATCCAAAAAAAGAGTAAAAAAGATTCTTTTTCGTTTGTTTCCAATAAGCCTGAAAATCACCTCAACCCAAAGACAAAAAAAAAAAAAAATTCGTGGAAATTTTGTTGAATTGTGCTTTAAAAATCTAATTATCCATATCCCTTATTTTCTTACTTTTTGAACCTGAATTCTCTTGGTGAGTTCTTGGTGAATTGTTGCTGGAATTTTGAATATTATTCGAATAGTTTCAAAAGAACTGAAAGAGAATTATCGAGTGGAAAAATACAAGAGTGGTGAGTATATTAGAGGGTAAAAGCCGATTATACTGAGTGAAACACGAGTGGATAGAGTGAATCTTTTTTGAGTGAAAACACGTGAGGGAGTGTGTGAGATCTTTTCCTTTTTTTCTAACTTTGATTTGCAGCAATCATGTCTCACAATAGTGAAAAGAGCAACTCCAAAGGTGCTACAGGGATGGCTGACCCAAAGTTGCTCATGGAGGCCATGATGAGTGAGATGAGACGTGTGATAAGGTTAGAATTAGAGCAGGTACATGAGCGAATTGATCGGATAGAGAATACACATTTGGAGCAGCCACAAAACACTCATAATATGCATAGGAGGGAAAAAATTTAACATCGGGGAGTGAGAGATGAAGATGGAGAGCATTATGTGGCTGGTTTTGATGAAAAAGAAGATCGGAGTTCAGCTGTTGGTAATAAGAGATATGGAGGGCGGTTTAGAGAAGATAGGAATCGGGAAGATAACAAATTGGATAGTATTAAGATGAAAATTCCAGCATTTCAAGAAAGAAACGATCCCGAGGCTTATCTTGAGTGGGAGAAAAAGATGGAGTTAGTGTTCAATTGCCACAACTACTATGAGATAAAAAAGGTAAAACTTGCCGCCATTGAGTTTTCTGACTATACTATTGTGTTGTGGGATCAGTTAGTGTTGAACAAGCAGCGAAATAGGGAACAACTGGTAGAGACATGGGAAGAGATAAAAATAGTGATGAGGAAGCGGTTTGTGCCCAGCCATTACCACCGGGAGTTGTACAATAAATTGCAAACGCTCCGACAAGGTAAGCGGAGTGTGGAGGATTATCATCGAGAGATGGAGATTGCTATGATCCGGGCTAATATCGAAGAAGACCAAAAGGCTACTATGACTAGGTTCTTGAATGGCTTGAATCAAGATATTCATGATAGGGTGGAGATGCAGCATTATGTGGAATTAGAGGATATGGTGCACATGGCCATCAAGGTGGAGCAACAACTCAAGAGGAGAGGTGGTACATGTGCATCCCATAATTCGGGTTTTTCCCCATGGAAACTGAGTCATGTGAAGAAAGAGGAGAAACCAGCTGCAAAACCTAAATTCTAGCCAAAACAAGAGACAACCAATCATGGTACTCAAGGTAATTCTGACCATTCTACTTCTCGAAATCGTGACATTAAATGTTTTAAATGTCAAGGCAGGGATCACATAGCAAGTCAATGCCCAAACAAAAGAGTCATGGTGATAAGGGGTAATGGAGAGATCATAACCGATGACGAGTCCGATACCGACTCTATGCCAACATTGGAGTACGTGGATGATGAAAAATATGCAGTTCAAGGTGAATTGTTGGTGTCAAGAAGACTCCTAAGCTTGCAAGTAAAAGAAGTTGAAGAAGTGCAGCGGGAGAATATCTTTCATACTAGGTGCTACGTCAAAAATAAGGTATGCAGTATGATTGTTGATGGAGGAAGTTGTACTAATGTTGTAAGCACAACCTTGGTGGAGAAATTTGGACTGCCCACACTGAAACATCCTAGACCATATAAGTTACAATAGCTGAATGATAGTTGCGAGATAAATGTGAATAAGCAGGTTTTGGTTTTATTCCGCATCGAAAAATATGAAGATGAAGTTTTGTGTGATGTAGTTCCGATGCAAACTGGACATTTGCTATTAGGCCGACCGTGGCAATTCAATCGGAGAGTTAAGCATGATGGCTTTACCAATAAATACTCATTCGTGCTCAATAAAAAACCCATCACTCTTGTGCCAATGACACCGAAACAAGTTTATGAAGATCAAGTAAGGTTGTAGAGTGATCAAAAGAAAGAGAGTGAGCAAAAGAAAAAGAGTAAAAATCAGAGAGTGACCGAGCAAAATGAGAGAGAAAAATAAAATCCAAATTCAGCCATTGAGAGAAAATCAAAGAGAAAATAAAAGAATTTCTATGCAAAAGTGAGTGAGATTAAGCAAGCAATGTTTTCAAATCAGCCGATGATTATACTTTTGTACAAAGAGGCATTTTTAAACACTAACGAACTTGACTCTATTTTGCCCAGTTCTGTTGTTTCTCTTTTGCAGGAATTTGAGTATGTTTTTCCCGAGGAAACACCACATGGATTACCACCAATTCGAGGGTTTGAACATCAAATTGATTTTGTTCGCGGTGCGACAATTCCAAACCGACCAGCCTATAGAAGCAATCCCGAGGAGACAAAGGAGCTTCAACGGCAGGTAAGTGAGTTGTTAGAGAAGGGGTACGTGAGGGAGAGCATGAGTCCGTGCACCGTTCCGGTTTTACTTGTACCTAAGAAGGATGGGACGTGGAGAATGTGCGTTGATTGCCGAGCCATCAACAACATAACAGTAAAGTATCGTCATCCTATTCCTCGCTTAGATGATATGTTAGATGAGTTACATGGTTCTTGTGTGTTCTCTAATATTGATTTAAAAGGTGGTTATCATCAGATTAGAATGAAAGAAGGAGATGAATGGAAAACTGCCTTTAAAATAAAATATGGTTTGTATGAATGGTTAGTTATGCTTTATGGGTTGACTAATGCACCAAGTACTTTTATGAGACTTATAAATCATGTTTTGTGAGCATTTATAGGCAGGTTTGTTGTTGTCTATTTTGATGATATACTCATTTTATAGCAAAAACTTGGATGATCATGCCGTACATTTGAAATCAGTTTTAGATGTGCTTAGAAAAGAAAAGTTATTTGTTAACCTGAAAAAGTGTACTTTTTGAACCGATAAACTTGTATTTCTGGGATTTGTTATTAGTGCACAAGGTATACAGGTTGATGAAGAGAAGATACATGCAATTCAAGAGTAGCCGAGTCCCACAAGTGTAGGCAATATTCGTAGTTTTCATGGACTTGCTAGTTTTTACGGGCGTTTGTGAAGAACTTTAAGAAGAACGTCGGATTTAGATGGGGAGAAGAAAAAGAGAAGGCGTTTCAGCTAATCAAAGAGAAGCTAACTAACGCCCCCTTGTTGTCTTTACCTAATTTTTCTAAAAAGTTTGAGATTGAATGTAATGCTTCAGGTATTGGTATAGGCGCAGTTCTTATACAGGAGGGACGACCAATTCTTACTTCAGCGAGAAATTAAGCAGAGCAGCCTTAAACTACCTGACTTATGATAAGGAGTTGTATGCATTGGTTCGAGCTTTGGAGACATGGCAGCACTACCTATGGCCTAAGGAGTTCATGATTCACACTGATCATGAGTCCTTGAAACACTTGAAGGGCCAATACAAGCTAAATAAAAGGCATGCTCGCTGGGTAGAGTTCATTGAGATATTTCCATATGTCATCCGGTATAAGCAAGGTAAGGAGAATGTGGTCGCCGATGCACTTTCTCGCAGGTATGCATTACTCTCTGCACTTGATGCAAAATTGCTTGGTTTTGAACACATTAAAAGTTTATACATTGATGATTATGAATTTTGTGAAGAGTACCAGACTTGTGAGAAAAACACTTGTGGTAAGTTCTTTAGACATGATGGGTTCTTATTTCGAGAAAATAAGTTATGTGTGCCTAACTATTCTTTGAGGGATTTGTTAGTGCAGGAATCCCATGGAGGAGGATTAATGGAAAATTTTGGACTTGCTAAGACCTTAGCTATTTTGCAGGAACACTTCTATTGGCCACACATGAAATGAGATGTTGAGCGTATTTTGTGGCAGATGTGTCACATGTAGGCAAGCTAAATCCAGAGTGCAGCCCAACGGTTGGTATACTCCTTTACCCATTCCTAGTGAGCCTTGGATTGATATTTTAATGGACTTTGTGTTAAGATTATCTAGGACTAAATATGGAAGAGATTCGATTTTTATGGTTGTGGATAGATTTTCTAAGATGACACACTTTATTCCATGTCACTAAACGGATGATACTTCGCATATTGCTGATTTGTTCTTTAGGGAGATTGTGAGATTGCATGGCATGCCCAAAACTATTGTTTCGGATAGAGATGCTAAGTTCTTGAGCTACTTTTGGAAGACTCTGTGGTGTAAGTTAGGTACCAAGTTTTTGTTTTCAACTACTTGTCACTCACAAACTGATGGTCAAACCGAAGTAGTAAATAGGACTTTGTCTACTTTATTGAGGACAATAATTAAGAAGAATATCAAAATATGTTAAGAGTGTTTATCACATGTTGAGTTTGCTTATAATAGGTCTATTCATTCTGCTACTAAATTCTCACCATTTAAAATTGTTTATGAGTTTAATCCTTTGACTCCATTGGATTTAACTCCATTACCTGTTTCTGAGCGTGTTAATTTGGATGGAAAGAAAAAGACTGATTTTGTTAAGCAGATAAATGAGAAAGCAAGGCTCAACATTGAGAGAAGAACGGAGCAGTATGCAAAACAAGCCAACAAGGGGCATCACAAGCTTATTTTGAACCCGGAGATTGGGTTTGGTTGCACATGAGAACAGAGAGATTTCCGGCGCAAAAACTTTCCAAACTGCTTCCAAGAGGGGATGGTCCTTTTCAAATTCTAGAGCGCATCAATGACAATACTTACAAGTTAGATTTGCTTGGTGAGTACAATATTAGTGCTACTTTCAATGTTACTGATTTGAGCCCTTTTGATGTAGGTGATGATTTGAGGGCAAATCCTTTTAAAGAGGAGGGGAATGATGCAAATAATGATATGACTACAAAAGAGCAGTTCAAGTTCCAACTGGGCAGGTTACAAGAGCACGAGAAAAGAAGTTCAAAAATACACTTAATGGGCTGATTCAAGAGCTTTGGATTCAAGCAAATTCGTGGAGGCCTATTGAGGATGGTTCACGTATTCAATAAAGATGCATCAACATGATTCAACTAATAGAAGAATCCGGTCAAAACTGATTGTTTCCTTTTGTTTTATTTCTAGAACTTTCTTTGTATTGATCAGCCAAATTAAGGGGCTGATTGTTTCTATTTCTAGAACTTTTCTTGTATTGATTAGCCAAATTAAGGGGTTGATTGTTTCCTTTTATTTTGTTTATATTTCTTGAATTTTTCTTGTAGGAACTTTCCTTATATTTTTTAAGCATATAAATAGGCGTCTAATAGAATAGAAGGGGGACAATTTACAGATAATTGGTGAGTTTATTCTTTTTGGTTCTTTGAAGAACTATTCGAACTTATCGGAATTCTTTCGTGGCGTTCATCATCAACTTATCAAACGGCTTTTCACTACCGTTTGTGGCGTCTTCCTTATACCAAGGTTCTTATTTCGCATTAAACAACGGGTTGAGGTCAATTATACCGAGATTCTTGTTTTTATTGAAGCAACGGGTTGAGGTCTCCCATCCAAATCTGATCGAGGACATTCTTGGATTTTTTTCTCTTGTTCTACGGGTCTCGTTATTCTTGACAGGGTTCGCATCACTTTCCTACAACTCATATCCTCTCCACCTTCATGTGTTATTCAAGGAAAGGAGATTACAATTGCTTTTACTATGAGCTATCATTTCGTACCGGTAAGAGTTAATATCAATGTTCCCCTTGCTAAAATTATTTCCTACACCTTCATCTTAGCACATATGTTCTTTATATAGGTTTTTCTTACACCTCTTTATACAATTCTGAATGTTGCCCTTAACTGACAACGACATCATTATCGTAATGCTAATAAGTGGAACATACCATACGCGGAGCGTATTGAACAATTCAAGAGAATTGTGCCACCATCTATTGCCATGCAGGAGATAATTGATTTAGAAAATATAAATATTCATATATTATAAAGAAAAATCCTTCATATACATAGCATAACTATTTTGTATTATCAGTATCTATGTTTTTTTGATAGTTTTGTAATATTCGAAATGATTTGTAAATTATAAAAGCTATTTCTGAATGCATGCAAAGTTCGCCAATTTATATATTTTTGTTAGATAATTGTCCTTTATAATTAAATTATAAAAGTTATTTCATATTGCATGGAAAGTTCACCAATTTTCAGAATGTAAGCAAAGAGGGAACTCACTGTCCAGGACTTCCACCCTGGACAGTTCCATCTCAGGCCTGGGCATACATCTTGAATGACTAATTGCCCGTCCAGGGTGTGCACCATGAACAGCCTGACTGCAATATAAATTGTACACTTCTAAGTGTAAGAGATTGACAAATAGTACAAGAGCAGTAATCCAAGATCATTCTCTCGATAATTGTTTTACAATTGTGTGACACTAGAAATAAATTATGGTACTAAAAATAAAAATAAATATTGAATTTTTATTAACTAAAACCTAAAATTAGAGATAGAAATTTACTTTAACTAAAATTGTTGGTCAGATGGATGTAATTCCCCATATGATAATTTACTGGATATATTTATGTATTTTTTATCTCAGTTGCATAAATCACATGGTCTTTTTATAACTGAAAAGTAATTCAATTAGGCAAAAAATATATAAAGTTGCAAATGTTGACACTTTAAATAATTTATCCTAATTAATCCTATATGAATTTTCAGTTTAATCTAAGCATGCATTATGAATAACAAAAATAAACGTTCGAAGTCTAAGTATATACCGTATCTAAAAAGTCTATGGTATATGAAAAACTAGTAATAAATATATCGTCAAACAATAAAATATCAAATATTCAAAATCACATCTAAATCCTTTTCAAAGATAATGGAGAATCAAAGATATCAATTTTACAAAAAACAATTAAAACCAATAAGCATAGAAAACATACCAGTAAATCACCTAGAATTTATTATTCTATCTGATTCAATTGAAGAATTTAACTACTCATACTCATCATAGACATGAATAAAGAGAAAAGGAATTCATTTATTGATTTCTAACGAATACAAAATTTAAATCTTGATTATGAAAAACTCTATATTGTTCACTCTCTTTCTTAAAACCCATTTAAAACTTGAGATTTATTGGCTATTTATATCCTTATAATACCTTAATAAGAATTTTATTTATAAAGAAACTCTTAATTCTTCTAAGAAAACTCCAAAAATAGGATTTGCAGCCACTCCCTTTGACAGGCCCTTTGACAATGCCTCTCGGGTGTCTTTTACAATTGATGGCTATCGATAGCTATCTCCTGGCTATCGATAGACAGTCCTATTTTTGTACAGATCTGAACTGATATGTGAAATATGCTTCTATACTTCTATTTCTTTGCATATAAAATTGTACAAAAATACTAAAAAATACAAGAAAAACATCATAGTGAGAAATTTGATTAATAAAAATAATTTTTCGTTAGTTTAATCAACAAAATTAGATTACACTTGTAAAAAATAAACTAAAAATATTACACTTTTCAAGTGTAATCACATTCTCAACTTGAGTTTTGTTAGTCCTTATCAAGTCTATAAACTAAAGAAAATAAACTAAATACCTAAAAATAAAAGTAAATCCTAACTCACTTTCGTAGGAATCATGATTACACTTAGCAAGTGCAATAAGCCGTTAAATCACTAAGTTACCCTTGTGGATAAGTGTTATCTTGTAAGGGTTTCTAATAATATACCCTATATAAAATGAAAAATGTGTAAAATAAAGAAAAAAAAAAAAAAATTAGTACCCTATCGACTACTTATTGTTGGCGAAATTTTCTTTTATATGGATCATCTTTCATAAGAGAGATCTGTAAATAAAAACTAAAGAAGATTTGAAACATAGCCTTCATAGAGTTATGTTTTATTTCCTAAAGAAGCTAAAACGCGGATCTCTAATTCACGAATGAAACTAAGGTGCAGATCTCTTTCTATACAGATCCGCGGATTTAATTAAACAAAGATGGACTCCATAGAATTGCGTCATCACGTCAAGACTCGCAAAAAGCCTATAAAATTCAAGGGTACGTTTAAGATATTAAAAGCACAGATCATCCACCATGGAGAGATCTGAATTTTACTTGTTCTTTTCTAAAATTAATATGCAAATCATGGAGGGTCACGTTTCTGCTGCAAAATTTCAAGGAGTGAAGACTAATTCCAGTAGTTCATGATTGCGAGTCTGAGCATACTATGCAAGTCGCGAACATGTCATGTAAATCACCAACATGTCATGTAAACTATTAAATACCAAAACATGAATCTAAAGTTTGAAATCCGCATTTCAGTTACGACTCAGAGAGTTAAAACGCCAGCTACAAATTCTAGAGATTTAATACAAATCCTCCATATTTAAAGGCAAAAAATTAATTCTTAGATTGTATAAACCAATAATTAGACAGTTACATTAACTCAAAAGCCTCCAAATCTCTATAAATAGCAAGAGTCTAGGATGAAAATAGCACCTGGAGATTGATAATATAGAGAGAATTACTTTCCATCTAAGAGTTGGTGTTGTGAAGAGTTCTAAACCCTTGCCAACTAAAAACATTTATATAGAGTATAAATGGAGAGCAGGATCGTCCTCCACAGCTACTACAGAACCCAGTTTTAAATAAAGAGAAAATTAGATTTTTCTCATCTTCTTTAAACGGAAAACCGTTTAAATTGTAATCTTTTATTGAGAATTTTCAATAAAGAATCATTTACAATTTTTATGGCAAACAAAAGATTGGTGACTCCGCTGGGACACCTATCATCTCTGATGATAAGGTTGTAGCTCAATTTGATAAGATTCCAGTTGACAATATAGTCGAGTCACTCATCATCGAGTTCAATCAAGAGAAATATGAAAAATTTCTCTCATCTGGCTCCAGGAGCCCTAACTTCTTACAGAAATGCCATAAGGTCTCTAACAGTTTAGTCTCTAAGGAGGCTTTAAAGACGACGGTCCTATCAAGATACCCTTCATACCAATTTGATTTCAAAAGAGAATCATTTCCTTCACCAGCATAAGACTAAAGATCTGCCCTACCTAAGGCCCATGTTGATCTCGAGAGGATGGACTATGATCCCCATAATAACAAAGGAAAACAACCATTCTTTAATTGTAAGATGATTTAGAAAGCAAGGTTCCTCTCACCTGCACAATGAGGAGCCTGAGAAGAAGTAAGGCTCGTGCTTTCTGCAGAGCTATGAAACAAAGAAATGTTGTTGAACCATGATGTGATAATTTACTGCAAGCGTACAGTGTCGATGTAGCGCTGTACAGGTCGTCCCACAGGGATCTAAGATGTTTTGCTATTCCTACAAATTCTACTATTCTAGCGGGTTAACTACGAGTTCTAAGTGATATTTTTGTTGTTCTAATTAGCCTAGAATATAGAATCCACTAGTTTCCAACCATGATTTAATTCTATTATCTTCTTCCTATCATAAAAGTTTGATCTTTTAGTTTAGTTTCTACTTAAAGTATCATAACTATGGACTATCAAGTAGTGTGTAAGTATAATCCATCAAATAAACTACTTCTCATAAAAATAAACTAAATCATTAGATAAATTTATGATAAAAATGAAAACCAACAACTCCAAATCCTAACTAAGCATAGGCTATCAAGAAATTTAATCAAGTATAACCTATCAAAGTATTAATTTAAGAGTTGTTATTTTTTAATTTTTCATTGAAAAATCATATCTTTATTAATTTATTTTAGAAAGAAAATACTAGAGAGCAACTACATAGTAGATCCTAACTTCATCTACATTCTAGAACTAAACTAAATTAGCTACTCATAATTCTAGTTAGCAAAATCATATATTTTTCTAGAAAGCAATTAAAAATTACACTAGAAAGTAAGATAAATCTATCTAGAAAGCACTTGAAAAGAATATTACCTAAGAACAATTAAGAACAATAAGAAATACCTCTGAAGCTTGGTATTGTGGCCGTCACCCCTTCAGCAAACCCTAATTTTTATTCCTTAAATCCGAGTACAAAATTTTGGCATTAAAAACCCTAAATTATAAAGATACGACCCATATATAGGATTCAGAATCAAATCTTAATTCTAATACAACTGAAAAACTATAAAATTACATAGACACTCTGGAAGAAAAATCGCCACGTGAAGCCCGATTTGCGCCGTCAATTGGCAGCAAAATGCTGCTATTTAGCGGCAATAATATGGAGGAAAATTCTGGTTTTTCTTCTGCATGAGTGTCTTGTATTTTACTCTTGTTTCTTCTTACTGTATTGTACTCTGACTCTCTGAAGTATTTTAATCTTGTAGTTCTGTCTCTTTGAACTCTTTTTCGAGCTTTGTTTCCTAATCCGGCTCTGATTTCATACCATCTCCTTGTATGAATCGATTACCTGAAAAATATACTAAAAATACCCGAGTAGCATTTATTTATATACAATAATAGATAAAATATGGGAGGAAAAATACAATATATGATATTAATCACACCTCCACACTTATTTTTTACTAGTCCTCAAGTAAAATCTAAACCTAAAAAGAAAAAGAAAAATCCTAACTCACTTTCGCAGGAATCGCGATTGCACTTAGCATGTGCAATAAGTCTTTAAACCCCTACGTTATCTTAGCGGACTAGAGTTGTCTCGTGAGGGTTTGTAGTGAATATACCCACAAAATTCAAGAAGAAAATATATTAAAGAATAAAGAAAAGAAAAATAAATATAACCGAAAATTAAGAAAAATAAAATTTTTTATACAAAAGAAAGATTTTTTTAATAATATTTTCATCAATTAATCTCACTAATATACAAACTTAAGAATGCATTTAGATTATCAATTTTCAAATTGAGCGTCATATCATATACACTTATCATTTTAATCAAAAATTTAAATCTTATCTTCCAATACCTACTAACAGATAATTCACTGGCTCCTATACAACTACGTGCATGTGTGATAGTCTATTTCAGTTTTGGACTCCAACTCTAACTCATGATTCATCTTCTCTCTCATAACAATTTTTTTTCTTTTTTTTCCTTTTTTTAAGAATATTTCACATTTCATTCGAATATTCACGCTTATTTAGGCGCAAAGTACCCGATTACTCAGATCATACTCTTTTTTCACTCTTGAAACTATTGCCTTAATACCAGGCGCACTTTTTTTTTATCATTCTCGAGATTATTGCCTTAATACTAGGCGCACCCCATTTTTGTATTCTCACATTTTTTTTCTTTTTTTTTTGTTTAGAGAGAGAACACTTACTCAATCGTTATTATCTTTGTCTTTAATCAAATAAACTATTGTGAAGTGAAAAAAAGATTCATACTTGTCTCAAAATTACTGTTAGCAGTATTTATTTTTCAGATTTTAATCTTTTTATAAAATTCTTAGTGTATCGTCCAATCTACTCTTCTATCCAATTTCAAATCTAAATTTGTTCCTTTGTTTGTAATAAGGTTGATCTATTGATAAAAAAATATTTTTTTTAGTTTTTGTTTTTTTTCTATAAACTACTCGAATTGAAAAATAAAGAAACCCTAAATCTAAAAAAATAAAAAAAAATAAAAACTATAAAAAAAACTTAAAAACCTAGAAAAATACGAAGAAAAGACCCTAACCTACTCCTCCACACCTAAACTCGTGTATACCCTCATATACAAACCAAGTGTGGTAAAATAAATATGAAAACTATTATACAAATACTATATAAATAATGAGAGTCGTAAAAATTTACGATCTCAATATCATCACTCTATTAACGCATGGAAAGCGGTTGCAACCTCTCGATCGCTTCCCATTTTCATAGTATGTGCATTTTAAATATGAAGTGGGTGCATTATTATATCTCATCATTCTCCTACGAGTCACGAAATAATCTTTCTGTTTCTTATGCCGTCCTCGCTTATTCTTTGTCCATATGTAAGTATTAATAATTGGGTTAAAGAATTCTTTATTATAAACCTGCCAATCGTCGTTAGTAACAAACATACATGTAGAAATATCGTGAGGTGAGAATAGTGTAATATGATCAAGTGAATATGGTGGTGGCCCTTCTAACTCACGAAGTAATTCGAGCTCCTCTACAAATAAATCCTCAAAAATTTGCTCATAAATCAATTGCACACTTAGATAAGTGTCATCATATATAGAATCAGTATGCGCCAATTCATCTAATAATATGAGCTCATCTTTAAAAATTTTCTCAAATGAGGGTTCATCATCAATGCAAGAGGTCGAATAAGAGTGCAAACTATGAATCATGTTGACCTCAACGAGAGAGCTCGTTGTGTGCTCATCTATATTGAATATGTTTAATGCCACAGTCATATTCCCAAACGATAACTTTATGAGGCCACTCCTACAATCAATTAATGTATTTGATATTGTAAGAAATGGTCCACCCAAGATAACGAAAATTTGATTCCGTGGATTAAAAATTAGCTCAGTTTCTAAGACAATGGAGTCTACAGGAAAGATGGATTCCCTGATCTTAATGAGCATATCTTCAACCATACCAAATGGTGTTTTGATCGAACGATCAGCTAACTGTAATGTGACCTTAGTAGGTTGAAGTTTTCCTAGCCCCATTTATTGATAAACAGTATAACAAAGCAAGTTGATACTTGCCCCTAGATCAAGCAATGCTCTATCAAATGTAGTATTCTCAATAGTGCATGAGATTGTAGGGGAACCTGGATCTTTGTACTTGATAGGTAAGGAGTTAGAGAGGATTTGCGATATATTTGCAGTAAGAAAAACTTTCTTAGGAATGTTTCTTACTTGTTTCTTAGTATACAAATCCTTGAAGAATTTAGCATAAATAGAAACCTATTGTATAATGTCAAGGAGTGGAATATTACTCTTCACCTACTGAAATATTTCAAGAATCTTTTCTACTTATGGTAAAGGCTTCCTAAGTTGATTGGGATATGGTACTTTCGGCTCAAGAACAACTTCTTCTGAATGAGTATGTGACGGTGATGGTGGTGATAGAGATAGTCGTGGAGAAAGGGGTGAAAGAGATGGTGTAGCCTGCGAAATAATAGGAGTGGGATCAGGGGGCATGAATACATTATTGTCTACTTGCTTGCTAGATCTGAGTGTGTGAATGACATTGCATTAGTGGACATATGACTGATTTGAGGAACTGGAATTAGGATTCATTATGAGTTGACTTGGAAAAGTACATTGGCCACGTTCACTCATCTGACTCGCTAATTTTTCAACCTACTGCTCTACATTCTTAATCGATTGAGAGTTCACGAGCAGTTGCTGCCTGTGCTTTTAATAAAATCAGTTGACACTTTCATAAGATTTTGCATGTGTATGTCAATGTTGGACATATGCATGTCTAACTTGGAATGAGACTTGAGAAGATTTTCAACGTTCTTCTCAAGTGATTGAAGCCGCTATTATTGATCATTATTAGACCCCTATTGTGGATGCGAGTGGTTTTGTGCAGGTGGTCTATTCTGGTTGTTTTTCATAATTTGAAGCGTTTGGATATTGATAAGCACCCACATTTGGTCTTGGAAACTGACCAATGGTTGGAGATTGCATGTTAGGGTTAGGAGCTCTCTGATATTGCCCTTGACCCCATAATAGATTTGGATGGTTCTTCCAGCCAGGATTGTATGTCAGAGCGTATAGATTATTCATAGGTCCTTGATACAAGGCGTTAGCTGACTAATAGTGGACACTCCTCTATAACGTGATTCGGAGTTGCACAATTAAAGTAGGTGGAAAGTTGAATTTGATTTACTTGACCTATTTGTAGAGCACGAGTAGTCTCCAATACCTCAATTCTCCTCATAAGGGCTGCAATTTTAGCTTCGACAGCTATAGAGCTGTCGACGCTATGGATCCCACCCTTATGCGCAGAAATTGATGAACTGGGCTTCTCAGCGGGACTCTCCTATTGCATAGTCTTTCATGATAGGTCCTCAAGAAAGTCCCATAGTTCATCTTTGTTCTTTCTCATGAACTTCCCTTGATACATAGACTCAAGAAGAGTTTTGGATGTGTAATCGAGTCCTTCGTATACGATTTGACACAACCGCCACTTCTCTATCGCATGGTGGGGGCACTAAGCTAATAAATTCTTAAACCGTTCTAAGTATTTTCAGAAGGGTTCTCCCAGCACTTGACGGAATTGATTAATTTGATTTCGAATTCTTGCCTTCTTATGCGTGGGATAATACTTCTTGAGAAATACCGTAACGAATTCATCCCAAATAGTGATTGAATCAGTAGGCATACTGTATAACCATTTCTTGGCATTATCCTTTAAAGCAAATGGGATGAAGTGGAGTTTAATTGCGTCCTCCAACAAGTGCTGCAGTTTAATTATTATACATACTTCCTTAAATTTACTGATAAAGAGATATGCATCTTCTGAATCGGAACCAGTGAATTTAGGAAGCATACTGATGTACTGCGGCTTTAACTCATAGTGATTACCCGCTGCGTATGGAAGTTTGATTCATGATGGTAATGATGTGCGAAACGGGTAACATCGATCCTGAAGAATCGGGATCGGTTGGTCCATCTTGTCACTCATGAACAAATCTGATCTCGCTAGTCAACTAAATTGATCATGGGTCTAATGTGGTATGAACCAGCGACCGTGAGTGTATGCGTGAATTTCTTAAACTAATGCAAGAAGTAGGGTGTGGTGGAGAGATAAAACGGTAGAATAGATATGATCAAATAAAAATGTGATTCCTACTGTTTTTATTTTTTTGTATTTTTTTTACAGAACCAAGGACCAAAAATACAGAACTGGAGAAAATTTTGGATTAGGAAATAACTGTACCGCCGCTAAATAGCGGTTTTTGCCGCTAACTAGCAGCAGAACGAGAGAGCTTGACTCTCTGGTTTCTGCTGCGCAGTTCTGAGGTTTCTCCTATCCTTTGTGTTTTCCTGTATCTGCAATATCTAGATCTCTACACACTCAACACAAACTGTTAACCCGTAAAACGTTATAAAAAGCAAGAAAAACACCATCGATGCTCAGCAACGATACCAAAAACTTGATGTGATAATTTACTGCAAGTTTGCAGTGTTAGTGTAGCGCTGTATGGGTCGTCCCACATGGATCTAAGATGTTTTACTATTCCTACTAATTCTACTATTCTAACGGGTTAACTACGAGTTCTAAGTGAGATTTTGGTTGTTCTAATTAGCCTAGAATATAAAATCCATTAGTTTGCAACCATGAATTATTTCTATTATCTTCTTCCTATCATAAAAGTTTGATATTTTAGTTTAGTTTCTACTTAAAATATTCTGAGTATGGACTATCAAGTAGTGTGTAAGTATAATCCATCAAAGAAACTACTTCTCATAAAAATAAACTAAATTATTAGATAAATCTATGATAAAAATAAAAACCAACAACTCCAAACCCTAGCTAAGTATAGTGTATCAAGAAATCTAATTCAAGTATAATCTATCAAAGCATTAATCTATGAGTT
Organism: Dracaena cambodiana; assembly: GCA_036321105.1. Classification (NCBI taxonomy): domain Eukaryota; kingdom Viridiplantae; phylum Streptophyta; class Magnoliopsida; order Asparagales; family Asparagaceae; genus Dracaena; species Dracaena cambodiana. The sequence goes on from JAYEPQ010000017.1 coordinate 20,317,080, forward strand.
GTATCTTTTAATCTTTCATTGAAAAATCATATCTTTGTTAATTTATTTTAGGAAGAAAATACTAGAGAACAACTATATGGTAGATCCTGACTTCATCTACATCCTAAAACTAACCTAAATTAGCTACTCATAATCCTAGTTAGCAAAATCATATATTTTTCAAGAAAGCAATTAAAGATTACACTAGAAAGTAAGATAAATTTATCTAGAAAGTAATTGAGAAGAATATTAGCTAAGAACAATTAAGAACAATAAGAAATACCTCTGGAGTTTAGTATTGTCGCCGTCACCCCTTCGGCAAACTCTAATTTTTATTTCTTAAATCCGAGTACAAAATTTTGGCATTAAAAATCCTAGATTACAAGGATACGACCCATATATAGGCTTCGGAAATCAAACCCTAATTCTAATATAACTGAAAAACTACAAAATTACATAAAAACTCTGAAAGAAAAATTGCCACGTGAAGCCTGATTTGCACTGCCAATTGGCGACAAAATGCTGCTATTTAGCGTCAATAATATGGAGGAAAATTCTGGTTTTTCTTTTGCACAAGTGTCTTGTATTTAGCTCTTGTTTCTTTTGACTGTATTGTACTCTGACTCTCTGAAGTATTTTAATCTTGTAGTTCTGTCTTTTTGAACTTTTTTCCGGGTTTTGTTTCCTAATCCGGCTCTGATTTCATACCATCTCCTTGTATGAATCGGATTATCTGAAAAAGATACTAAAAATACATGAGTAGTATTTATTTATATACAATAATAGATAAAATATGTGAGGAAAAATACAATATATGATACTAATCAAACCACAATCGCGTGGACCTCCAGTTCAAGTATGGAGGCCAAAAAGCGAAGTAGTGGTTCTAGACAAAAAGAAAGACCAAGATGCAGATGGGTTTGTTCGTGTTTTTTTTACAAGAAACGCCGTACACCCATCAAGTCCATCTATGATTTTAAATGCTGAGCTTACATTTGCATTTCGCAAATAAGATGAGGGTCCTAATCTCATGCCCCAGGAATAAGACGCGACTTTCAAGATCACATGTTTACAGATAAACGCGGATCTCAAATTCACATACCAATAGAAAATGCAATTTTCAAAATTATGTTTCTAAAGAAGAATCAACCTCTAAAGTTTATGTTTCAACTTCGGTAGAAGCTCATCCGTCTGACACTATGGCTAAAGTAAAATTTGCTCCGAAAATTTTCAAGCGAATAGGAACTCCTATTCCAAAGATATCATTTGGAGGCAAAGCTGTCTCCACTAACCAAACAATGAGTTCCAATACAAGAGACCTCGGAGAACTTCTCAACAAAAAGAGAGAAAAATTCCAAATGTCTCATTATCGTTGTAAGCAACGGATCAATGCAATGTTATCGCATTGTCACTATGTGGCGGTTCCTACCAAATAGTCAGTCTTTAATCGACTTATGACGTTTTTAGTCCAACCATTTAAAAGAAGACAACACAACAAACAAGAATTCTCCGAAGCTGAATACCCCGAAGCATCATCTAACATGATAAAGCTTGGGAAGAAGAAGAAGAAAACAAAGAGTTTTCCAGAATAAACTCTTCTGACTCTGAACACTCTTTAGGCTTGAAGAGTGTGTTTAGTGAGATGCGAGGCATTTTTCAAAATATCTAACTCAAGAAAGGGGTAACAATGCCATTGGACTATAGAAAAATGGCTGGAGCCTTCTCTGATGAAGAAAGTACGGCAAATTCAGTTGTAGCTGACTCTCAAACATCAGACTCATTCTTTGAAGATTCCGCATCTGCATATATGGTGTAAGGAACTCCGGAAGAGTTTATGAAGAGGATGGATGAATAAGATAAGATTATCCAGAAATAGCAGGGCACCATAGATGAGATCAGGGATATGCTCCAACTCTTGATTGATGAGAGGAAAAAGAAAGATAAAGGAGAATTTTGTTCTAAAGGTTCTCACAATTCGGATAAAGATAAGAAGAAGAATCTAGAAGATGAGCCTCATACTCCTAGAAATACCAATGATAATTATGAGGAACATCGTGAAGAAGAAGATAATCATTCTGAGCATTGCTAGGATCATGATAGAAATCTATAAAACACAGATAATGCAAATAGTGCTTGGATTGAGAGCTTTCAAAATAAACTAAACTCTCTAATGCATAGAAACAACTTGGAAGAGCTGAGGATTGTAAGGATGTATCCGATGAAATGGAAAAGTATATAATTTTCAAAAAATTATAAACCAGAAGCTCTAGTCATTTGATGATAAAGGATCGTCAAATCAACACCTTTACTATTTTAAATCTTTGATGGGATATTTGACTGGAAATGACCCTATCATTACGTGAGTATTTATTAGTACTCTGATGGGTTTAGCATTTGAATGGCTCTGAAGGTTAGAACTGGAAACCATCAATTCGTGGAATGACATGAAGAAAGCTTTTTTAACAAGATTTTATGAAGATGATATGGAAATTTCAATGCCAGTACTCCTTGCTACAAAACAAAAGAAAGGAGAATCAGCTCGAGATTTTATCAAAAGATTTAGAAATGATTCTCTGATATATCCGCATGGGATGCCCTAGAAGACATTGGTAGAAACTTGCAAACACAATCTCTCCATCAAAGTTCTTACCAAAATGGCGGCTATAAAATCTTCTACCTAGAAAGATTTTTTGCTACAAGCTGAAGAAACCGAAGAAATTATATAGAGGCTTGAGGCTGAAGAAGGAGGGAAACAAAAACAAAATAATTCTAGAGCGCCTCAGTCTTCTCAACCCAAGGGGAAAGAGACAATGGATACTGATATTCCAAATCCTGCAAAATCTTTTCCAAAGACTCCTCCTCAATCGCAGATTCCTCAGAAGTAATCTTCTTTCAAAGATGAGCATACTAATACCATATTCAATTTACTCATGACAAAGAATATGATGAAATTACCAGAATTAAAGCGGTCTGAAGAAGCAGGAAAGTTTGATGATTCTAATTACTGCGTGTGTTATATGATCATTAATCATGCTACTAAAAATTGTTATATCCTTAAAGATAAGATTCAGGCTCTGGTGGATACTAAAGTCATCAAATTACGAGAAGATCAAAAGAAAGTGCGCAAATAAGTAACTTTTAGATTCGGAAAAGCTCTAGACTTGATAGAATCAACTGTTCAAGACAGAGTTCAATCCATTCCTAAAAGCACAATGAGGGTTGTAAATTATTATCCTCACCAGCTGCAAAAGAAAGAGTTATGTCTTTTTGAGACTTCCAAAGGAAAGATAATATGGGTACATCCAGACATCCTTGAAGACGAGCAATGGACTTCAAGTTAGTCTAAGAAGAAGTCGAAAGGAAAAGTTTTTACTTTTAACACTGTTACTGTAATTCTCGAGGATGATACAAAAGTTCCTCCTCTCTCAGATTCAGAAGAAGAGATCAAGAACTCTTTAGCTGTTAATGCAGACTAGCCAAAATCTTCTAGGACTTGTTTAGGAAAAGACTACTTAAAGAATTATGATCAAGTAGTAGAAGCTCGGCCGTCTCCGAAAAAGAACAAGTAAAAAGAGCTTAGGTTTGATAAAGCTCTTAAAAACAAAGATAAAGAACCAGCCGAAAATTTTATGAAGCCTTTCCAATTTGACGTATTGCGACAATTGGCTAATATTCCTGCAAGAATTACTTTGTATGAGCTCCCAAAGCTCTCTAAGAGAACAAGAGAAGCTTTAAGAGAAACTCTACTAGATTTTAAAATATTTTTGGTGCAAATTCTAGAAACAATTGAGGAAGAAGAAGAAGTTTGCGCAGTATGTCATCAAACTTCTAAAAAGATTTCTTACATAATTTTCTCTCCAGAAGATATGCAAGTAAAGAATAACAAAAATCACCAACCTTTATATTACAAGGGTTACATATGGTCAATAGAGATCGACTGAATCTAAGTTGATTATGTATCTGCCCTAAGCATAATGCTGAGACGGATATTACGATATCTTGGAGTCCCTATGAATAGATTGACATCAACAAATACTACTATTTTCATATTCAACGCTAACGGTAGTAAATCATTGGGCAAGATAAAATTGAAGTGCCAAATCAGTAATTTAAAGATGGATGTCACATGCTATGTAATAGATACTGACATATCTTATAATCTTCTGCTCGAAAGGCCATGAATTCATATTAACTTCATTGTCCCTTCAACACTTCATCAATGTATGAAGTACACTGACAAAGATGGAAATATGAAGACTCTGGTGGCAGAAAAACAACCCTTTAAAGGAGTTGAAAACTACTTTACAGGTACATTTCTATACAAGGATATATTTGAAGCAGCCAAACAACTTGCCTCAGAAGAATCAGATAGCGACAATGAAGCTGACACTGAATTAGGATCCTAAAGCTCAAAATCCAATAATAAAAATTGGGACATAGAAGCCATTGTAATAAGCCTTAAAGGCCTTGATGTAAATGACACTGCCAATTCTGATAGTGAGTGAGTAATTAATGAAAACATAGAATTTGCTTATTCTTCTGGTGTTGACTCTGAACAATACTAGTACTGACGTGGTTAATGATAGACTAGATAGAATATATTCTTTAGAACCGTTTCAAACACCCATTTGATCATCCTTTTGCATATATAGTGATGACGATGGAGATGCAAATGAGGCAATCTTTTAGGTTCCTCCTAAACATAAAGATCAGAAACTTATAATATTTGGAAAAACAAACAATAAAAATAAAGAAAAAAATCTTAGACTTTGAGGAAGAGCAGGGAAGTCCCGAGTTCTTCCATTATGATAAAAATTTCCATAAACTGATGAAAAAGATGGGATATAACCTAACCAAAGGCAAGGGGTTGAATTTTGGAAAAGAGAGAAAAGCGATATTTCGATCTTTTGTTCCGAAAAGAAAAATACCAGATTACTACGATAAGACTGACAGGGGGGTTGGGATATGTTGCCACTTTTGAGGATCTTTCGGAAACACATTTTGAAGAATTGCAACAAACTCATTCATCAGAATCATTATGTTGGGATTTAGATATAAATGTCGGTGCTATTTTTCAAGAGTCTCTATCAACATGGTCTCTGCAGACCAAGAAGAAGAGAATGTTGAAGAATTATCACTAATCAAGGATGATCCTTGGGCGAAGCACCTCAACATGAAGTGAAAAATTCAATTTGAACAATGAAAACCTCCAATTGAAGATAAAGTGATCCAAATAAATATGGGTGATGAAGTTAATTCTAAGCCCATATTTATAAATGAAAATCTATCTTCTGAAGAAAAAGAAGAAATAATTTCTCTCATTCGAGAATATATTGATGTCTTCGCTTGAGATTATGAAGATATGCCAGGACTTGATCCAAAAATCGTGGTACACAAATTAAATATCAGGCCAGATATGAAGCTAGTAATACAACAATAATGAAGGTTCCGACCTAAAATTATGGAATTGATTAAAGCTGAAATCAAAAGGTTAATTGAATCAAACTTCATCCGCAAAATTGGGTTGCGAATATAGTTCCTATGACAAAAATGAATGGAAAAATCAGGGTCTGCATTGATTTTAGATATTTGAACGAAGTATGCCCGAAGGACGAATTTCCTTTGCCTATTATAGATATCATGATTGACAACATTTGTGTTTATGAAAGGATGTCATTCATACATTGATTCTCGGGGCATAATCAAATTAAAATGTATCATGATGATAAAAAATATACGTCTTTCAGAACACCACTTGGATTGTACTGTTATACAGTCATACCATTTGGTTTGAAAAACGCTGGCTACGTATCAACGTGCCATGAATATGATATTCAAAGAACATCTTCAGAAAATGGTGGAATGTTATGTGGATGATTTAGTGATTCAAAAAGTAAAAACAAGAATGATCATCTTCATGATCTAAGAATAATGTTTGATCTCATGCGAAAACACCAATTTAAGATGAATCCTACTAAATCTTTTCTGAGAGTTTCCAGTGAAAAATTTCTTGGATTTGTAGTCACTTCCCAATGAATTCATTTTGACCCAGACAAAATCAAAGCAATTCAAGATATGTTACCACCCAAGAATCTTAAAGAATTGAGAGGATTGCAGGGCAGTATTGGCGAACATTTGCAAGTTCATATCAAACTTATCTGGGAAATGTCAATCTTTTACACGGTTGATGAAGAAAGGAGTATCATTCATTTGGGATGATGCGTGTCAAAAAACTTTCGAATAAATCAAGGAATATCTTACTAAACCACCTGTTCTGATAGCTTCAGTTTCAGAAATACCTTTCCTATTATATGTGAGAGCTATGGATCATTCCTTAAGAGCTTTATTAGCACAGAAGAACGAATTGGGTCATGAACAAGCCATTTATTAGCTTAGTAGGTGGATGATTGGGGCTAAACATAGATATAACCCAGTAGAAAAAGAATGCATAGTTTTAGTGTTTGCAGTATAGAAAATGTGATACTATTTGGTAGGGCAAACAATCCACGTTATATCAAGAGTTAATCCTTTAAGAATATTAATGACGAAACAAGGGTCATTAAATTCAAAATTATCTAATTGGGCTACTCTACTATCACAATATTATATGCATTTCATCCCACAAAAATCAATCAAGGGACAAATTATAGCTGATTTTCTAGTTAAGCACCCGATTCCAGCATCTTCAAAATTGTATGAGCATATCCTTGGAGAAGTAGGCGAAGGAAATACAATTCCAAAGAAAGATATTCCACAAGAAACTGCTGAAGTAAATGCCATTACAGAAGATGTATGGCAACTCTTCTTTGATGGTGTCTCTAGAATGGGACTTAAAGGAAAGACGATAGCAGGAATGGGGGTTGTTTTTGTTTCTCCCTATAATCACATTATCCCTCGAGCATATTCATTGACAAGCTCATGTTCTAACAATATTGCTGAATACAATGCCCTAATGATTAGTCTGAAAATAGCCAAACAACTGGGGGTGAAGTATTTAGAAGCATATGGAGATTCTCAGCTTGTCATAAATCAAGTTAGAGGAGAATATGAAGTTTAAAATGAAGATCTTTTGCTATATTACCAAGCAGTCATAAAAATGACTAGTAGTTTTATTGGTTTCTATATTAGTCATGCATCGTGCAATCAGAATGGTTATGCAAATTCAGTAGTCTCCCTGACTGCTACTTTAGCATTACCCAAAAACACCAACAAACGTATAACAGTGGGAAGCAAAGAATTATTTTGCCCAAAAAATGAGCTTGTAGTGAAGCTAGATTCAGATAAGAAATAAGAAGCAGATGAAATGTATACTCTCAAGTCTAATCTCGAACCAAGAGATTGGCGATTTCCTTATATAGACTATATTCTTTATGGGATATTGCCAAAAGATCCTAAAAAAGCAGCAGCAATTCGAAGAAAACCTGTTCGATTTTATTACAATGCTGAACTTCGGACATTATATAGAAAATCTTATGATGGGATTTCACTTCATTGCCTTTCTAACAAAGAAGCTCAAGAAGACCTCAAGAAGACCTGAAGAAGCTCATAGCGACATATGTAGAGCACATCAACCATGACCAAAATTCTGGGATAGACTCCGAAGAATGGGCTATTACTAACCCAAGATGATGGCAAACGCGGTTGTTTATACTAAAAGATGCAGTGCTTGTCAAATCCATGCATACTTCATACATTAAGCCCTAGAGTATCTTTACCCAATGACTACAACATGACCATTTGAACAATGGGGAATGGACTTAATTGGATCAATTTCTCCACCATCGACGAGGGGACATCGATTTATATTATTCAGAATAGACATTTCTCAAAGTGGACTGAAGCCGTTCCCCTAACCGAAGTAAAGTCATCCGATGTGATTAAATTCAGCAAACATCATGTTATATACCACTTCGGAGTATCTAGGAGAATTATTCATGACAATGGACCTTATTTCGTGAGTCAGTCATTCTCAAGATTTTGCAACAAATATAGAATTAAAAGTGTGGCTTCGTCTCCATACTATCCTGCAGCTAATAGTTTGACAAAAACTTTCAATAAAACCATGTGAAGCTTCTTAAAAAGTTTGTTTTATCCACTCAACGTGATTGGGATAAGAAACTTGGAGAATGTCTTTGGGCCTATTGCACTACTGTTAGGACTCCTACTAATACTACACCATTTTCTTTGGTGTACGGGTCCGAAGCAATGCTACCTTTAGAGATTTAAATTTCGTCATTACGGGTTGCATTAGCAACTAAAATGATACAAGAAGAAAGATATCGACAGAGACTTTTAGAGTTGGAAGACCTTGACGATAAACGCCTGGAAGCTCAATAAAGTATTGAATTTTATCAAGTGCGAATTTTCAAGACCTTTAATAAAGAGGTCAAGCAAAGAACTTTTAAGAAATATGATTTGGTTTTTTTCAGTAAGAAGACCGATCATAACTAATCAAAAATCCAAAGTAAAATTCTAGCCAAAATGGGAGGGACCTTTCGTCATTATGCAGTTTATTCAAATTGTGCATACCAATTGGTAAAACCGAATGGTGACAAAATAATGATGTCAATTAATGGTAAATTTCTGAAGAAATATTACTCCTAATACTGGGCTAACTTTTAACTGAGAGGAAAAACCCCAAACTATGTCAGCGAAAAATTTCAGAAAAGCAAAGCAGATCCACGAATTCAGAGACAGAAGCCCGTAACTCATCGGATCAGCGAATCTAAGAAAATGAGGTCCACGAATCTAAGAAGCTGAGGTCCGCGAATCTAAGAAACTGAGGTCCGCGATCCAGACGACGGAACAGGTTCGCGAATCTAAAGCTGAGATTCACGACACTACCCATAGCTTTCAGGTGGGGTTTAATACAAAGTCACCCGACCCAAACAGAGGGTTGCCACCTCAGATCGTAGGAATAACTGCCAAACGAATGCAGCAGCGTTACTTCGATCGTGGGAATAACCACCTGGCGAATATGGCGGTACTTCTCAAGTAGTGGGAGCTAACGGTCGAGCAAATATGGCGAGACGTTACTCCAAGCCCCCTATAAAAGACGGGAAGCGAAAGAGATACACACAAAGAGAACACACAGAGAGAAGACAGAGAGAAGAGATAGAGACAGACGTCTTCTCCCAAAAGTTATCCCTTGTGATCAAGAGAAAAGAGCCCATTTTTCTTTCCTTTAGCCAACTGAGAGATATTGTACGGAGTGTCAACGGAGAGCAGGATCGTCCTCCATAGCCACCTAGAAACCCAACCTTAAACAAAGAGGAAAAGTTATCTTCTTCATCTTCTGTAAACGGGAAACTGTCCGATTGTAACCTTGTATTGAAAATACTTCGATATAAAGAGCGTGCAGCTTTCATGGCGAACAGAAAATTGGCGACTCCGCTGGGGACTACCATCACCTCCGGTGACTTGGTGGTGGCTCAATCTGACAACATTCCAGTTGGTAGTATGGTCGACTCGCTCAGCATTTCCGTCGACCAGCAAAAATATGAAGAATTTCTTTCTTCTTGCTCCAAGAGCCCTACTTGCCTAAGGGGATACTATAAAATCTCCAAGGGGTCAATTCCCAAGGAGATGGTAATAGCCCAGTTGAGGGAATCTACGGACCAAGATAGTCCGAAATCCCCTTCCTTAACAACGGGCTCCCTGTCAGTTCCGACAAAGACTCTTGATCTCTCAAACAAAGTGGACCGAAGTCCCCACTTCAACAAGGGGAAGCGACCACCATCCGCTCTGCAAAGCTGTCATGCAGAGAAGGAGGTTCCTCTCACTCATACAGTGAGGAGAAACCTAAGGAGAAGAAAAGCTCGTGCCCTTCATAGGGATGTGCAACAAAAGGAAACTGCCAACTCATCTCGGCAAAAACCTACAATCCAAATATGGAAGCCTAAGGGCGAGGTTGGTCAAAATGCAGAAGGATTCACCCACGTTTCCTATAGGAAGCGGAGTGAACCCGTCAAAGTTATCCATAATCAACGCGGAGCATATATTTGCGTCCCAAGGGGAAGGTCTGAAGAAGCTTACGAACGTCAAATTCACAGAAGGCGTATACCTATCCGCAAGGGTGAAACTCCACCATCCCTGAAGTTATCTCTCACAAATGAGCCCATCTTAAAGGACTCCAGTGCAAGAGATCTTAGGGAACTTCTAAACAGAAGAAGAGAAGAATCCCATGTATCTCAATGCCACTGTGAACGACTGATCAATGCAGTACTGTCTCACTGTCATTGCTCAACTCATGCCCGATCCTCGGTGTTTTGTCGATTGTCATCTCTATCAACATCGCATCCCAATCGGCAAAAAGGAGACGACACGGGCTCGAGTTTTCTGAGCTGGAATACCCCGCGATGACCTCCAACATGATAAGCGTTGGAGAAAAGAAGAAGAAAAAGAAGGCGAAGAAAACCTCCGAAGAAGAAGCTTCTGACCAAGAGCTCTCTTCGAGTTCGAAAGACCCATCCAACAAAGAGCGAGGAGTTTTTCAGCACACTCGACTCAGAAGTGGGGTGGCGATCTCTATGAATTATAGACAGATGACGGGGATCTCATCTGATGAAAAAGATATAGCCAAGTCTATTATGGCTGAATCACAGACGTCTGATTCATTCTTAGAAGACTCCGCCTCTGCATATATGACGCAGAACAATGTCCCAGAAGAGTTCATGCGGAGAATGGAGGAGCAAGATAGGCATATCCAGCAACAGCAGAACGCCATCAGCGAGCTTAAAGATATGCTACACATTCTGATGGAGTTAGAGAAAGCCAAATTGAAGAATAAAGGAAAGAAGACCGAAGAAGAAGGTCATGGTCCTCATAACAATCGAGAAGAAGAAGAACATCATAAAGATGATGACAACCGCTCCATGCACCAGGAGGGAAACACAAATACTGTCTGGATGGAGAGCTTCCAGAACCAACTGAACGTCCTCATGCATAAGGGCGACCTACAAGAACTGGGTGTAGTAAGGCCATATCCCATGGAGTGGGAAACGGTGCCGTTCCCAGAAAATTACAAACCGTTGAAGTTCAAATCTTTTGATGGTAGAGGATCACCAAACCAATACCTCTACTATTTTAGGTCGTAGATATGACATTTGTCTGGAAATGACCATATTATTACAAGAATATTTGTTAGTACCTTAACCGGGCTAGTTTTTGAATGGTTCCAGAGATTAGAATAGGGAACCATCAATTCCTGGAGCGACATGGAGAAAGCCTTTCTCAGATTCTACGAAAATGATATGGAGGTATCAATGCCGGCGTTTCTAGCCGCCAAACAAAAGAAAGGAGAGTCAGCCCGGGACTTCATCAAAAGGTTCTGGAACGATTCTCTCAGATGTTCGCATGGGATGCCAGAAAAGACCCTGGTGAAACCTGTCGACATAATTTATCGACCAAGGTTCTAGCCAGGATGGGAGCGGTGAAACAACCACAACCCGCGAAAACTCCCCCGAAACTTCATCTTCAGACGCGAGTGTTACAAAAGCAATACTCCTTCAAAGATGAGCACACAAAGACTATCTTCAACCTCTTCATGAGTAAGAAGATGCTGAAGTTGCCAAAGTCTAAATGTCCAGAGGAAGCTGAGAAAGTTAATGATCCTAACTACTGTGTCTACCATAGGATCATTAACCACCCCACCCAAAACTGCTACATCCTTAAAGACAAAATTCAAGCCTTAGTGGACGCTAACGTCATCAAGCTTCAAGAGCACCAGAAGAAGGTGACTGCGAACATGCTGACCGTCAAGTTCGGTAAAGCGCCCCACTGGATAGAGTCAACAGTTCAAGATGAAGTGCAACCCATCTATAAAGGCACGATGCAAGTCAAAAATTTTGATCCACACCAACAACAAAAGAAAGGACTATTTCCTTTTGAAACTGATAGGGGGAGATACTATGGGTACATCCTGATCTCCTAAATGATGAACAATGGAGTTCCAGTTCATCTGGGAAGAAGCGAAGAGAGAGGGTCTTCACCTCTAATGTCGTTTCCGTAATTCCCGAAGACGATGAGATCATTCCTGCTCTGACCGATTTGAAAAAAGAAATCGGAAATTCCTTGGTCGCCGATGCGGATCCTCTCTCCGTGGGGACCCGTTCGGGAAAAGATTACTTAAAGAATTACGGCCAAACAACGGGTTCTCAACCATCTCCAGAGAAAGTCAAGCAAAAGGAGCTGAAGTTTGACAAAGTTCTAAGGAAGAAGGGAAAAGAACTTGCGGGACTCGCGGAAGTCATTCTAGTTCGACATCCTAACACAGTTGGCCAATATCCCTGCAAGGATAACCTTGTACGAGCTCCTGAAGCTCTCCAAATCTACTAGGGAAGTTTTAAGAGAAGCTCTATAAGATTCAGAAGTGTTCTTGGCGCAAATGCCAGAGATGATCGAAGAAGGAGAGTCTCTTTGCGCGACATGTCACCAGATCTCTAGTAAAAACATCCCTTGCGTCACCTTCTCTCCAGAAGATATGCAAGTCAGAGGCAATAAGCATCATCGTCTTTTGTATTACAAGGGATATATAGGATCTACGGAGATTGATCGTATTCAAGTTGATCCAGGCTCGGCCTTGAGCATCATGCCGCGAAGAATGCTGCAATATCTTGGAGTACCGATGAATAGATTAGCCGCAACCAACACTACTATCTTCGGGTTCAATGCTAACGGTAGTAGACCCCTGCGTAAAATAAAGCTCAAGTGTCAAATCAGCGACCTGAAGACGGAAGTCACGTGTTACGTGATAGATGCGGACACGTCATACAATCTGTTATTGGGGAGGCCCTGGATCCATAGCAATCTAATCGTGCCCTCCACGTTACACCAATGCATGAAGTATGTCGACGAAGATGCGAACGTGAAGATGCTCATTGCGGAAAAACAACCCTTTAAAGGAGTTGAAAACTACTTTACTGACGCGTTGCTGTATCAAGATGCGTTTGGCGTCGCAGAACGTCCCGTTCAAGATGACTCTGATAGTGGCGAAGAGGCTGATACAGAATCAGGATCCGAAGATTCGGAATCCGAGGATGTAATTTGGGATGGTGAGCCCATTGTGATAAGCCTCGAGGGCCTTGATGTAAATGACCCCGTTCACTCTGATGGTGAATGGGTGATAAATGAAAATATGGAATTTGCTTATTCTTCTGGTATTGATTCTGAGCCCTCAAGCACTAGCACAGATGCATTTAGCGACTGTGTAAAAGAAATATATTCTCTGACTTCCTTCCAAGCACCTATCCGATCATATTTATATGAATTAAGTGATGACATTGAAAGACCAAACCGTCTTTGAGGTCCCTCCTAAAAACGGAACCCAAAAGGCCATAATATTTGGAAAAGCAAGTCATGGGAACAAAGAGAAAAGTTCAGATTCTGAGGAAGAACAGGAAAAATCCGAGTTCTTCCATTATGATGAAAATTCCCGTGGAATAATAAAGAAAATGGGATACAATCTGGCCAAAAGCAGAGGGTTGAATTTCGGAAAAGGAAGGAAGACAATCCTTCAACCTTTTGTCCCCGAAGGGAAGACGCCAGACTATTACCAGAAAACCGGCAGGGCGTTGGGCTGCGTCACCACTTCCGAGGCCTCCTCAAGCGACAAGGCTGAGGAAAGACAATACGATCATTCGTCAGAATCATTATGCTGGGATTCAGATGTCAGCACAGGTGCGATTTTTCACGAGGTATCTGCGAACATGGCTTCCTCGATCCACGAAGACGAAGATTTGAAGGAAAACTCACCAGTAAGAGACGACGCTTAGGACAAGCATCTTAATATGAAGTGGGAGATTCAGTTGAACAGCAGGAGCCCCCAACTAAAGATAAAGTAATACAAATCAAAATGGGAGATGAAAAGAATCCTAAACCCATATTTATAAGTGAGAACCTATCCTCGGAAGAAAGGGAGGAATTGATATCCCTCGTCCGCGAATACATTGATATTTTCACTTGGAGTTATGAGGAGATGCCAGGGTTGGATCCAAGCGTGGCGGTTCACAAATTGAAGATCCGACCAGAAGCTAAGCCAGTAAAGCAGCAACAACGAAGATTCTGCCCAGAGATCATGGAAGCTATAGAAGCTGAAATCAAAAAGTTGTTCGCGTCAGGCTTTATTATCGAAGAACAGCACCCTGATTGGGTCGCAAATATAGTTCCCGTGACCAAGAAAAATGGAAAAATCCGAGTCTGTATAGACTTTAGGGATTTGAATGAGGCTTGCCCCAAAGACGAATTCCCATTACCAATCACTGATATCATGATAGATAATACTTGTGGGTATGAGTGCATGACGTTCATGGATGGATTCTCGGGAAATAATCAAATAAAGATGTATCCCGATGATGAGAAGCATACGTCCTTCAGGATGCCACTCGGAGTATATTGCTATACAGTTATGCTCTTTGGCCTAAAGAATGCAGGTGCTACGTATCAACGCGCCATGCATGCAATTTTCCAGGAGCACCTCCGGAAAACAGTGGAGTGCTACGTAGATGACCTAGCAATTAAGAGCAGAAATAAAGAAGATTACTTGAAAGATTTGAAGACAGTGTTTGACCTCATGAGGAAGCACCAGCTCAAGATGAATCCAGCTAAGTCTTTCCTGGGGGTCTCTAGTGGGAAATTCCTTGCCTTTGTCGTAACTTCGAAAGAAATATATCTTGATCCAGATAAAGTCAAAGCTATCCAAGACATGCCACCTCCCCGTAACCTCAAAGAGTTAAGAGGATTACAAGGCAGGCTGGCGTACATTCGCAGATTCATATCAGTTTATCTGGTAAATGTCAACCTTTCACCAGATTGATGAAGAAAGGAGTGTCGTTCATATGGGACGACGCATGCCAAAAGGCTTTTGAAGAGATCAAACAATATCTCACGAAGCCACCAGTGCTCGTGTCCCCAGTTTCGGGAAGGCCCTTCCAGTTATATGTAAGGGTTATGGATCATTCATTGGGCGCTTTGCTAGCACAGAAGAATGAGTCAGGCCACGAGCAAGCCATTTACTACCTCAGCAGAATGATGATCGGGGCGGAACACCGGTATAATCCCGTGGAGAAAGAATGTCTAGCGTTGGTGTTCGCAATACAGAAAATGCGACACTACTTAGTTGGACAAACTATCCACGTTGTATCGAGAGTTAACCCTCTGAGAATATTAATGACTAAACCCGGGTCATTAAATTCAAGACTATCCAATTGGGCTATTTTGCTATCACAATATGATATGCACTTCGTCCCACAGAAGTCTATCAAGGACAGGCCGTAGCCGACTTCTTAGTCGAACATCCAGTCCCGGCATCCTCGAGGTTATATGAACAAATCCCAGGAGAATTGGAGGAACGAGATTTAATCCCAGAGAAGGATGGTTCGAGAAGGTCTTCCAAATCGAATACGGTTTCGAAAGGTGTATGGCAACTTTTCTTTGATGGTGCCTCCCGAATGGGATCCAAAGAAAGACAACAACGGGGGTGGGAGTTGTTCTCGTCTCTCCAGGTAACCACATCATTCCTCAAGCTTACTCATTGACAAGCTCGTGCTCCAACAACGTTGCGGAATACAACGCCTTCCTAATCGGCTTAAGGATAGCCAAACAACTGGGGGTCAAATATTTGGAGGCATATGGGGACTCTCAACTCATTGTCAATCAAATAAAAGGGGAGTACGAAGTCAAGCATGAAGACCTCCTGCCGTATTATCATGCGGTGATCAAGATCGCTAACGGTTTCACTGGTTTCTATATCAACCACATAAAGCGTCACCTCAATAGTTTTGCGGACTCGCTAGCTTCCTTGGCTGCTACATTAGCCTTGCCCAAGCATGCTACAAGGCAAATTATGGTAAGCAGCAAGGAGTTATTCTGTTCAAAGGGTGAGCTCAAAGAAGAAGCGAAGAAACCACAAGAAAACGAAGCTGACGCTTGTGCATCTAGCCTAGAGCCAAGGGATTGGCATTTTCCTTATATAGACTATGTCCTTTACGGGATATTACCCGAAAGTCCAAAAGAAGCCAAAGCCATTCAGAGAAGGGCTATCCGGTTTTATTACAACGCAGAGCTCCAGACGTTGTATAGAAAATCCTACGACGGAGTTCTACTTCGCTGTCTTTCCAACCGCGAAGCTCAAAAAGTACTCGAAGAAGCTCACGCTGGCATCTTCGGAGCACATCAGCCAGGACCGAAACTCTGGAATAGAATCTAGGATGGGTTATTATTGGCCTAAGATGATGATAGAAGCAGTCAACTACGCCAAGAAGTGCAGGGCCTGCCAAATACATGCAGACTTTATACATCAAGCTCCAGAATATCTCCACCCGACGGCTACATTATGGCCGTTTGAGCAATGGGGTATGGATATCATAGGGCCAATCTCTCCACCATCAACGAGAGGGCACCGGTTCATTTTGGCCATAACTGATTACTTTTCAAAGTGGACTGAGGCCATCTCCCTGACCGAAGTAAAATTATCAGATGTTATCAAGTTCATCAAGCACCATGTGCTTTATCGCTTCGAGTGCCTAGAAGAATTATTCACGATAACGGACCTCAGTTCGTAAGCCAAGTGTATTCTAGATTCTGCAACAAATACAGGATTAAAGATGTGGCTTCATCGCCATACTATCCTGCAGCCAATGGTCTAGCAGAAACCTTTAATAAGACCATTATAAAACTTCTTAAGAAGTTTGTGTCATCCAATCAACGGGATTGGGATGAAAAGCTCGGAGAGTGTCTGTGGGCATACTGAACCACAGTCCGAACTCCCACTAATGCCACTATGTTCTCCTTGGTATATGGATCAGAAGCGGTCTTGCCTTTGGAGGTCCAAATCCCTTCACTACGAGTTGCGTTAACAACAAGGATGACAGAAGAAGAAAGGCATCAGCAAAGACTCCAAGAGTTAGAAGCCTTGGATGATAAATGCTTAGAAGCTCAACAGAGTATCGAGTTATACCAGGCGCGGATCTCCAGAACCTTTAATAAAAAGGCTAAACGAAGGACTTTTAAGAAAGGTGATCTGGTCCTGTCAGTTAGAAGACCAATCATAACAAGCCAGAAGCCTAGGGAAAAATTCTAGCCAAAGTGGGAGGGACCCTTCGTCATTGATACGGTCTACTCCAACGGGGCGTATCGATTGACAAAGCCTAATGGTGACAAGATCCAAATGCCAATCAATGGCAAGTTCTTAAAGAAATATTATCCTTAGCGAAATTGTAGAACACCAGTTACAATATGGCCTGGGCAGTTCTATGCTAGTCACGAGCAAAGAGTTTCTCTGTAATCAGAACTTCGTCAATGAAAGTTCTTGATTCAGGACAAAGAAGCCTTTAGTTCGCGAGCCAGATTTTCCTTTTACCAAATTTGCCAAGTTAAAAATTACCTCTAGCGAACCAGATTTCCCTTTAACCAAAATTTGCCAAGTTAAAAATTACCTCTGGCGAACCAGATTTTCCTTTTACCAAAATTTACCAAGTTAAAAATTACCTCTGGTGAATCAGATTTTCTTCATATCAAATTTGCCAAGTTAAAAATTACCTCTGGCGAATCAGATTTTCTTTTTACCAAAATTTGCCAAGTTAAAAATTACCTCTGGCGAATCAGATTTTCTTCATACCAAATTTGCCAAGTTAAAGATTACCTCCGGCGAACCAGATTTCCTTTTATCAAATTTGCCAAGTTAATAATTACCTCTGGCGAATCGGATTTCCTTACCCATCAAATTTGCCAAGTCAATAACACATTTGAAGAATCAAGTTTTTCAACAAGAAAGTTCTTTCATTCATAGTAGCTTTGGGTACTTAAAAACTGTGATTCATTTCGAAATTATCAAGTTAATAGTTACCTCTGATAATCAACATCAGAATCATCTTTCAGATACTATCAGTTATGTAGAAAGAAAAGAACTTCTTTATTCATCATCAGAACAGAATTACAGAGAATTCTCTAAGTGCTATACAGCCAATAAGAGTGAATACAAAAAAAAAAGAGGCAACTTGCTTCTGTAACCGTCTCTTTCAGCATGGTTCAGATCAAAAAGTTTGCTTCTGCAGGCCCTTCTTCTGGAATGACAGACTTGCTTCTGTAACCGTCTCTTTCGGTATAGTTCAAATAAAAAAGTTTGCTCCCTGGCCTCCACTTCTAATTTGCTCTTGTAGCCTCCTTTTTTAGGATGGCTTAAAAAGCATAATCTTGTTTCTTCTTTCCGACCATAGTCAGGGATCTTCTGGTTGGTTCTCCCAGGGATGATGCCAGTGAATTGATTAGTTCAAAACTGGGCATATCGAATGCAAACCCCAGCTATATAGCTGACGGGTTGCGCAAATTCAAGGTCCTGGTTATTAGTACCCCAATCTTGTGGGATACTAGGAAAGAAGAAAAATAATGCCCCAGATCCGAAATCTTTTCTCTTATGTAAGATACATGAGACCTTCCAAGCCCCTTAAGGTATTGGAAGTAATTACAAGCCTATCGGGTCTGGGCCATTGTTAAGGAGAATGACTACGGTTATCTCCTGCAGCCGAAGCAAATCCTTGTTAAAAGGGAAGAAAAAGAAGAAAGAGGAGGGTATGAATCAGAAGAAGAGGTATACCTTAATTAAGCAAAATAACTACGGTCAGAAGGATCTTGTCAGTGAGACGTCCCGCTGGATTTATGCAGTTTGAAGGTCTTGTGACATGCTAACTCTTATCCATCACTTCGGTTGAAGAAGAAGAAAACATGGCCGACCTGGTGGATCTACTACAAAAGAGAGAAAGAAAAGAGAGTCAAGAAGAAATTTTCTCACGGCTGAATGATCCTTCATTGAAGAGAGCATGTGCCTTATATAGGCGAGTGGCTAACTGTAATCTCCAGTTTAGAAGAGATAAGACCGAGATCTTCGGTCAAGATTTTCAGTTCAGATCTCAACAGAATTTATTACTATTGCATGGGATGCTTAGATATAACAACCCGGAGATCTCGTCATTAATAGAGGCATGCAACGCTTGGAATTCTACACCCAAACGGCTGCATCACATGGCTCGCAGAAGTCTCTACAAATTCTGAAGAATCTACGGTCTATTCCGCGAACTTCCAGATGAAGTATCGCGGACTAGTGTTCCAAAGCCCGGGTCGCGGGTTAGATATGGATAGTGTAAATCCGCGAACTCCTAAAATTCACGTGACTTAAGAAAGTCGCGTAACAGATATACAGATACCAGAGTTTTACGATGGTTCGCAAACTTCAGACAAAAGATGGCAAGTTCGTTACAAAACTCTGAAGAATAACTGCAGAATCATACCTCGGAAGGCCAAAATGAGGTTCTCCATAAACAACAAGGGAACTATTACAAAAAAAAGAAGGGGAAATCTAAAACAGTGTACACAATAGATTTACAATTCAATGGCTCAAAAGGGCTTTTATTTTCTCCTCCGCATCGTCAATGTCTTGTTGAAGGGTTTCATAAGCTTAAACAGCGGCCTGACGACTTAATTCCTTGTCAGTGGCGATAACATTCTGCGCTACAGCAGCCTCCAGTGTGGCCAATTCAGCCTGTGCTGCCTGGAGATCCCTGGTTGTATTGTCCTGCTGGCACGATAAATCGACGAGGTTCCTCATTGATTCATCGCGCTCCTTGGTCATTTTGGCCAAGAAAGTTTGAGCCTTGGCGATGGTCTCTTGAGCCTTAGTAATAGCTTGGTCATGGCTCTTGTCAATCGAAGCAGCGGCCTCCACTTGAAGAACCAGAGATGCGTGATTTGATTGACATTGCTCTAAAGAGGCCTTGCAAATAGTTGCCTTCTCTTGAATCTCCTTCTGAGACTTAAGTTGTTCCTCTTTCAGCTTTTGGAAAATAATTTCCACTATCTCAGATTTATCAGCACTTCTGATTTTCGACAGAGATTCAGCATGCCTTTGAAGCTGAGCTATCATAAGTCTAAAAGGAGCAACTCTATCCTCCCCACCAATGCTAATGATACCAGTTAGGTAAATATTGAGAACATTGGCGATTGAAGCAAAAGGAACCCCCTTTAGTATTTTATTGATACAGCGGTCCAGAAAGTGAAGGAAAGTCTCCACTGTGTCTTTCAGCAAATCACTCTCAAGCATGTCAATCTCTGCATGAGAAGGAGTAATACTGGATGAGGCAGAAGTAGGTTGATCCGCAACAGGAGGAATGACACCTCTAGAGATTTCCGTGGAGCTACCAATCACAGTCTCCTGAACTGCAGCAACAGTTGGGGTGGCTGTGGCTGAAACCGTAGACATAGCAGCTTCAGGAATCACTGCTTTTGAAGTATTAATCACAGAGGCAGTAGCAACTTCGGTCGCTCCACCAGTGTCAGTTCCCGCAATGGTATTGTCTGGTGAAGCCACCTTCGCGCCCATGCACTCTAAGCCCGGAGTCAAAACTGGAGCTAGCAAGAAGAAGAAAATTGACAGTTAAGTATTACAATATCATTTGATAAAATGGCATGATTACTAAAGAAAGGAGATGAAGACCTGAGGGTTGGACGCTGGATTCTCCGAGTCCGTACACCTCAGGACCAAATACTTCGGGCCCGTATACTTCGGCTCGAACCTCCTCGCTCAAAAAGACATATTTACCATGATCTGAAGGAGGAGTAGAAGAGCGAAAACTGTCACTGCTGGCGTCATCATCATCGCCCCATTCATCTTGATCTTCAGAGAGAGGTGCTACTTTTGGAGGATCTGATGCGCGAGTTTCCTCGGTGATTTGCACTTCATCATCGGCAGTGTCTCGAGCAACGAGAGCTGCAGAATCCTCTCGAAGGCTGAAGAAATATTGATTTCAACATTGGCCTGGCCAATAGGAGAGATAGAATCCTTTTGAATAATGGGAACAAGGTCATTACAAAGAACAGGCCCTTGACTCCGATGCCTCTTAAAAGAACGGAGGGTTAAAGATGAATCATTTTCATCCTCCTCGGGTTCCTCAATGAGAGACCCAGAAACCGGAAAGGACGTTGCAGTGCCAGTCCCAGATGGGGTGCTCTGCGAATCTATCCCCTGCGGAATGGCAGGCAAGTCGCTAAGATGCCTTAGCCTCTTTCGCTTATGTAAAGACTTCTCAGGAGAAGACTGCGGTGGAGGAGAAGTCTTCCTCGACGTCGGTTCAGGAGAAACATCAAGGGAGACAACTGAACCGGTGCATCAGTGTCCTCTTCCTTTTGTTCCGATTCGTTGGATGTGTTGTCCCCCCTGAAGTCCTCCATCCCTGCCACTTTTGTGCTGCCGGCCCTCTTTTTCTGGGCATACCAGGATCTGATCTCCCGCAGACTGGTATGATGTATATGGAAATTCTGAGGAGCAGAGTTAGCATCCGTAAACCATTTACAAAAGCCGAAGCTCATACTTGAGTTCGGGATCTTGAGCGGAAGATCAAATTTGGTAAGAGTCCCACGAAGTGAAACCAAGCTCGAGCTCCCTCAAGAACATTCCCAACAAAGCTTAACTCTCTATTTGGGTTGCCAACGTAAAGCTGATCATACCCAAACTGTCGGGCAAAACGACTTGGGTAGTAAGGTTCTATAAAGCAGAGGTTTCCCAAACGGAGGACCAAATATCCTGGGCGGATGTTTATCAACCACCAGAAACATCCCGAGGACAGGGTGGTAAATTTATCAGCGCCAGCAGTGTCTGCGAATTCTTCTCCGTATCCAGCATTCGGGAAGTATGGGAAACATCTGAACAACTCGAAAGTTGAGAAATGACGAAGGGTCTTGCGGATCGCGGCCATGTAGCCTCCCTTCCACTGCGACCTCTCATAGTGCTGCACTTTGGGAGCACTTAGTCAATCTTTGAGTCTGTAGGACTCATCAAAGTAGGGCAATGTAGAACCAACCAAGCCATCAAATAAGTATAAGGGAGTTCTACACGTAGATTAGGAGTCATGATGACAGGATCTCCTTTCTTCTTCTGCTCCTTCTTTACATTGCAGAATTTATCGGATATTCTTCTCAATCCGCTTTGGATACTGCACACCATAGCGGGCAACAAACTGAGCTGCCTACCCAACGCCAGTAGAACGGCTGGGTATACGGCCCCAATAGGTATGTTTTCCAGCGAAAGAATAACACACTTTTTCAGCCAAATCAGTAAATAACCCGCCAAGAAGGCAGGGTCAGATAAGGGTTGAAGGGCCTGATAATGGAAACTCTCGAAGGACGTCCCAGCTTTGAAAACGTCCTCGTTAGCTTCGGCAACATAAGCATCTGTCCCGAAGTTTGCAATTCTTTTCTCAACCTCCTTTTAGAAACTAGAGGAAGGCAAATGAAGCTCGGATTACACCTAGAAAAGTTAGGCAGGAGATATTGCAGCCACTTCTTTGGCTTCAAACTACGGGTGCCCGATGTGTGGGTGCATATATGATAATGGCAGAGCAATTCCCAGTAAGTATCATAAACCAAAGGGTCCTGAGTTTTCAGCAGATGGAGTTCTTCTCCAGTTGGGACGTACACTTCATATGGGATGTCTCCCATGGGCAAGCCCGAGACCTCATGCATCTCATGGAGGGCGAAACCCAACTCGCCTCGAGGGCAAAAGATTGTACAACTATCAGGATTATACAATTCCAATAAAGCAAAGAAATTGAATCTGCTTGCGGGAATGCCATGCTGAACGACCCTGATGGCGCGATACAACCCCGCATGATGAAGCTGATCTTTAAATGATCGCAGAAAGAAGTCAGTCAAGACCGCCCATTCTCCTTTTGAAGATAGTGAACCCATCCAGGGGGACGAAAATCTTGAATAGGAAACTCTCCTTGTGCAGTGGTAAAACGGTGCAGGAAAGTCTGCGCAATTATAGGAACCTCGCCTCTGGGGAGATCGTGTTTAAGCATTCCCGGTAGCAATCCGCGAAAGCTCTTCCCGGTACCACGAGGAAAAGCACCTTGAGCATTGAAGCCTCCCAACAAGACACCGTCTTGTGGCCTGTTTATGTGCTAGTCCATTCACCTGGACACAGAAAGGGACTGAAAGAATAAGAATGGATAAGATCTCTCTATATTGGGGAGAAACAAGTGGCGGCCTTCAACTTGGCGAAGCCACTTATAATCGCCATCTTCCAAGCCACTATCGGGCATTGAAATATGGTCCCCAAACAAGAAGACAAGTTTGAGCAACGGAGACCGATTTTCTCCTTCGAAAGATGCATTGGTCATCAACTCTCGCAATGTTGAGCGAGAAGGGTGGAGAGTCTTGTCTGCTCTCTCTTGGTTATCTAAAACTGTACAATGGGGAAAGACATGACCAAATCTGAACTCTTTCTTCCCATCATAGCCGTCAGAATATCCGAAATAATGATCCTTTAGCCAAGGATTCAAGGCGTAATCAACTACAAAAGACATCCAGATTCAGAGATAAGAGAAAAAAAAAGGGACTGACTTCCGAATTTTTTTTACTTACCTCCGATCAAGAGTTCCTGCCGAGCCACTATCGAAGTAGAAGTTGCTCGAGAATCTTGACGATCAACAGCAGCAACATCAGAGGAAGAAGTTTTTTTTGGCATCTTTTACAGAAGGGAAAAAACATCCTTCGCACAGAGAATCAAAAGCTATTGAAGCTTGAAGACGAGAAGTCTGAGGAGTCCAAGCGAAGAACTCAGATTTTAAATTTCTTGAAATAAGGGCAACCTCTCTCGTAAAATGGAGGTTATATAGCCGATGATTTGACGGTCGAGATCTCTGGACAGACGTGATATCTGGCTCGAATCTCGTGAACACCTTTCATTTAATGCAGCTCAGAGAAACGTCTCAATTCTGACGCCGCAGAAAAACAACTACCTGTCAGCCTTCCCGCAGAAGTTCGCGACCCTAATACAGAGTCAGTTTCTCCTCAAAAAGCAAAGTTCGCGACCCTAATACAGAGCCGCTTTCTTCTCAAAAAGCGAAGGTTCGCGACCCTAATACAGAGTCGCGCCCTTTCCGAAGACAAGTTGCGACCCTAATATAGAGTCATTTTCTATTCCCGATGAAGAGCGCGCCCCTAATACAGAGACGTGTTCCTTCCGAAGACAATTTACGATCCTAATACAGAGTCATTTCCTATTCCAAGATGAAGGCTCGCGCCCCTAATACAGAGACGTGTTCCTTCCGAAGATAGTCCACGACCCTAATACAGAGCCGTCTCCTATTCAAAAATGAAAAGCTCGCGCCCCTAATACAGAGACGTGTTCCTTCCAAAACAGGAGTTTGCAACCCTAATACAGAGTCGTCTCCCACTCAAAGATGAAGAAGTCGCGCCCTTAACACAGAGACGAGTCTCTTCAAGAGAAAGAAGCAGTAGTGGATCTAATACAGAGTCACAGACTTCAAACAAACGCAACGAAAGTTCTAATACAGAATATTATATCCAAAGTATTCCGAAACTCCTCAAAGAATCATGAGAGTTTTGAAAACTTTGGAGGGGGTTTTGTCGGCGAAAAATTCGTGAAAAGCAAAGCAGATCCACGAATTTAGAGACAGAAGCCTGCAACTCATCGGATCTGCGAATCTAAGAAAATGAGGTCTGCGAATCTAAGAAGCTGAGATCCGCGAATCTAAGAAACTGGATCCGCGATCCAGACGACGGAACAGGTTCGCCAATCTAAAGCTGAGATTCGCGACACTAGCCATAGCTTTCGGGTGGGGGTTTAATACAAAGTCACCCGACCCGAACAGAGGGTTGCCACCTCGGATCGTGGGAATAACTGCCAAACGAATGCAGCGGCGTTACTTCGATCGTGGGAATAACCACCTGGCGAATATGGCTGCACTTCTCGAGTAGTGGGAACTAACGGTCGAGCAAATATGGCGGGACGTTACTCCAAGCCCCCTATTAAAGGCGAGAAGCGAAAGAGATACACACAGAGAGAACACACAGAGAGAAGACAGAGAGAAGAGACAAAGACAGACGTCTTCTCCCAAAAATTATCCCTTGTGATCAAGAGAAAAGAGCCCCTTTTTCTTTCCTTTAGCCAACTGAGAGATATTGTACGGAGTGTCAACGAAGAGCAGGATCGTCCTCCATAGCCACCTAGAAACCTAGCCTTAAACAAAGAGGAAAATCTATCTTCCTCATCTTCTGTAAACGGAAAACCGTCCAATTGTAACCCTTGTATTGAAAATACTTCGATATAAAGAGCGTGCAACTTTCATGGCAAACAAACTATTTAATAAGTTGAATAGATTGTATAAAAGTAGCTTATGTAATAGTAAGAAACAATTAAGTGAAAGGTTAAGTAGTTTAAGATACACATCTTCATCTATAATCTTCAATTACATCTCCAACTAGTAACGTGAAAAAGAGGAGACAGAAGTATCAAATCATTTGATACACATACTTGAATTTTTCCCCTAATAAAAGAAAAATTCAATACCATGACTTGGTCATTGGTTCTTTCGAACGTCGAGCATTCGAAGGCTATAAAGAGATTAATGAATGTGTCAGATTTTTGACACTATTATATCCAAAATATGACCAATTTGTCCACCAATCAAATAGAGTTTATCTGTAAAGAAGAGTTTATTTTTACCAAGTTTCAGCATAGTGTAATAAACTTGGAGGTTTGCTATTTCATCAACTTTCCCGACGGAGTATAAAGGATGAAGATACGATAATATGTTACTTTCCGTAATAACAGAAGTGCTGAATGAATCCTATGATTTAGGATAGAGGAAGGTTTGACATTTAAAGTCCAAATGAAATTCTAGACAACCCTATTATGCTAGAGATAAAAAGCATAAATAACTCTAATATAAGTTTTAGAGAAGAGAAAAGTTTGGCATATAAAGTCCAAATAAAATGCTCGACAACTCATCATACTAAGGGGAATAATATGGCTTGCCCAACGCAAATAGCGATTGGTAAAGACTAGTTAAATTCGTTTATACCTGGGATTTGCTAAAAATCTTATGAACTTATCATGTTAAGTTCCTACTTTTGACAAGTTTGAAGATTTGCGATTCTGGAGTCAACGAAGCTTAAAATGCAAATTTCATAAAATCGCATTCTACTACTAGAAGAAGTTAAAAAAAATGCAGCATTGAATTTTAAAAATGCAAATTTTATAAAGTTGCATTCTGAAACAAAATTTTCATTCTTCTAAATTTGCTAAGTAAAAAAATTACCTCTAGCAAATAAATTTTTTATTCTTCCAAATTTGCTAAGTTAAAAATTATCTCTGGTGAACAAAAATTTTTATTCTTCCAAATTTGCTAAGTTAAAAATTACCTCTGACAAATAAAATTTTTATTCTTCCAAATTTGCTAAGTTAAAAATTATCTCTGGCAAATAAAATTTTCATTCCTCCAAATTTGGTAAGTTAAAAATTACCTCTAGCAATTCAAAAACCTATTATACTACAAGTCACTGAACCTCCAGCAATTCAAAAAGCTGTTATACTACAAGTCACTGAACAACAGAGATCATAACTTGTTCATGAATATTAATAGTTATTTCTATCTTGGTTCAAAAAAATTATTTATTCATGACAAAATCTATTTGGGCATTTGAACAATAACTTTATATTGTCAAGTTAATGATTGCCTCTGAATAATATTTTGAAGAGTCAATGATCATCAAGTTAACATACCTCTGATCATCAATACCAAAATTATTCATCAAGTTAACAGTTACCTCTCAATGAATGACAACAAAATCTTTGATTTTCATAAAAAAAACTTTATTTATTATCAATCCAATATTATAAAGAGTTCCCTGACAGCATACGATGAATGTAAATTACTACAAATCATTGAGTCAAGAGAACAATAGAATTTTTCGTCAAAATCTATTATCTTTAATGGGATGGCTTCGTAAGCTTGGACAAAAAGCTTGCTTCTACAATTTCTTCTTGCTGATAGTTATAAACTTCCAAGTTTGCTCGCTTCGTTATGATCAACGTCGTCAGAGACTTGATTAGTTCAAACCTGGATGTACCAAATGCATATTTTCAAGCATATAACTTGTGGAACTGCTAAAATTGAGAGCTGCCTACAACCATTTATCTTCCTTATCTTAAAGACGAAAAGCGAAAAGATAACAATGCCACAGCCCCGAAATCTTTTAATTTCATAAAAAGTATGAGATATTCTGGTTCTCCAAAAATATTGGAAAAAGTTGAGAACCAGATGGGTGTGGGGTATTGTTAAGGAAGATGACTATGGTTATATTCTACGATTGATCTAGAATTATGTCAAGAAACATAAAAGAAAATATGAGATCTATGATTGTGACAAGAAAATTTACCGTAATTAAGGAAGATGATTACGGTCATAAGGATGTTTTCAATGGGATATTCCTTTTTTAACGAATCAGGCAGCAGATCAGTCTCAGATTGGTCAACAATATCTAGAGGTTTTGTTGCATGCCAATCCCAGTTCATAGTATAAGTCAAAGAAAAAGATGAAGAATAAAACTTGGATAGATTCATGAAAGAATTGACTAAAAAAAAGTGAACGCGAAAGGGTTGGTTAAAAGATGAAGATTTCTTCATTATAGAAACCCTAAGAAGAGTTCAAGTCAGGATAGCCTGAGAAGAACTCAAAGAAATTTAAAGGAAAAGGCGAGTTCAGAAAAATTTTGAAGTCAGAATGGCTTTCGAAGAAAGGCTTAGTACTTTATATAGAGAATTTTCATGATCAAAATCTTTGGCCAAGAAATTTTATAGGCGAAATTTTTGGTTGAGATTTTTGACTCGAATCTCATTGAGATTTATTATTGATGCATGAGACGCTTAGATTTCTGCACCAAAAGAGATAAGATTTTCAGTTGAGATTTTTTTATTAGAATTTTGTCATTAATGAATGCATGCAGCGCTTAGATTTTTGCACCAAAAAGACAATTAAGTTGATGGCAAGTCATTACATACATACATACATACATATATATATATATATATATATATATATATATATATATATATATATATATATATATATATATATATATATATATATATATATATATATATATATATATATATATATATATATATATATATATATATATATATATATATATATGTATATTTATATAAACCTGTTGATTTTAACCCAGGGTTACACTTAAATGTAAATCCACAGATTTTAACGCAGGGTTACACTTATACGCAAACCCACAGATTTTAATGCAGGGTTGCACTTATATAAACTCATAGATTTTGGTGCAGATTTACACTTATATAACCCATAGATCTGAATTTAGAATTTTGTTTATACACGAACCTGCAGAATTGAATGAAGATCGCCCAAAATCTAGTCTAAGAGCAAATGCACAAAGATGATACCAAGTTCAACTCAAAAACATCAATTTGTTGACAAATGGAAATTGCTCCAAGTTTTAGCATTAAATTTAAGATTACAAAGTTTTTTCAAAGATAGGATCAGGAAAGTCATTACATCTATGAGCACTGATTCAAGATTTCATTATCAAAATGAAAAGGCTGTAAGGGTTCCTTGAACAATACTAAAAAAAATCATTACAATTTAATGAGTCAAAAGAGCCTTGATCTTTTCTTCTAAATCGCTTATTTCTGGCTGAAGAGTGTGACCTGTATTGTACCCTGAGTTGAAGCAGCTTTAACTTCAGCAAGGGCAGCAACCCCAACAGCTCCAACTTTAGTAGAGGACTTTAGCAGAGGCAGTAGCCTCAATATCTTCTATAGATGCAACAACCTCATCAATTTCAACTTCAGTAACCTCAACAGCCTCAGTAGCTTCAATAGAGGCAGCAGCCTCAATGGCCTCAACAGGAATAGAAGCTACAACAACTCCAGACAAAACTTTGGTTTGAACTTCAATATCAGTAAAAGAGGTGTCACCTTCGGGCACATACTCCAAAGTTGGAGTAAAGGAAATCATTCTAAAAAAAAAGAGAAGAGATGGTTAAAAAAACTGATGATGAAATAAATGAATGATGATGTAAATGATTAAAGTTTAGAATAACCTTAAGGTTGGGCATTGCATTCTCCAGGTTCATGTATCTCAGCTCTTTTTTCTACTGTCAGAAATATATATATATACCATGGTCTGATGGAGGAGTAGAAGAGTGAATATCGTCACTATCAATATCATCATCAGCATTATCATCATCATCACCATCTCATCAGGATCTCCTGAAGGAGGTACTGTCGTTAATGAAAAACCTAGTGCACGGGTCTCTCCAACAATTTGTACATCATCATCACTAGTAATCTGAGTTATTGGAGGAACAGGAATGGCAGACTCCTCTTGCACCAATTGAGCTAGTCCTTCTGAAGGAGGCATAGCAGTAGATGAAGGCTCAGCTGTAGATGCAGTGGAGGGAGCCTCTATGATGGGTCACTGGAAAAAACAGGTCCTTGACTCCGACGCTTTTTAGATGAGAGAGGAAACAAATTCACGTCATCATCTTCTTCTTGTTCTTCTCCAGCAGCTTCAAGAGTCAAATTAAGAACTGCTAAGTCAGCTTCAGATAATACGACCTCTGGGATGATTGGCAAATCATTGAGATGCCTCAGTCTCTTCCACTTATAAATAGTCTTCTGAGGAGGAGATCCTGATTTAGAAGAGAATTCTTTTGTCATAGGAGGAGAAGAAACTGGAATGGTGGGAGATACAGGTTGATCCATTTGGACTATGGCAGTATCTCTTTCATCCCTTGAATTAAATCCTTCAAAGTTATACTCTTGGCCAAATTCCTCTATTCCAGCAACCCTAGTTTGCTAGCTTCTCTCTTTTGAGCATACCATACTCTAATGTCCTTCAAATAGGTATAATTCGGGTCAAAATTGTGAGGCAGAGAATGAACAGCAGAATACCATTTGCAGAAACCAAAAGTCATGCACAAATTTGGAGTTCTAAGAGGAAGATTAAATTTAACCTTTGTACTACCAAAGATAAAATGAAACCAAGCTCTAGCTCTTTCAAACAATTTTTCCACAAATTTAATATCTGTGTTTGGATTTCCGACATACAATTGCTCGTATTCAAATTGTTGAGAGAAACGACTTGGGTAATAAGGCTCAGTGTAGCAACAATTTCCTAAACGGAGTATCAAATGCCCTAAATGAATGCTTATAGCCACTAAAAGCAACTAGCAGACAAAGTGGTGAAATTATTAGTACCAGCTGAGTCCTTAAATTTATCACCATAATCGGCATTTGGAAAGTAGGGAAAGCACTTGTACAACTCATAGCAGGAATGGTGTTGAATTACTTTCCGAACTATATCCATATAACCTCCTTTTCATTGCGATTTCTCACAATATTGAACTCTGGGAGAACTCTGCTCTGTTTGAGCATTACTTGGACTCATCAATGAAGGACAATGCAGAACTATCCAAGTCATCAGATAAGTATATGGAAGTTCCAACAGCAGATTTAGAGCCTTAAAACAATCAAATTTCCATCATCATCATAACTTTTCTTGATGTTACAAAACTTGCCAGTCAGTCTCCTCAATCCACTTTGAATTTTGCAAACCATTACTGACAATAAACTGAGTGGAAGACTAAATGCTAGCAAAATTGCCGAGTATACCACTCTGACTGATAAAGCTTCTTGTGGTGCTAATGGAACCACGCACTGCTTCAGTCATAACATCACGAAACTTGCTAATAAAACAGGATCCGATAAGGATTTTAAAGCCTGGTAATGAAAACTCTCAAAGGATATCCTGGCCTTGAAGACATCCGCATCTAATTCAACAATATATACATCTATTCCAAAATGAACAATCCTCTCTTCAACCTCTTATTCAGAAACGGGAGAGAGATTGGTGAAATCAGGATTGTTTTTTGCGAAGTTGGGGAAGTGATACTGCAACCACTCCTTTTGCTTCACATTGCGGACATTAGACATGTGAGCGCAAATATGGTAGTGGCAAAGCAGTTCCCAATAAGTCTTATAAATCATGGGATGCTGAGATTTTAATAAATGAAATTCTTCTCCTATGGGAACATATTCTTCATAAGCAATATCTCCCATGGGTAATTCTGAAATCTCATGCATCTCATGAAGGGCAAGCGCTAGTTCACCATAGAATGTGAAGAAAGTACAGGTATCTGGATTATACATCTCTAACAAGTAAAAGAAATGGAATCAACTAGAGGAAATGCCATGCTGAACTGTCCTTATAGCACGATAAATATTTATGTACTTCAACTGATCTGCAAAAGCCCGCAAGAATAAACTGGTTAAGGTCGCCCATGGCCCTTTTGAAGAAGAATGAACCCAACCAACGGGACAAAAATTCTGAGATGGAAACTTTTCCTGTACGTCAACAAAGTGGTGTAGAAAGGTTTGAGCAATCACCGAAGTCTCACCCAAAAGGGTGTCTTGCCTCTGAGATCCTAGAAACAGCCCCGAGACATGTTTCCCGATAGAACGAGGAAATGTACCTTGTGCATTAAATCCACCCAAGAATACACCATCTTGTACTTTGTTCAAATGTCATTCCATGAGTTTAGGGATAGAAAGGGATTGAAGATATAGAAAAGGGTAAGATCTCTCCATATCGGGAAGAAACAAGTTATGACCGTTAATTTTACGAAGCCACTTATAATTCTCATCATCCAAACAGTCATCAGGGATTACTATATTATCACCAAATATAAAAGGAGGCTTATTTAGCAAATTCCTATTTTCCCCCTCAAAATGAGTTGTGGTTATGATTTCTCTCATGGTGGAACGGGAGGATTCAAAATCTTGCTCTCTCTCTCAACCATTAGGTGTTGCACAAACCGGACAAACTTATCAAATCTAAATTGCTTTTCACCATCATATCCAACTGCATGGCCAAAATAGTGATCTTTTAGCCAAGAGTTTAAGGCATAATTCACTGCATAAGGAGAAGAAAGAATTAAATAAAGTCGTGAGAAAGAAGATTCTCTCTTAAAATCAAAGTATAGATTGTGAATTTGCTGTGAAATAAGAAACTCACCCCCAACCGAGGCTCCTGCTGGACTACTATGGAGCAAGAGACAACTTGAGGATTTTGGGAACCACTGCTGGATTGATCAGAAGTTGAAGCCTTTTTTGTCATTTTTTTAAAATTTGATGCAAAGGAAGCTCGGGAAAAATGTGAGGATGAAAAAGAGCTTGAAGACGAAGGAGCTTGAAGGCTTAGAGGCAAAGAAAGCCAAGAGTTCAAATTTTTTAGAAAGAGTTAAAAATACTCTAATGATAAGTTTGAAATCTTATAGCAGATGATTTGACGGATAAGATTTTTAGCCCAAATCTCCTAAGAATCCCTTCATCAATGAGCATAGAAGACGCTTTGATTTCTATGCCAGAAAAGCAGTAACATTCCAGATATTCCACACAAAGCGCGAGATCCACTATTCTAATATAGAATTGTGTTCTTCCCAAAGCGCAAAATCTGCGATCCTGATACAGAATCTTCCTCCTCCTTAAAAAATTGCGATTCTCAAGTACAAGTTCATATTGTTAAGATCGCATTTGGCCAAGTTATCCAAAGTGTTTCAAAGCACCTCCAAAACCATAGGGTTTTGAAAACTTTGGAGGGAATTTTGTTGGCAAAATTTTCTTTTATATGGATCATCTTTCATAAGAGAGAACTGCAAATAAAAACTAAAGAAGAGTTAAAATATAGTTTTCACATAGTTTAGTTTTATTTCCTAAAGAAGCTAAAATGTGGATCTCTGATTCATGAATGAAACTAAGGTGCATATCTCTTTCTATAGAGATTCGCATATTTAATTAAATAAAGATGGACCCCACAAAGTCACGTAATCACGTCAAGACTCGCAAAAAACCTATAAAATTCAAGGATGCGCTTAAGATATTTAAAGCGCAGATCATCCACCATGGAAAGATCCACATTTTACTTGTTCTTTTCTAAAATTTATATGCGAACCATGGAGGGTCGCGTTTCTGCTGTAAAATTTCGAGGAGTGAGGACTAATTCCAGTAGCGCACGATTATGAGTCTGAGCATACTATTCAAGTCGCGAACATGCCATACAAATCACCAACATGTCATGTAAACTATTAAACACCAAAATGCAAATCTAAAGTTCGAGAACCGTGTTTCAATTACGACTCAGAAAATTAAAAACGTCAGTTATAAATTTTGGAGATTTAATACAAATTCTCAAGATTAAAAGATGGGAAATTAATTCTCAGATCGTGGAGACCAATAGTTAGACAGTTACATCAACTCAAAAGCCTCCAAATCTCTATAAAAGCAAGAGTCTAGGCTGAAAAAGGCACTTGGAGATCGATATTATAGAGAGAATTACTTTCCATCAAAGAGCTGGTGTTGTGAAGAGCTCTAAACCCTTGCCAACTAAAAAAATTTATATGGAGTATCAACGGAGAGTAATATCGTCCTCCACAGTTACTACAGAACCCAGTTTTAAATAAAGAAAGAATTAGATTTTATCATCTTCTGTAAACGAAAAACTGTTTATATTGTAATCTTTTATTGAGAATTTTCAATAAAGAATCATTTATAATTTTTATGGCTAACACTTATACTATTAAGTAGTTAATAGTATGAGTAGTTAAAGAAATATTTGAGATAAAGGAATAAATAAAATGAAAAATAAGGACAAGTGTAAAGTAAAGAAAATGAAAATTTTTTAGTATCCTATTAACTACTTATACGATTACTATACTTATATTTTTTTGGTTTTGCTTTTCATTTCTCTTCCATTTCGTGCTCAATTAGAGATATTTACTCAGATATTTATAAAAATATCAATCTTAATTAATCACTTATAATCTAATACTCCCATATATCCATCATGATCATTTAAATCTACAATATACTTTTACTTTCATTTATCCTCTCCTATGCACTCTTGTGAGCGTGTATATAAGCCTTGTTAACTCTTAAACTCCAATCAAATTTATAAGAACCCTTTTCATGTATACATATTTTTTTTTATTTTTTGTTCTTTTTTTTTATAGACATTTGCTTTTCTTGTGAACATTCATACTTATTGAGGCACAAATACCAAGTTACTCAACTCATAACTATAATAAAATTTCATAAGTATTGTTCATATGAATACATACACTTATCGAGGTGCCCAGATCCAACTACTTAACACTTACTTTCTTTTATTTATTTACTATGTATTTTATAGTCTCACTTCGTTTTTTTTATACATATATGATATGTCTTCCTTTTAACTTTTCTCTTTGTTATCAACTCGTCATAAGTGTTTTGAGTGCATACTAGATTTTAATATTAAGTATCCATATATCTTATTGTCAGATTTAAAATCTCAATTAAGTAAAAACTATTATCATAAAGTATCAAAATTAAGATATCATAAATATGCTATATAAAGTGCTTCTAATCTTACTTTTTTACTTCAAAGAAATGATTTTTTTTCTAATCTATGTTAATTAACTATAATACAGTAAAGTATAACATATCTATCCCACCCCAACTTAATTTATGCAATATCCTTAGTACATTAAAAGTAAAATTATGAAAGTAATATACTAAGAAATAATGTAAGAGGTTAATGTTAGAATACACTTTGGTTTTGATGGTTCTCAAAGAAAAACTCACTCCTTTTTGTAGTCGATATCAATGGCATATCTGATAAAGACTTTTTTATCACTTGTGTCTTTGATACCGGTAGAACCCTATGGTCCCCTAGCTCGTCCCTTTGTCTTCATCAGCAGAAATAGGAGCATCCTTACCATCCATTCATCTGAATACTTTGGTGAGAAGTCGATATTGGCATTATTGACGACACTCGGTTCGGGCTTGTCGTTCTTCAATGGTTTTCATTTTTGAAGTGAACTCATCTGTCATCCTTATAATCGAGTCATTTATCGTGTGGAGTGTTATTTCAGCTGGTAGAGCCACCGCATCTGCTGCATCTCACTGTTCTTGCCCTTGCTCGACACGTTCTTGATCTTGTTCTCCGTGAATGGCAGGTGGGGTAGCAGCATGTTTTTGCTCGTATTACACCCGCTGTTCCTGCTAGACATGTCAGACGCTCATGCTTCTTTGTATGGTAGTATCCATAATGGTTGTATGGGAGGTTCAAATGTATCATCTCGTGATGGATGGACTCCACAGTTCATGAAATTTTTTGTAATCAGAGATGACAAAACTAAGTGAGGCTTCGCCAATCTCGGATGCTAGATACACTTATGGGCTTGACCCATGCATTGAACTATCACGAAATATATGATGATGTGATAGCGAATGCGCACCTTTCCAAAATCATGTTTAAAAATATTACATCCCTTGAATATAATTCCGCTGTTGCGAAGAACGGTAACATGTTATATTTAATATAAAGACTCACCAAGACGAACTCCTTTCTGACATAGCCAACATTCAAAAATCTCTCATTGAATGCAACATCACTTAAATTTTCATAGAGCTCTTTGAACTAGTGAGAGCCCTTGGTATCTTATTTACAGTCTGTACAAAAAAGGGTGCTCTTCAGGCACGTAGGGTACAAGAATTGTCCTTAAAATTTCTTCCCTTGTGAATTGTATCTCCCTGCCCCTAACGATGGAGTATCCATATTGATCTCCAATTGTCGATTGCAAGTTATCATAAAACTCAAATACAATCTCATTGCATGCCAATGTGTGTTCATATCTTGTGTATGCTTCCAACTCTAAGGCTAGCATCTGTACTCTAAAGGTCAAATTTTTATTTATTTTTGAGTAGTCGAGTGCATGTTCGGGCCAACGTTTGAGACCATCATATTTCTCCAAGATTTTTTTTGTTTGCCTTTGTTGGCCTTGTTTTTTGTAAAGAAGATGGGCCAGAAGATTCTACTCTTTGCCTCTTTGAAACTGTCTTTTTTTTTGTGTCATTCTGCAAAAGTTAACAAAAAATATACAACTTAAAATAATTATCACTAGTTCAAAAATCTATATATGAATTTATTATATAATTATTCTATTTATTATATATTTTTCTTAGTTAATTTCTTTTTCTCTTATTATTATTATTTTAGTATATATATTTTTTAATTAAATTCATTCACATAATTCCATATTTTCCCAATTTCTTCTTTAAAAATTATCAAACTCCACTTCAGTATAGTTATAATTGCATGAATTTGATATGTGACAATTATACAAGCAACCCATGAAATATAATGCTAAAAGGTGAGATTTTTACTTTTTCTACCCTTGATTTAAGCAAATAATAGCAATAATTTCGTGAAATTCGTCAAAAATCCTCATAACTTTGTTAAACTATCCCAAATCTACCGAGAAGTTAAGATCTATCTTTAATTTACTCAAATTCATCCATATAAATTGTAAATCTAGGTTTTTGAGATGAGAATCTACTTTTTACTAAGAACAAATGAAGCAGAGATTAAAAGAGAGAAGAGTCTATCCACTTGGAGATTGATAAAAATTTGAAGAAAATTGTACGGGAATAGCCTTGGCTGTCGAAAGGAAGAATTTTGGATGTGGTGTGCTATTGAAAGAAACTAGGATTTTTTTTGTGGAGAAAGAGGAACTCTATGATCTATTTATAACTATCCCTCTCGGTTGATGGCTGTTGATAACTGCTTCGATAGCGGCTTCAATGACCGCTCTAGGGCAAATAACTTTTATGAGTTTACAAGGCTCAATGTCGATAGCTGCTTCGACAACAGATCTCTGTTGAGCATCTGTGAAACCAAGAAAAAATTATTTTTATTTTTTATTATTTGCTAGTTCCTAAACTAATATTATTTCTCATTCCAATTGTTAATTCCAATTCTAAAATTAATCATAAATTAGAAATTAGTTTCTAATTAAAGTTAATAACTATGAAAGAAATTCGTTAACAAAATCATTAAAAATCATCATAACTATCAAAACCAAGTTATCTTTACAAGCCATCTCCCCCAACTTAAAATGCACATTGTCCTTAATAAATCAATATATCCATATAATAAATCAAGAATAAGCAAAAATTTAAGAGAGAGAGCTTAGAAATCCCTTGGTTCAATACTCATAACGTAATAATTGTAAAACAAAATTGTTAGTACATAGTATACAATAATATACATAGTGTTTTCATTTAGCTCTTATCAATAAGATATCAGAGGATCCTCTAGATCATAACATTCCTCCGAGTGCTTTGAAAATTTCAAGTAGTATTTCAATTGTTTCCCATTTACTTTAAACATATGACCAATTTTTTTGATTTTTGATATCAATTGCGTCATGTGGATACACAGTTTTAACTATAAACGGTCCTATCAACCTAAATACAAATTTGCTAGAAATAGATGAAGGCGTAAATCATATAATAGCACTTTATCATAAGGATAAAAAAACACAGCATATGATGTGGTGATCAAGCCATATTCTTATTTTCTCCTTTATAATGCATGAGTTATCATATGCATCACGTCTTATCTTTTTCAACTTATTTATTCGTAATTTGCATAACCGGCCAGCTAATGTGATAATTTAACTGCAAGCATACAGTGTCGGTGTAGCGATATACAGGTCGTCCCACAGAGATCTCAGGTGTTTTACAATTCTTACTAATTGTATAGTCTAACGGACTAATAAATGATTCTAGGTTGTATTTGGGAGTTATTCTAATTAACCTAGGATCTAAAATCCACTAGTTTCTAACCATATATTTACTTTTATTATCTTCTTCTATCATAAAAATTTGATCTTTTAATTTAATATTTATTTAAAGTGCCCTAAGTATGAGCTATCAAGTGGTGTGTAAGTATAACTCATCAAATATACTACTTTTCATAAAAATAAACTAAATCATTAGATAATTATTTGAATAAGATGAAACCAACAACTCCAAACCCTAACAAGCATATGCTATCAAGAAACTTAATTCAAGTATAACCTATCAAAGTATTAATCTCTAAGTTCTTGTATTTTAATCCTTTCATAAAAAAATCATGTCTTTATTTATTTTATTTAAGAAGAAAATTCTTGAAAGCAATTACTTGGTGAATCCTAACTTTATCTACATCCTAGAGCTAAGCATTAGCTACTCATATTTCTAACAAGCAAAATCAAATTTTTATTCATAGAAAACAATTAAATCTAATTTAAAAAGCAAATAAATCTAAACTAGAAAGTAATTAAAATAATTAACTAAGGAAAAATTGAAGAGCAAAGAGAATTACCTCTAGAGTCTGGTATTATAGCCATCACTTCTTTAGCAAAATCCTAATTTTATTAAATTAAAAATGAGTACAAACTATATCCTAATTCTATATTAACTACTGCATAGAAAACCCTAGAATATAAGGATACGACTAATAAATAGGTTTCGGAAATCAAACCCAAATTATAAAAGAACTGAAACACAAAATAATTACATCGAAGCCCTCTAAGAAAATTCACATGTGGGCCCACTTTTGTACCGCCAAATAGCGGCAAAATGTCGCCAAATAGGGGCACTAATATGGAGTTGCCTTCTGATTTTTCTCCTGCACGAGTCTTGTACCTTATTCATTTGATTATCCTGACTGTATTACATTTTGACTCTCTAAAGTATTTTAATATTATAGTTTTGCTCTCTTTAAACTCTTTTATAGGATTTGTTTTCTAATCCGGCTCTGATTTCATGCCATCTCCTTGTACGAATCGGATTACCTAAAAAAGACACTAAAAATACCCGAATAACATTTATTTATATACAAAAATAGATAAAATATGGGAGAAAAAAATATAAAATATGATATTCATCACACCCATACCTATATTTTGCTAGTCCTCGAGCAAAACCTAAACCTAAAAGGAAAAAGAAAAATCCTAACTCACTTCCGCAGGAATCGTGATTGCACTAAGCACATGCAACAAGTCTTTAAAACCCTAGGCTACTCTAGTGGACGAGTTGTGTCTTGTGAGAGTTTGCAATGAATATACCCACAAAATTCATGAAGAAAATAGATTAAGGAATAAAGAAAAAAAAAATAAGGATAACCGAAAATTAAGAAAAATAAAAAATTTTATACAAAAGAAAAAAAATCTTTTTTTAATAATATTTTCATCAATTAATCTCACTAATATACAAACTCAAGAACACATTTAGATTATCAATTTTCAAATTGAGTGTCATATCAAATACACTTATCATTTAATAAAAAATTTAAATTCTATTTTTCAATACCTACTAACAGATAATCCATTGGATCCTATACATCTACGTGCACGTATGATAGTTTACTTCGGCCTTAGACTCCAACTCTAACTTATGATTCATTTCCTCTCTCATAACAATTTTTTTTCATTTTTTAGAATATTTCACCTTTCATGCGAATTTCACACTTACTTAGGTGCAAAGTATCCAATTACTCGGATCATACTCTTTTTTCACTCTCAAAACTATTGCCTTAATACCAGGCGTACCCTATTATTTTATCACTCTCGAGGCTATTGCCTTAATACCAGGCGCACCCCATTTTTTTATTATCACTTTTTTCATTTTTTTTCCTTTTTTTGTTTAGAGAGAGAAAACTTACTTAATCGTTATCATTTTTATCTTTAACCTAATAGACTATTGTGAAGTGAAAAATAGATTTGAAAAATAGATGTATACTTGACTCAAAACTACTGTTAGCGGTATTTATTTTTTGAATTTTAATCTTTTTCATAAAATTTAAAGTGTATCATCCAATCTACTATCATATCCAATTTCAAGTCTAACTTTGTTCTTTTATCTGTAATTAGGTTGATCTACTGATGAAAATAAATAAATTTTCTATTTTTTTCAGTTTTTTTAAAATTTTTAAAATTTTTTTTAGTTAGTTATCCTAAAAACTACTTGAAGTGTAAAATAAAGAAACCCAATCAAAAAATCTAAAAATAAAATAAAAATTCTAAAAAAATAAAAATCCTAGAAAAATACAAAGAAAAGACCCTAACCTACCCCCCCACACCTAAACTCGTGTATGCCCTCATACACAAACCAAGTGTGGTAAAATAAGTATGAAAACTATTATACAAATACTATACAAATAATGAGAGTTGTAAAAAGTTACGATCTCAATATCATTACCCTTTTAACACATGGAAAGTAGTTACGACCTCTCGATCGCTTCCCACTTTCATAGTGTGTGCGTTTTAAATATGAACTGGGTGCATTATTATATCTCATTATCCTCCTACGAGTCACGAAATTACCTGTATGCTTTTTATGTCGTCCTTACTTTTTCTTTATCCGCATGTAAGTATTAATAATTGGGTTAAAAAATTCTTTATTATAAATCTGCCAATCATCATTAGTAACAAACATACATGTCGAAATATCGTGAGGTGAGAAGAGTGTAATATGATCAAGTAGATATGGTGGTGGCCATTCTAACTCACGAAATAATGCGAGCACCTCTGCAAACAAATTCTTAAAAGTTTGCTCATAAATCAATGGCACACTTGCATAAGTATCATCATACATGGAATTGGTATGTGCCAATTCATCTAATAATATGAGCTCATTTTTGAAAATTTACTCAAATGAGGGTTCATCATCAGTGCAAGAAGTCAAATAAGAGTGCAAACTATGAATTATATTGAGCTCAATGAGGGAGCTCGTTGTGTGCTCATCCATATTGAATATGTTTAGTGCCACAGTCATATTCACAAATGATAGCTTCATGAGGCCACTCCTGCAATCAATTAATGCATATGATGTTGCAAGGAATGGTCTACCCAAGATAATAAGAATTTGATTTCGTGGATTGGAGATCGGCTCAGTTTTTAAGACAATAAAGTCTACAGGCAAGATAAACTCGTCGACCTTAATAAGCACTCTTCAACCATTCCAAGTGATCTCTTGATCAAACGTTCAGCTAATTGTAATGTGACCTTGGTAGGTTGAAGTTTTTCTAACTCCAGTTGCTGATAAATAGTGTAAGAAAATAAGTTGACACTTACCCCAAAATCAAGCAACGCCCTATCAAATGTAATGTTCCCAATGATGCATGGATTACTGGGGAACCTGGATCTTTGTACTTGACAGACAAGGAGTTAGAGAGGATATGTAATATATTTGCAGTAAGAAAAACTTTCTCAGGAATATTTCTTTCTTGTTTTTTAGTACACAAATTCTTGAGGAACTTGGCATAAGTAGGAACCTGTTGTATAATATCCAGAAGTGGAATATTAAATTTCACCTGCTAAAATATTTCAAAAATCTTTTCTACTTGTGGTGAAGGCTTCCTAAGCCTATTTGGATATGATGCTTTCGGCTCAGGAACAGGTTCTTCGAAATAATCATGTAACGGTGATTGAGGCGATTGAGATGGTTGTAGAGAAAGGGGTGGAAAAGATGGTGTAGCCTGCGAGATAGTAGGAGTGAGATCAGGGGGTATGGATACATTATTGTCTGCTTGCTTGCCAGATTTGAGCGTGTGAATGGCATTGCATTGGTGGACATGCGAAGAACTGGCATTAGGCTTCGTTATGGGTTGTCATGGAAAAATACCCTGACTACGTTCACTCATCTGACTTGCTAATTGTCCAATATGCTGCTCTATATTCTTAATAGATTAAGAGTTCACGAGTAGTTGCTGACCTGTATTTTGAATAAAATCAGTTGACACTTTCATAAGATTTTGTATGTGTGTGTCAAGGTTGGACATATACGTGTCAAACTTTGATTGAGACTTGAGAAGATTTTCAACGTTCTTCTCAAGTGACTGTAGTCGCTTTTCTTGATCATTATTAGACCCCTGTTGTGGATGTGAGTGATTTTATGCAGGTGGTCTATTCTGATTGTTCCTATAATTTGAAGTGTTTAGGTGTTGATAAACACCCACATTGGTCTTGGGAACTGACTATTGGCTGGAGGCTGCATGTTAGAGTTAGGCCCCCCTGATATTGCTCCTGACCCCATGAGAGATTTGGATGGTTTCTCCTGCTAGATTATATGTAGGAGCATAAGAATTGTTCATGGGTTATTGATACAAGGCGTTAGTCTGCTCAAGTGTGGGACCCATGTGATTCATTATTAATTGACACTCCTCCATAATACGATTCGGAGTTCCACAATTAAAGTATGTGGGAACTTGAATTTGATTTACCTGACCCACCGGTGGAGCACTAGGAGTCTCCAATGCCTCAATTCTCCTCATAAGGGCAGCAATCTTAGTTTCGACAGTTATAGAGCTATCGACACTATAAATCCCACCCTTGTGCGTAGAAGTTGATGCACCGGGTTTCTCAGCGGGACTCTCCCACGGCATAGTCTTCCATGATAGGTCCTTAAGAAAGTCCCATATTTCATCATCGTTCTTTCTCATGAACTCCCCCTGATACATAGACTCAAGAAGAGTTTTGGATATGTAATCGAGTCCTTCGTACACGATTTGACACAATCGCCACTTTTCTATCGCATGGTGAGGGCACTGACCTAAAAGATCCTTGAACCATTCCAAGTATTTACAGAAGGGTTCTCCCGGCACTTGACGGAATTGATTGATTTGATTTTGAATTCTTACCGTCTTATGCGTGGTATAATACTTCTTAAGAAACACCGTAACGAATTCATTCCAAATAGTGATTGAATCAGCAGGTATACTGTACAACCACTTCTTGGTATTGTCCTTAAGAGCAAATGGGATGAAACGGAGTTTAATTGCGTCCTTCGGCTAGTGTTGCTGTTAAATCATCATGTATACTTTATGAAATTCACTGATAAAGAGATATGCATCTTCTGAATCATAACCAGTGAATTTAGGAAGTATACTGATGTATTAAGTCTTTA
Organism: Dracaena cambodiana; assembly: GCA_036321105.1. NCBI lineage: Eukaryota > Viridiplantae > Streptophyta > Magnoliopsida > Asparagales > Asparagaceae > Dracaena > Dracaena cambodiana. The sequence continues at coordinate 20,359,720 of JAYEPQ010000017.1, forward strand.
ACTCATAGTGATTACCTGCTGCATGTGGAAGTTTGATGCATGATGGTAGTGATGTGTGTAACGGGTAACATCGATTTTGAAGGATCGGGATCGATTGGTCCATCTTGTCACCCATGAACAAATCTGATCTCACTAGTCGACCAAATTGATCACGGGTCCAATGTGGTATGAACCAGCGACCATGAGTGTATGCGTGAATTTTCTAAACTAATACAAGAAGTGGGATGTGGTGGAGATAAAACGGTGGAATAGATATGATCAAAATAAAAGATGTGATTCCAACTATTCCTAATTATTTTAAAATTTTTTTTTTTTACAAAACCAAAAACCCTAAATACAGAGATAGAGAAAATTTGGGGGAGAAACTCACCAGAACTGCCGCGGTTTTGGCCACCAATTAGCGGGAAAACCAGAGAGTTTCACTAGGGTTTCTGCTACATAGTACTAAAGTCTCTCTTATCCTTTTGGTTTTTCTGTATTTGCAATTTCTGATCCCTGTACACTCAATGCACACTGTTAACCCGTAAAACGTTAGAAAAAGCAAGAAAAATACAGTCGATCCCCGGCAACGGCGATAAAAATTTGATGTCATAGTTTAAGTACAAGCGTACAGTTTCGATGCAGCGCTATACAGGTCATCCCACAGAGATCTCAGGTGGTTTGCAATTCTTACTAATTTTATAGTCTAACGGACTAATAAATGATTCTAGGTTGTATTTGGGAGTTATTCTAATTAGCCTAGGATCTAGAATCCACTAGTTTCCAACCATATATTTACTTCTATTATCTTCTTCTATCATAAAAATTTGATCTTTTAGTTTAATCTTTATTTAAAGTGCCCTAAGTATGATCTATCAAGTAGTGTGCAAGTATAACTCATCAAAAATACTACTTTTCATAAAAATAAACTAAATTATTAGATAATTCTTTGAATAAGATGAAAACCAACAACTCCAAACCCTAACAAACTATAGGCTATCAAGAAACTTAATTCAAGTATAACCTATCAAAGTATTAATCTTCAAGTTCTTGTATTTTAATCTTTTCATAGAAAAATCATGTCTTTATTTATTTTATTTAAGAAGAAAATTCTAGAAAGCAATTACATGGTGAATCCTAACTTCATCTACATCCTAGAGCTAAGCGAAATTGGCCACTCATATTTCTAACAAGCAAAATTAAAGTTTTATTCATAGAAAGTAATTAAATATAATCAAGAAAGCAAATAAATCTAAATTAGAAAGTAATTAAAATAAATTAACTGAGAAAAAATTTAGAGCAAAGAGAATTGCCTTTGGAGTCTGGTATTGTGGCCATCACTTCTTCAGTAAAATTCTAATTTTATTAAATTAAAAACAAGTTCAAACTATTTCCTAATTTTATATTAACTACTGTATAAAAAACCCTAAAATATAATGATACGATTAATAAATACGCTTCAGAAATCAAACCCAAATTATAACAGAACTGAAACACAAAAAAATTACATCGAAGCCCTCTAAGAAAATTCAGCATGTGGGCCCACTTTTTTGCCGCCAAATAGCGACACTAATATGGAGTTGCCTTCTGATTTTTCTCTTGCACGAGTCTTGTATCTTGTTCTTTTGAATATCCTGACTGTATTGCACTATGACTCTCTAAAGTATTTTAATCTTGTAGGTTTACTCTCTTTAAACTCTTTTATAAGATTTGTTTCCTAATCCGGCTTTGATTTCATGCCATCTCCTTGTACAAATCGGATTACCTAAAAAAGACACTAAAAATATCCGAGTAGCATTTATTTATATACAAAAATAGATAAAATATAGGAGGAAAAATATAAAATATGATATTCATCACCAGCTGAATTGAAATTAAGATTTACTAATTTAATTGCCCAATATGCTTTATGCTCTATTTTTATAGGCAAATGACAAGCTTTCCCATAGAGTATTCTATATGGAGACATGTATAAGGGTGTTTTATATGCTATACAGTAAGCCCATAAAGTATCGATCGGTCTAAATGGCCAATCTTTGCGAGACGAATAACCATTTTCTCCGGTATTTGTTTAATTTTCTTATTAGCAAGCTCAACTTGTCCGTTTGAATGTGGGTGATATGATATAAAGATCTCGTGTATGATATGACATTTTCTCATTAAACTTTCAAAGGCTTTATTACTGAAATGAGAGCCCCTATCGCTTAGTATGATTTTAAGTACTCCAAATCTAGACAATATATACTCTTTTAGAAATTTAATAGCAGTTTGTTGATTATTATTTCTACATGCTGAAGTTTCTGTCCATTTAGAGACATAATCGACAGACACAAGGATATAAGCATGGGTGTTAGAGGCATATCACTCTTATTATAGTTTTAGGTACTCTAAATCTAGACAATATATACTCCTTTAGAAATAGAAAACGGTCACATAAAGTCAATGTCCTAATAATTGAATATCTCAATTCTAAGTATGGGTGTTAGAAGCATATCACTCTTCTTAGTTAACGCTCTTAATTTCTGACATGACTCATATCATTTACAAAATTCATATACATCTCTAAATATAGTAGACCAATAAAACTATATTGAAGTATTTTGGCTATCGTCATTTTGGACGAAAATTGACCACCACATGTTTCTGTATGACAGAAATAAATAATGCTTTGAATCTCATCATCAGGCACACAATGCCCAATGATTTGTTCTAAACAATATTTAAACAAGTAACGGTCGTCGAAAAAGAAATGACATACTTTATATAAAAATCATCGTTTGTCTTGTGCACTCTAGTGATTTGGCATTTCAGCTGTAGCAAGAAAATTAATAATATTAACATACCTAGGAGTTATTGTAATTAAAAATAGCTACTCATCAGAAAACGAGTCCCTAATTGGTACCTTATCATTTTCAAAAATTAGTCTAGAGAGGTGGTTCACAACCATGTTTTCTACTCCATTTTTATTTTTAATTTCAAGATCAAACTCTTGGAGCAGCAATATCCATCAGATTAGCCATGGCTTCACATTTTTCTTTGATAAAAGATATTTGACCAAAGATTGATCTGTAAAAATAATTATACGTGAGTTCAAAATATATGAACAAAATTTATCAAGAGCAAAAACTACAGCTAGAATTTTTTTTTATGTTGTGCTGTAGTTCGTCTGGACATCATTGAGAGTTTTGCTAGTGCAGTAGACCACGTAAGATATTTTGTCCATTCGTTGCCCCAATACAGCTCCAATTTCATAATCGCTTACGTTGCACATAATCTCTAATGGAAGTGACCAATCTAGATGTTGCATTATTGGCATAGTGATGAGCATTTCTTTGAGAGTTTCAAAAGCTATTTGATATACCTGTATCCATTCAAATTACACATCTTGCGCAAGAGAGTAAGAAAATAGTCTAGCAATAGTACTAAAGTCCTTTATTAACCTTCAATAGAAACCTGCGTGTCCTAAGAGCAAACATATATCTTTCATAGTTTTAGGTATCAGAATTTTAGAAATAGGCGCAGCCTTAACTTTATCTACTTCCATTCTTTCAGATAAAACTATATGGCTCAACACAATACCTTTAGTAACCATGAAGTGACATTTTTTCCAATTCAGGAATAGATTTTTCTGTTGATATCTTTCAAGTATAGATCCTAAATTAGTCAAATAGGATTCAAAATTACTTCCAAATGTAGAGAAATCATCCATAAATACCTCTAGATAATGTTCAACCATATCACTGAAAATACTTATCATACACCTTTGAAATATTGGATGCATTACATAATCCAAATAATATTCTTCTAAAAGCAAAAGTAGTAAAAAGACAAGTAAAAATTGTCTTTTCTTGATCCTCTAAGCTATTTCAATTTGATAATAGCTAGAATAATTATTGAGAAAACAGTAAAATATATGCCTAGTAACCCTTTCAAGTACTTAGTCAAGAAACAATAATGGAAAATGATCTTCGCATGTTACTTGATTTAATTTTCGGTAATTAATGCACATATGTCAAATTGTAATAGTGCGAGTGGGTATCATCTCTCCATCTTCATTTATAACTGCTATTACCCTATTCTTTTTCGAAATAACTTGACTTGGACTTACTGACTTACTATCAATAATTAGATAGATGATACCAGCATTAGGTAGTTTCAACACTTCAGCTTTAACCACTTCATTCATGGCAGGGGTTAAACCTTCGTTGTATTTGCCTAATGGGCTTGGCTCCATCTTCCAAAGTAATGCGGTGTGTGAAAATAAGGGTGTGCAAATAAGGGGTCCATACCTTTTATGTCCGTCATATTCCATCCAAGAGCTCTTTTATACTTTCACAGTGTCGTTAGTAGTCGCTTTTTCTTATTCTCATCAAAATGCATTGCGATAACCACTAAAAAAGTATCCTTAGGTCGTAAAAATACATACTTGAGGTCTTCAGGTAGCGGTTTTAGTTCAAGTATTGATTTTTGGATGTCAAATGGTATCAATTTCCTTGTAATTTAAGGGAACACTTCATACACTTCTTTTATTCGGGTCTATCCTGTGATATTTGAACATTGAGTATTATTTAAGTGTTTTATTATTTTGATGATATGTTTAAATTGAAGATATTCAAGGAAGTCTTCGTTCATTGTTAATGCCATCTTCAAAGGGTTAGACATGCACAATGATATGATATCTCCTTCTTTACGCATTTGTTCAATGTAATTGATGTCTTGTAACTCATCATTATTTATATTTAGTTGTTTGTAGACATTAAAAACATTAAGTTCAATGGTCATATTTCCGAATAAAAATTTTACCATACAATTCGTGCAATTTATAACTGTGGATAACTGGAATATGAAGACATGAGTTCTTTACCGGTGTAGTATCGATAACTATAAAATCCACATAGAAATAAAAGTTTTGATTTGCACTAAAAACATCATCCATAACATCCTTAGGAAGCCTTTCTGACCTATCAGCTAATTAAAGTATGACCGGTGTATGTTTAACTTCTTCTAAACTTGGGTGCTTGTAAATCGAAAATGGTAAAAGATTTCACTAGCCCTCAAATCTAGCAAAACTTTCTCTATATTATATTGACCTATCACACAAAAAATAGTAGGATATTCAAGATCTTTATATTTAAGAGGCAGCTCAAAATGAAATAATACACTTACATGCTCTGTGAGAAATCCCTTCTGTATGTTGTGACGTTTTTTTATAGTGCACAAGTCCTTCAAATATTTTGCATATGAGAGAACTTATTTAATCACTTCCAATAGAGATATATTAATCTGTACCTACTTAAAAAAACTCCAAAATAACAACATAAGATACATTAATATTTTTAGACTTTAATATTTGAGGAAATGGTAAATGTCATTTGTAATCAGTAGAAGTGAGTTCTTTAGAATTATCTTCTTTATATTGTTGTGTTGAATTATTGTCCTGTTTCTCCTTAGTGTTTCTTTAAAAATAGGCTTATCAAGTACTTTACTACTTCTTAAATCATCCCAACACTCGAATAATGGTTCATCTTGTTTCTATCAAAAATTAAGAATTTGCTTTCGCATATAATTTATTCGATTTGAAAAAAAGTTTTTTTTTATGGATTCTATTTGCATCTCATCCCATCTTCCTATTGAATTGGGAAGTAAAGAATGTAGCCATGTCTTTGTTTTATTCTTTAGGGAGAATTGAAAGAGATTAAGCTTAAGTTGCTCTGTAGTAATATTTTGAAGATTAATAATAGAGCAAATTTCTTTGAATTTTCGAAGATGCAAATATGGGCTCTCCGAATCCATCCCATGAAATTTAAGCAAAAATTAGACTACTCTAGATTTAATCTTGAAGTGTCCCTTATTTAATGGAAATGCAATGCATAAAGGTTGGATTGTCCTATCAGGTTGTCGATAATCACACAAAGTCTTCTCATTGCCTTCACGATAGCTATAGTTGTCATTATTATTATCATATCCAAATATGTTATTATTATTATTCATATTGTTATTATTATTATTAGTGCTCATGTTGTGAAGTGTATGATGGATTAGAAGTGTTTGTGGATCTGAGTACGATCGAATTACTCTACCGTTTGAAGTTCACCTATAACTGGTCATGAAAATTCAGAATCGCAAAAATTAATAACACATAAACCGTAGTCTATACTAAAGTTTAACACAATAGTATGATTCTCGGTAATGGTGCAAAAAACTTGACTGCGATCAATATTGTACACTCCCAAGTGTAAGAGATCGACAAGTAGTACAAGAGCAGTAACCCAATATCATTCTCTTGAGGATTGTTTTGTAATTGTCTGTCACTAGAAATAAATTACGGTACTAAAAATAAAAGTAAATATTGGAATTTTATTAACTAAAAACTAAATTAGAGATAGAAATTTACTTTAACTAAAATTGTTAGTAAGATAGATATAACTCTTTCGTGGGATAATTTACTGGACATATTTATACTTTTTATCTTAGTTGCATAGATCGCGTGGTCTTCCTGCAACCAGAATATAATTCAATTGAGCACAAAATATATATATAAAATTGCAAACTTTGACACTTTGAATGATTTCTCCTAATTAATCCTGAATGAATTTTGAGTTTAATCTAAGCATGTAATATGAATAATAAAATTAAATGCTCAAAATCAAGTATACACCATGCATAAAGAGTCTACGGTATATTACAAACTGAGTAATGAATATATCGTCAAAAAATAAAATATCAAAGACTCTAAATCATATTTAAATCTCTTAAAAAATAATGGAAAATCAAAAAATATCAATATCACATAAAACAATTAAAACAAATAAGTATAGAAAATATACCAGTAAATCACTTAGGATTTCTTATTCCATCTAATCCAACTTAAGAATTTAGCCACATAGCCATAAATAAAGAGAAATATAATTATTTTATTGATTTTTACGTACGAGTACAAAACTAAATCTTGAAGCTAAAACTATAAAACTCTACATTGTTCTCTCTCTATGAGCCCGTTTAAAACTTGAGATTCATTGGCTATTTATAACTTTACAATACCCTAATAGGAATTTTATTTACAAAGAAACTCTTAATTCTTTTTAAAATCTCTAGAAATAGGATTTGCGGCTGCTCCCTTCGATAGAACCTCTTGGGTGTCTTTTACAGTTGATGGCTATCGATAGTTATCGACTTGTTGTCGACGGTTAGTCTTGCTTTTACATAGATCTGAACTGATATTTGAGGTACGCTTCTATACTTCGATTTTTTACATATAAAACCTTGCAAAAACACTAGAAAACACTAAAAAACATCATAGTGAGTAATTTGATTAATAAAAATAAATTTTCATTAATTTCTTTTATTAATCAATAAAATTGGATTATACTTGCATAAAATAAACTGAAAATATTACACTTTTCAAGTGTAATCAGGTCCCCCTTATAGAGGGAACCCACCGTCCAGGGTGACAACCCCTGATTGATTTCTTATTGTCCGAGGATGTAACCCCTAACAGTGGGTTCCCCTTATATGGTGAACCCATTGTCCGGGATGACAATCTTGGATAGATCTCTTACTATCCGGGGTTGAATTTCCAAAAAGTAAGTTTCCCGTATATGGGGAACCCACTGTATGGGGTGTACATTCCGCTTGGACAATTAGCATTTTGAGGTGTACACCCTGGATAGAACGGGGTATGTTCTGGGTTGAAGCCCTGGACAGTGAGTCTCCCATATATGGGAGAACCCAGTACCCGTGCAACCAATTATTCATTTGGGGTGTACAGCCCAGCCAGTGAAAGGTTTGTCCGAGGTTGAATCTCCGGACAGTGCGTTATAATGCTTAGGATAGGGATAATGTCCAACTAATATGAGAGAGAGAGAGAAACATAAATTCAATCACAAAAAATATTCCAAAGAAAACCATTTATTGATATGAACAACAATACATCAACAATTCATCAATATTTATATAAACATGACTGCGATCTAAATCATACACTCGCAAGTGTAAGAGATCAAACAAGTAGTATAAGGGTGGTAACTTAAGATCGTTCTCTCGAGAATCATTTTGTTTATTGTGTTAAATACTAAAGAAAATAAATTACGGAATTAAAAAGAAAGATTAGATTTTAATGAACTAAAACTAAAGATTAAAGGTTTTTAAATTACTTGAAATAAAGTTGTTAGTTAGGTAAGTTAACCTATACATAGAATAATTTACTGGATATGTTTATACTTATTTATCTCAGTTGCATAGATCGCGTGGTTCCTACAATCGGAAAATATATCTTTAAATCATAAAATCAAATAAAGTTGCAAATTTGATAATTTGGATAATTTTTTCCAATTAAACCGATATGTATTTTAAGTTTATCTAAGCATGATACTAAGCATGATATATGAATACTAAAAATAAGCATTTAAAGTCTAAGCATACATCATACCTAAATAGTCTCCAGTATAACAAAAACTAAATAATTAATATATTATCAAATGATAAATCATTAAAAAATTATATCTAAAACTTAACAAGATAATAAAGAACAAAAAATATAATTTTTAAATAAATTAATCAAGCATGATAAGCAAGTAAATCGCATATTAGTAAACTTTCTGGGATTTGTTAGCTCATCTGAACTAATGCAAGAATTTAGCCACTCATACTAATCATAACCATCAACATATGAATAAAGGCAATTCTTTCGTAACTATGAAAGAGTATAAAATTAAAAATTATAATCTCTCTACTACTACATACATGAAATTCCTATTTATAGCTTAAAAAAATACTAGCAAGAATTCTATTTACAAGAAAATTCTTTTTTCTCTCAAAAACCTCAAATTCAAGCTTTTGCTATCGTGGTTTTCCAAAGCCCCATCGACAGCCACTCTGGGTTGATTCCCAATCAATGGTGTCGATAGCCGACTGATGGCTATCGACAGCCAAACCTATGAATGCACAGTTCTTGGCTAATATTTGAGATACGCACTGTTTTTTTGATTTCCTTCCATATAAAACCCTGTAAAAAAAAAACTATAAAACACTAAAAAGAAATATCAAAGTGGAGAATTTAATTAATAAAAATAATTTATTAATATTTTCTTATTTTAATCACCAAAATTGGATTACGAGTGCATGAAACAAACTAAAATAACTATACTTTTGACTCGTATTCACACTCCCAAGTTGAGTTTTGCTAGTTCTTAGAAAAATTATCAAATTAAGAAAATAAAATAAAATCCTAGATAAAATAAAATAAGTCCTAACTTACTTTCATTGGAATTACGATTACATTTAGCACGTGTAAAAAGTCGTTAAACCCCTAAGTTACCCTAGTGGACGAGTGTTGTCTCGTTTGCAAACATCAAGAAATGTTTGGTTCAAGAAATAAATAAAAATAAAAAATTAGGATAAGGGTAAAATAAAGAAAAACAAAAATTATTATATATCTTACACATATTTTTGCTTTTCATTTCTTTTACATATCTATCTCAATCAGAGATATGCGCATAGATATTTATAAAGATATCAAGATTAACAAATCACTTATAATCTAACTTCTTTATATACCTATTATGATCATTTAAATTGTAACATCGATATACTTTTACTTTTGATTATTCTCTCATATGAACTCTTGCAGTCGTGTATATGAGTCTTGTTAAGTTTCAAACTCCAATCAGACTTATAGGAACTCTTTTCAAATGTGTGTGTGTAGGTTTTTCTTTTTTTTTCATAAATACTTGTCGTTCATGTGAATACTTATGCTTCTCGAGGTATAAATGTCCAGTTATTTAGCTTAGGTTTATAATAAAAGTTCATAAGTATCGTTCGCATGAATATGCATGATTATCAAGGTATACGAACCAAACGACTTAATACTTACTTTTTTTTATTGTTATTATATATAATATTTTTATATATTTTTTCCGAAGAATATTGCCTTAATACTAGGCTCACTTCTTATATATATACACACACACACTTTCGTTTTAGGTTTTCTCTTTGTTATCAACATTTCATGACTCATCTATAAGTATTTAGAGTGCATATTTGACTCAATTCTTAAGTATACATATATCTTATTGTCGGATTTAAATTCACAATCAAGATTACTAAAATCTAAGTATTTTGACTAATTCAAGGTGAATAAAGGGGTTTCTCTCTCAGCAAAACTGGGATAAAATTGAGCCAAAAGATCCCTATTCAAGATAAATTCAGGAGGAAGTAGGATCTCTTTAGTATCAACTCCAGCATCGAAAAATTGGTTAATTGGTAAAGATATTTTTGTTACTTAGTGATCTCACTTGGTCTGAGAAATATTGTATCGATAATGATCCTTTCACGACTTTTTTCCATTTATTCATTACCGACTTATGAATTTTTTTAACCTTGGTTCCGAATCAAATATTCCTCGTGTCGTATAATAATTCTTGATTATATCCCTAAGAAAATGATAGGTGTGGTGAAAAGGATAGGTGTGGTGATATTGAAGTACAGATTTCAAATGATACTTGTTAAGTAATTGATTTTGTGATAATTTGTAAAATACATAGGCTTGAAACAAAGAAAATAAGTCACAATTATTATTCCTAATATTTTTATTACTAATATTGGTATTAGAAAAATTAGAACACATATTTTTTATAGTCGAAATAAAGTTCGTTATATTTTTATTTGTTTTCTCAATTCCTTCAATATCTGCCTGTTAAATCCTTATTTATTTATTGTATTACAATATTGTCTTGACTCGATAAGAGTAAAAAAAATTAGGGATTCGTTATAAAAAATAAGCATTATCTATAAAAATACACATCTAGCCATATATGGAGCTTCCTATGCAATAAATGAAATATCCATAAATCCCATTATTTAATTTAGTGTACTAATTTTTAAATATATATGTATCTGTGTCGAATCTTTTCATTCGCGAGGAGCTGGATGAGAAGAAACTCTCATGTCTGGTTCTATAGTAAGGTGTGATATTAAGAAAAAACTATCAACTATAACCCTAAAAAATAGATTTCGTAAGCACCATAGTGGAAGAATGAAGGGAATATCTTGTCGAGGCAATCATGTTTGTTTCAGCAGATACGCTCTTCATGCACTTGAACCCACTTGGATCTTTCAAAATCCAATATGGGTTCATTGGAACCATATAAACTCATACCTAGAACTCCTATTAAAAGAAAAACGGAACCTCCTGCAGTGTACAAAATAAACTTTGTAGATGAGTACAAACGTTTCTTTCCTCCCCAAATGGATAAAAGTAAGTAAACATGAATTAATTCTAACTCCCACATGAGAAAAAAAGTAAAAGGTCTCGAGAAGAAAATAATCCTATTTGCACACTGTACATTGCTAACATCGGGAAATAGAACAATCATGAATTTGGGACTGAGCCACTTCCTCAAGCGTCGAGAGAAACGAGGCGCTTTCCGGCATAAACCGTCGAAAGGAACTCTGAAACAAGCAAATTTTGTACTCCTTATCAGTGAAGTCTTCGAACTATTGATTGACACTGGTACGACTGGAATAATAGGCCCACTATGGTTGGACCCTCAAGTCTCTTTCGGTTCGATGCTTTGATCTTGGCCGCATATATTGCATATTTATAACTCTCATATTCTTTATTTTTGTATATAAATAATACTACTCAGGTATTTTTAGTGTGTTTTTCAGATTTAACCTATTTATATAAGGATATGACAAAATCAAAGACGAACTAAAAAACTAAGTCTAGAAAGAGCTAAATAGTGGAAAGTTACAGAAATATAAAGTTAGAAGCAACTAAGTGAAATCCAAGCATACAAAAGGGAAGAGTAGAGCCAACTCATCATGCAGCCATAAGCTGAAGCCTATAGGCCAAGCTTTTGCCACCATTTAACGACAATAACTGCCATTTGACAACAGTAGTGGGCCCCCTGGTCACACTTTTTTGTGTTGTGTCATATACTGATTAGGGTTATGCTGACAAAAATTAAACTCCTTTATTTGACAGTCAACACTGCTATTTGGCGGTAAATCATTTAATTGTGTAACTAAAATTTTTGTGAGAGTTTTATTGTAATTTTATAGTTGATCAGTTATAACTGTATTAGCTTTTGGTAGTCCGAGGCCTATACATTAGCGTCATTCTTGTAAATTAGGGTTTCTTTATGTAATTTTGAAATTAATAAAGATTAGAAAATTAACCCTAGGAGCGACGTCCACAATACTAAAGTTTCGAAGATGATTCTTGTTGTTCATCGCTTTCTAGTAGGTAATATAATTTATTTGTTTTTAGATAGTTTTTAAATGCTTTCTAGTATGTATCTTTAATTGGTTTCAAAGAAAATTAGGATTTTTATTGCTTTCTATGAATAAAAATAGAATCTTGTTAACTAGTATTAAGCGCAGCTAATTTAGTTTAGTTATAGGATGTAGATAAAGTTAGGAATCAGCCATGTATTAATTTTGTTTATCTTCTATCTTAAATAAATAAATAAAATACATATTTTTCTATCAAATGAGTAAAATACAATAACTCAAAAATTAATACTTTGAGAGATTATACTTTAATTAAGTCATTTGATAATCTATACTTAGTTAGGATTTGGGGTTATTGGTTTTGATTTTATTTATAGAATTTTCTATCAATTTAGTTTTTTTATAAAAAGTCACATCTTTGATGAGTTATACTTGCACACAACTTGATAACTCATACTTAGGATATTTTAAATAAAAACTAAACAAAAAGATCACTTTTTAAGAGAGGAAGAAGATAATAGAAATAATACTTGATTTGAACTAGTAGATTCTATATCCTAGGCTAATTAAAATAACTTAAAACCAATCTAGAATTTATTAGTAAGCTCGCTAGAATAATAGGAAGAGTAAAATAGCAAAACACTTTAGATCTTTTTGGGAACAACTTGTTTGTGCTATTACTGACACTGTAAATTTGTAGTAGAATTATCATATCATGTTTTTAGCATCATTGCCGGGATCGATGGTGTTTTCTTATTTTTCTTGAGTTATATGAGTTTATAGTGTATGTTGAGTGTGTAGGGTACTAAAATACAGGTACAGGGAGGTAAAAAGGATCTGAATAGCAACATGAATTAGTTGCAAATATTAGGGAGTTAAAGGCCCTGATTTTGCTGCCAATTAGCAATAATTGCCCCCATTCAACGGCTATGTTGGAGCCTGCTTCTGCCAGTTTTTTTTCCTGATTCTAGTATTTGGTTTCCTAATTTTTCTTAAAAAAAAAAAATAACTTTTCTACTTTTCTTTTTCTCTTCCATCTATTTTCCTCTCCACTTTTTCTTCAAAAAAACTTAAAAAATATGCTTCCAAATCAATTTTCTATATCCAAATGTCATCATTATCATGTTCCATACCATTATTACTATTAGTGTCTATGAAAAGAAAGTTCGTTAAGACTAGATCATGATCAAATTCACACTATATATTCTAAAACTACGAGCACTTCCTATACACAAAATTACAATTTTGGATGGATAAATTATTCTAATTTTACATACAATCAACAACCATATCAAGAGAGTTCTCCACATGATCCTTTCTTCATAGACCAATCATCTCTATATATTCTAAACTCAATCATGAACAAGAGTCTCAATTGAACATGTTAGATGAAAAATTAAAAAGATTAGAAGGTAGGTATATATGCCATGAGAATTTACCTATAATCACTTCACAAATGTCATCAAATTTATATCGAATCCATCATATCCAACATTAAAATTCACTATCTCGAGATGCAACCATTCGAGGAAAATAAGGAAGCTTACAATTATGAAATTGAGGAACGACTAAATATAATAGATGAAAATAAGAAAGTTTTACTAAAATCATACTCTCAAACTGTATCTTATGCAAAACTTTTCTCAAAATGATTTCTCATACTAAGTTTTTTAAAAAACAAACATCTAATTGTAACTCAAACAAGCAGTCACTTCAGTCATCTTTTAAAATTGATATAATTCAAAATGAGTTAAACAATCTTGTGCATGATGAGTTCATACTTCAACATTATGATCAATCTTCTTTAGACTATTGTGAAAACAATTACGAAGAAACTTGTGATAAAAAAATTTGCTTGATGATTTCCCTTATGATGAGTTTGCTAGTAACATATTATCTTTTATTTTTTTAATGGAAATTGTAAAAAAAAAATTGTCAAGAAGAATTTTTATCCCATCATAATGACCTAACTAATAATAATTCAACAAGCATTACACTTTCTTTTGAGAATTTTAATAATAGGTTTGAAAAAAATTTGTATGACGAACCCAAAATATTAGAGAGTTGATGGAACCACAAAATAAAGAAATCATGATATTTGATGATTTGAAAGAGTCATTCAAAACCGAGCTCATAATTGCACAACATCAAAGTGATTATGTTATTTCATATGTTGATAAGATCAAAATACTTTACATGAAATATGCTTGTGGTGAAATATAGACGATGATAAATGTACGATTTCCAACTTCAAAATTTTGCTAGTGAATAAAAGAAAGAAAGATAGATATAAACTAATAAAAATAAAAAACTAGATGGAGAGGTTAAATGCAAAATTGATAAAATATTAAGTTTATCCATATCAAGACAAAAAGGACACATTGTGAAGGTGGAAAGTGATCAAGAGGTCGTAAATGTTTTGTACATTAAAAGATGACTACGATGAGATCGTGATCTTTCACGATTTTCATATTTTTTTCATCTTTATTTTACCACCATTGATTTGTGCATGAGGGCATACATGAGTTTTAGTGTAGGGGCGCAGTATTAGGAATTTTTGTATTTTCTTTGTAGGATTTTATTTATTTTTTATTTTTATTTCTAGTTTTTAGGATTTTTGGGTTTCTTTAGTTTACACTTAGGATAATTTTTAGAGTATTTTGAAAAAAAGTTGAAAATTTGAAAAATTATATTATGTATAAATTGAACTAATTACAAATAAACAAATATATTTAGATTTGAAATTTGATATGAAAAGTAGATTATATAATACACTTTAAATTTTATAAAAAATATTAAAATCCAAAAAATTAAATACTACTAATAGTAATTTTAAGGTAAATATACATCTATTTTTTTACTTCACAATGGTTTATTAGGTTAAGGATAAAAATGATAATAATTGAGTAGTATTTTATCTGTGAATAAGAAAAAAAAGCAAAGAAAAAGTAAAAGGAAAAAAGAATAAAGAGGTGAACCTGATATTAAGGCAATGATCCTTTATAATTAAATAAATTTATTAAGAATTATTAAGTGGTTGGGTATTTATGCCTAAGCAAGTATGAATATTCACACGAACAGTATTTTTAAGAGATAAAATATGATATGTATAATCAGGTATTTGCACCTAAGTAAGGGTTAATATTACAAGAAAGATGAAATATTCACAAAAGAAAAAAGTGAAAAAAGAAAAATAAGAGAAAAGAAAAAAATTATTTAGAGAGAAAAGATGAATCATGAGTTAGAATTTGAGTCCAAAAACGAAATAAACCTTCACACGTGCACATAGATATATAAAAGCCAATGAATTATTTATTAGTGGGTATTGAATGATAAGATTTGAATTTTTAATTAAAATAATAATATATTTGATATGATGCTTGATTTGAAAAATTGATAATTTAAATGTATTTTTGATTTTGTGTATTAGTAAGATTAATTGTAGAAAATACCAAAAGGATTTTTCTATCGTTTGTATAAAATATTTGTTTTCCTTGATTTTTTGTTATTCTTATTTTTATTTTCTTTATTCCTTAATCTCCCTTCTCCATTAATTTTATTTGTATATTCACTGCAAACTCTTATGAAATACAACTCGTCCACTGAGATAACTTAAATATTTGATGACTTGTTGCACGTGGTAAGTACAATTTGTTGCACGTGGTAAGTACAACTGCAATTCCTAAAAACTGTGTTAGGAATTTTTTTTTTGTTTCTAGGTCTAGGTTTTACTTGAGGACTAGCAAAAATTAGGTGTTGGGTGTGATGAAAGTCATATCTTGCATATTTATAACCCTCATATTCTCTATTTTTGTATATAAATAATTTTACTTGGGTATTTTTAGTGTGCCTTTCATATTAAATCTATTTCTATAAGAATATTGCACGAAATTAGAGATGGATTAGGAAACTAAGTTTAGAAAGAGCTAAAGAAAATAAAGTTACAAAAACACAAAGGTAGAAGCAATTAAAGTGAAATCTAGTTATGCAAAAGGGAAGAGCAGAGCCAACTCATCATGTAGCAAGCCCAGAAGCCAAGCTTTTGCCACCAATTGACAACAATAGCCACCATTTGGCGGTAGTAGTGGGCTTCCTAGTCAGCGCTTCTTCGTGCTTAGTCATATACTGATTAGGGTTCTGTTGGCAATAATTAAGCTCTACTATTTGATAGTTAACGCCATTTTTAGGCGACAAGCCTTTTTGATTCTATAACTGAAATTTTTATAAGGGTTTTGTTGTAAGTTTGTACTTGTTTACTAGATTAGGGTTTGGTAGTCCGAGACCTATATATTGCCATATCCTTATAAATTAGTGTTTCTTTATGCAATTTTGAAATTAATAAAGATTAGGAGATTAACACTAGAAGTGACAACCATAATACTGAAGCTCCGAAGGTAATTCTTACAGTTCATCGCTTTCTAATAGGTAATATAATTTATTTGCTTTTTAGATAGTTTTTAATTACTTTCTAGTGTAAATCTTTAATTGTTTTCTAAGAAAAATAGGATTTTTATTACTTTCTATAAATAAAAATAGAATCTTGTTAACTAGTATCATGCGTAGCTTATTTAGTTTAGTTTTAGGATGTAAATAAAGTTAGGAATCAGCCATATATTAATTTTTTTGTCTTCTTTCTACAATAAATAAAAAATACATGATTTTTCTATGAAAAGTATAAAGTACAATAATTTGTAGATTAATATTTTGATAGGTTATGATTAAGTTAAGTCTTTTAATATAGCCCATACTTAGTTAGGATTTAAGGGTATTGGTTTTGATTTTATTCATAGAATTTTCTATCGATTTAGTTTATTTTTTATGAAAAGTCACATTTTTTTATGAGTTATATTTGCACACCACTTGATAGCTTATGCTTATGGTATATTAAATAATGATTAAACTAAAGATCAATTTTTAAGATAGGAAGAAGATAATTGAAATAATACTTGGTTGTGAATTAGTGGATTCTATGTCCTAAACTAATTAGAATAATTTAAAACCTATCTAGAATTTATTTGTTAGCTCGGTAGAATAATAGAAAGAGTAAAGTAACAAAAGATTTTAGATCCCTGTGGGGACGACCTGTTTGCATTGCAACTGACACTATGCGTTTACAGTAAATTTATCACATCAATTACATAAAAACTGTTATCATATAGGTATCAATATTAAGGTATCAATCTAATAAATAAACAATGTAAAATACTTCTAAACTTACTCTTTACTTCAAAGAAACAAAAAATTTTGAAATTATTTTTAATTTTGATATGATTTGAAAGTTAATTAGTTAGTTGTGATACATATAATAAAGTATAGTAAATTGTATCTATCCATCCCAACTTAAATTATGTAGTATCTTCAGTGTATCAATAATATAACTATGCAAACAATATACTAGAAATAATGTAAGAGATTAAGGATAGAAAAAACCTAGCTTTTTTAGTTCTCCAGAAAATCTACTCCTATAAATGTCGATATTAATGATACTGTTGATTATTTCCTTTTGGTTACTTGCATTTTTGATATCGGTGGGACCCTGTGGTTCCCTAACACATCTACTAATCTTCATCAGTAGAAATGGTAGCATGCTCACCAGCCATATATTTGTATGTCATGGTAAGGAGCAGGAAAAGGCATGCTTCATGATGCTCAGCTTGGTTTTGCCATGTCTCTTGCAGTCGTTTGTTGAATGTGTTAGTCATCATATTATCGACTTATTAACAGATTGGAGTGTAATCTCTACTGGTTGGGTTGCCTCAGCTGCTGAACCTCCTTACCCTTGATCATGTTCTCTGTGACCTGCCGGTGGGGCAACACTTTATGCTTGCTCTTGCTGTACATGCTGCTTCTACTGGGCCTATCGAGCACTCATGCTTCTCCAAACAGTTGTATCTGAAAATGGTTGTATCGGATGGGGGAATGCATCAATTGATGACAAATCAATTATGTTGCTGATGCAAATTTTTTTTCATCAAAGACGACAGAACTAGAATTGGCTTTGATGCTCTCGAGTGTTGGATACATTCATTGGCTTGCCCATGTGTTGAATTACCGCGAAGTGCATGATAGAGGCGACATCAAAGAGGCGTCGTTCCAAAATTATGTTCAATAATATAATGTCTGTCAAATATAATTCTGTTATTGTAGAGGACGGTATGAGATTATATGATAAAAAGACTCACCAAAACATAATTCTTTCTCAAAGTAGCCAACTTTCAAGAAGTTTTTATTGAAAGCATGATCACTGATTTTAGTCAAAGCTCTCTAAATGATAGGGAGCCACTTTGTATTTTGTTAACTCTGTTATTAAAAGACAATTCTTCTTCAGCATATCGGGGATAGAGATGGCCTGTATGATTTTCTCTCTTGTAAATGTTATTTCTCTGCCCATTACTATGGAGTACGCATATTGGTCTCCCATTATTGGCTATAGAATGGCCTAAAATTTACACACAACCTCGTTGCAGGGCTGCGTGTACTTATGCAATGTGTAATCATGCACCTTGCATCAGTGCTCTGAATGACAGATTTTCATGTATATGTGCATAATTGACCACTCGTTTAGGCTAGAGCTTAAAATCTTCATATTTCTCTAGGAGCTTTTTGTTTGCCTTGGTAATTTTATGTCTCTGTGGAGGAGATGGGCTTAAAAAAATATGCTCTTTCCCTTTTCAAGATAGTTTGCTTCCTTGGTCCAGTCCACTGTGAATGTAATTTTCTTGAAAATAGATGAAGGCATGAATCATATAGAAGTACATTGTCGAATGGAAAAAAACACGGTGTGTGATATGGTGATCATGCCATATTTTCATCTTTTCATTCAAAATGCGTGAATTGTCATATGCATCATGTCTTAACTATTCTAATTCATTTATCTGCAACTTTTGTAATAAGCCTGCTGAATTGTTGTCTATATTAATCAATTTGATTGCCTAATATGCCTTGTTCTCAATCTCTATAGGTAAATGGCAAACTTTTCTATAAACTATTCTGTATTGGGACATGTCTTAGGATGTCTTAAATGCAGTATGGTTAGCCTATAAAGTATCGATTAGACTAAATGACCAATATTTGTAAGAAAGATTAACTGTTTTCTCTAAAATTTATTGATTTCCCTGTTTGCCAGTTCAAGTTGTCTATTCAACTATGGGTGATAAGATTTAGAACTTTTGTTTGTGATGTGATAATTCTTCATCAAATTTTCAATGGTTTTGCTACAGAAATGAGAACTCTTATCGCTTATTATCGCTTCAGTAATTCCAAATCTAGACAATATATGTGCCTTTAAAAAATTAATAATAGTATGTTGATCATTGTTTCTATATGCAGCAACTTCCACCCATTTAGAGACATAGTGAACTGCTACGAGGATATAGACATATCCGTTAGAAGTAGTAAATGGTCCTATGAAGCCAATACCACAACAATCAAAAATCCCAGTTGTGAGAAAGGGTATTAGAGGCATATCACTCTTCTGGGTTAGTATTCCTAGTTTCTAACATGATTCACAATATTTACAATATTCATATGCATCTCTAAATATAGTAGGCCAGTGAAATCCACATTATAGTATTTTGGTTACCGTCCTTTTAGATGAAAAATGACCCTCACATGCTTCTGTATGACAGAAGGTAATTCTCTTTGAATCTCATCACCCGGCACACAACATCTGATGATTTGATCTGAATAATACTTAAATAGGTATGGATCTTCATAAAAAAATGGCGTATCTTGTGTGGGAATTATCGTTTGTCTTGCACAGTCTAGTGGTTCGGCATTTCACTTGCAACAATAAAATTAATAATATTAGCATAACAGGGAGCTGTTTTGATGAAAAATAGCTAGTCATCAGGAAGTGAGTCTCTAATTGGTAGCTTGTCATTATCAAATGTCAAATGAGAGAGGTGGTCGACAACCACATTCTCTACTCTCTTTTTATCTTTAATTTCAAGATCAAATTCCTGTAGCAGTAATATCCATTGGATTAGTCATGGCTTTGCGTCTTTCTTTGGCGAAACATATTTGATCACAGAATGATCTATAAAAACAACCATATATGAGCCTAAAATATATAAACCAAAATTTTCAGGAGCTATAGCTAGAAACTTCTTCTCTATTGTCGTAAATTTGTCTGTGCATCATTGAGAGTTTTGCTAGTGTAGTAGACCACATGGGGTTTTTTGTCTGTTCGTTGCCCCAATACTGCTCCCATTGCATAGTCGCTTGCATCACACATGATTTCGAATGGTAGTGACCAATTTGAAGGTTACATTATTGGTACTATGATGAACATCTTCTTAAGTGTGTTGAAAACTGTTTGGTATACTTGTATCCATTCGAATTGCACATCTTTAGTAAGGAGGTAAGAAAGAAGTCTAGCAATAGTACTAGAATTCTTTATAAACATTTTATAAAAACCTGTATGTCCTAAGAACGAACGTATATCTTTTATGGTTTTAAGTATTGGTATTTTAAAAATAAATTTAACTTTTAACTTTATCTACTTCCATCCCTTTAGATGAAACTATATAATCTAATACAATACCCTTTACAACCATAAAGTGGCATTTTTCTCAATTTAGGAGCAAAATCTTCTATTGGCATCTTTCAAGCACCGCTTCTAGATTAGACAAACATGATTCAAAATTATTTCCGAATACGAAGAAATTATCCATAAATACCTCTAATCTTTAACTATGCGCTAAAGATACTTATCATACACCTTTGAAATGTTGCGGGGTGCATTGCATAATCCAAATGACATTCTTTTAAATGCAAATCTACCAAAAGACTAGTAAAAATGTCTTTTCTTGATCCTTTGAAGTAATTTCTATTTGATAATAGCCAAAATAACTATCAAGAAAATAATAAAATTAATATCCAGCAACTCTCTCAAGTACTTGGTCAAGAAATAGTAACAGAAAGTGATCTTTTTATGTCACTTGATTCAATTCTCTACAATCAATGCACATACACCAACTCGTAGTTGTACGAGTGGGTATCATCTCTCCATCCTTATTTTTAATAATTGTTACCTCACTTTTCTTCAGAACAACTTAGGTTGGACTCACCCACTTACTATCAGTAATTGGATAGATGGTGTCAACAACAAGAAGTTTTAACACTTTAGTTTTAATCACTTCCTTCATTGCAAGATTAACCTTTCGTTGCATTTGCCTTATTAGCTAGGCTCCATCTTCCAAAGTGATGTGATGTGTACAAATAAAGGGGTCCATATCATTAATGTGCGCCATATTCCATTTAAGAGCCCCATTATACTTTCGCAATATTGATAGCGGTTGCTCTTTCTGGTTCTCATCAAGATCCGCTGAGATGCACACTAGAAAAGTTTCCTTAGGTCTCAAAAATGCATATTTGAGATCCTTGTGTAGCGGTTTTAGCTCAAGTATTAGTGCTTGGATATCAGATGGTATTAGTTTATTTGTAATTTGAGCTAACTCTACATATACTTCCATTCTTCGAATCCATCCTGAGACATTTGAATATTGAGCATCAATTAAATATTTTATAATGTTAACGATGTGTTCGGATTTGAGCCACTCAAGGAAACCTTCATCCATTGTCAATGCAAGCTCCAAAGGATCAGAGATGCATAATGATACAATACCTCCTTCTTCTCGAATTTATTCAATGTAATTAATATCATGCGACTCATCATTGTCAATATTTAGTTGTTGTAGACAAACATTGAGCTCGAGGGTAATATTACCAAATGATAGCTTCACCATACCATTCTCACAATTAATAACCACAGTTGTCGTTGCTAAAAATGGAGTTGGAGGATAACAAGAATGTAAAGACGTGAATTCTTTACAAGTGTAGTATCGATGACTATAAAATCTCTGGAAAAATAGAAGTTTTTGATCTGCACTAAATCATCTTCTACGATAATTATACTTGAAAAGTATAGTTATGTTAGTTTACTTTCTATATGCATAATCTAATTTTGGTGATTAGTACAAGAAATTAAAAATTATTTTTATTAATCAGATTCTCCACTATGATATTTCTCTAGTGTTTTACAGCCTTTTTGCACAATTTTATATGCAAGAAAATCGAATAATCAAAGCATATTTCAAGTATCAACTCAGAACTATGATTTTACAGGTCTGACTATTGATATCTACCTGTTGGTTATCGACAACTATCAACTGTAATGCGAACCGAGAGCAGTGTCAATGGAGCTTTTGAAAGCTACATCCACAATTTGATTCTTTTGGAGCTTTTTGAGAGAAAATAGAGTTTTCTTATAAATAGAATTTTTATTAGAGTTTTGTAAGACTATAAATATACAATGTAATTCAGAATTATAAATACTTTTTAAATGGTTAATGCTTAGAAAACGTTTTTAGAGCAATTTAGAGATTTAAGATTTTAGTTTTTGTACTCTTTCATAGAAATATTCATGATTATGATGAGTATGAGTGGCTAAATTCTTGCATTGGTTCAGATGCAATAACAAACCCTAAGTAATTTACTAGTATATGATTTTTATGCTTATTATTTTTAATTGATTTATATAAAATTGATATATTTGATTTCCTATTATCTTATTAGGGTTTAGATATGATTTTGAGTTTTTGATGATTTATGGGTTGATGATATATTCATTTTTTTAGTTTTTGATATAGCATAGACTTTTTAAACACGGTGTATGCTTAGACTTTGAACATTTATTTTTATTATTTATATTTTATGCTTAGATAAACTCAAAATACATATAGGTTTAATTGGAAAAAGTTATTCAAAATATCAAGTTTGCAACTTCTTTAGACTTTATGTTTTAATGATATATTTTCTAGCTGTAAGAAGACCATGTGATTATACAACTGCAATAAAAAAAAGCATACACATCCAGTAAATTATTCTATGGGAAAGTTAATCCATCTGACCAAAAATTTTATTTTAAGTAAATTTAAACTTCACTTTAGTTTTAGTTAATAAAAATCTAATTGTTTTTAGTTCTGTAATTTATTCTTCTTTAATGTCAACACAATAGTTAAAAAGACTCTCGAGAAAATGATCTTGGGTTATTATCCTTGTACTGTTTGTTCGACCTCTTGCATTTGGGAGTATATGATTTAGATTGTAGTCAAGGTTTTGGCACCATTGTTAGGGATTAATACTATTGTGCTACACTTTATTATAATTCTTCTGAACCAGAAATAAATGTTCTACAAGAAGACTCCTCTGAGAGTACTCTAGTGCCATCATCCTCAGCGTCCAGTCGTGACTTTGATTATGGCCTTAGAAGAATATTTCGGCGGATAACAGTTAATATGGTATCTGCCCTACCAACCTTGACCAAGAAGGATCCAATAATGAAGCCCCCTCAAACTTGGGCACAAAAATGGGATGCACAATAAGAACTTTGATTTGAGCATGATCTCCCACAGAAGATCAAGTCATCCAGATGAATATAGGAGATAATAAAATCCAAAATCCATATCTGTGAGTAAGAACCTGGATCAAAATAAATTGTAAAACCTGATCAAACTCATTTGAGAATGCAAGCATGCCTTCACATAGAATTACGAATATATATTGGGATTAGACCTAAAGATAGCAAAATATCACCTTAACATTAAGCCTGATGCTAAACTGGTAAAATAGTAACAACGAAAGTTCAAATCGGAAATGTAAGAAATAATTGAAGTCGATGTGAAGAAACTAAAAGCATGTGGATTCATTCGCAACGAATAACACGCTAACTGGTTGGCCAATGCTGTACTAGTTATGAAGAAAAATGGAAAGGTCTAGTTTGCATAGATTTCAGAAATTTGAATGATACTTATTCGAAGGAAGATTTCCCACTCTCAATTACTAATGTGATGATCAACAATACCTGTGATTTCGAAAGAATATCCTTTATGGATTGTTTCTCTAATATAATCAAATAAAAATGTGGCAAGAGGATGAAAAGCATACATCCATGTGAACACTGCAGGAGTTATACTGCTACATAGTTATGCCTTTTGACTTAAAAAATGCTGGAGCTATATACCAATGAGCTATGAAGGTAATTTTTCGCAACCACCTGAACAAAAGATTATAGTGTTATGCTGGTGATATTACAGTTAAAAGCCGAAGTAAAGAAGACCACCATAAAGATTTGAGGATAATATTTGACTTAATAAGGGCTTATCAATTAAAGATGAACCCGATAAAGTCTTTCATGGGGGAGTCCAGTGGAAAATTCTTCGATTTTGTGGTAACAGCAGAAGGTATCCACTTAGACCCTGAAAAATAAAGCAATACAAAACATGCAACCTCTAAGAAATATTAATGAACTCCAAGATTTGCAAGGACGACTGGCGTACATCCGTCGCTTCATCGCCAATCTAGTAGAACATATCAATCCTTCAATAGGTTGATGAAGAAAGGAGTATCTTTTGTATGGGATGGCGAATGCCAAAGGGTTTTTGATGACATTAAACAATATCTTATCAATCCACCAATACTGACTGCCCCGGTGTCTGATAAACCATTTTTCCTATATGTAAGGGCAATGGATCATGCCTTGGGTGTTCAGACTAATGAAAAAGGCAAGAGTAAGTAATCTATTATCTAAGTCAGATGTTTATTGGAGCTAAATACAGGTACAACCCTATGGAGAAAAAAATGCCTAGTTTTGGTTTTCGCTATGCAAAAGATGAGAGATTACCTAGTAGGGCAAACAACCTATGCATATTTAGAGTAAATTCCTTAAGGATATTGATGACGCAAGCAGTGTCAGTAAACTCACAACTCGCCAAGTGAGCATTACTGCTTTCACAGTATGACATGAATTTCGTCCCTTAAAAAGCAATCATGGGACATGCTATTGTGGACTTCTTGGCTGATCATCCAACGCCTAAAAATTCTAGGCTATACGAAGCCATGCCTGACGAAATAGTGGAATGCAACACCACTTCAAAAGATAGTGTGTGGCAAATGTTCTTCAATTGAACTCCAAGAAAAGTTATTTCAGGAGCAGGGGTAGTTTTTATCTCATCGGAGAGTGATGTACAATCTTATGCATACTCATTGATAAAACCATGCTCAAACAACGTGGTTGAATATATCACTCTCATTACTGGACTAAAAATAACCGAAGAAATGGTGGTGAAATATCTAGAAGCATATGACGATTCAAAATTAATTGTCAGTCAAGTTAAAGGTAAGTATGAGGTAATGAATGAAGGTTTAATTCCATATCATCGATTCATTATAGCTTGGGTAGAGAAATTTAAGAGGTTCTACATCGACTACATATCCCGAAAGGATAATACGCATACTAACGCATTAGCCTCTCAAGCACTGCCACCCAAGATAGGGTAGAAAGTATCGGTTTCTAGTCAAAACTTATGCCATTTAGAGCATGCTCTGGAAATTAACAAAGCTACCTAACAAGATGTAAAAGGTAAAGTAGTCTGCAAGGCATAATCCAGTATGGAGCCTAAAGATTAGTGATTTCTATTTGTGGTCTTCGTACTCTATGATATTCATCCAGAAGATCTGAAAAAAAGCCACTTCTGTTAAATGAAGGGCAAATCGATTCTTCTATAATGCAACCACTAAATAATTGTACCGAAGTTCCTATAATGGAATCTTGCACCAGTGTTTATCCCACAAGGAAGCACAAGCTACATTACAGGAAGCCTATGATGGCTTATATGTGGTGCTCATCAACCCAGACTCAAGCTCTAGGATCAGCTACGAAGAATATGCTACTATTGGCCAAGATGATAACAAACGCTATAACTTATGCTAAACCCATGCAGATTACCTCCACCAGCTATTAGAGTACTTACATCCTACGACCACGTCATGGCTATTTGAAGCATAGGGTATTGATGTGATCAGACCTATTACATCTTCCTCCTCAAAAGGTTATCGGTACATCCTTGCAATTACCAATTACTTTTCTAAGTGGTAAGAAGCAATAACGCTAAAAGAAGTTAAAGTTTTGATTTGGTAAAATTCATAAAAACTACATCTCTCTGATTTGGTATTCCTCAAAGGATAATCCGTGATAATAGGTCGCAGTTCATAAGTCAGGCATTTTACATGTTATGTGACAAATTCAAAACAAGAGTGTCACATCAACGACCTATAATCCCTCTGCAAATAGCCTAGCTGAGGCGTTTAACAAGTCAATGATCAAGATATTAAAAAATCTCGTTAAAAGAAATAAATGAGATTGGCATGAGAAGCTCGGCGAATGTCTATGGGCTCACTACACCACTGTGCGCACACCTACAAATGCCAAGCTATGTTCTTTGGTATATGATTGCAAAGATATTTACCCTTGGAAATTCAATTACTTTCTCTCCATTTAACATTAGCTTTGGAGGTGACAACCGAAAACAACCATGTTGGAGGTTAAAAATTGATTTTTGAGGAGAACAAACCATAAATTGTGTCTTCAAGAGTTAGAGGTGTTGGACAAAAAAGGACTTCAAGCCCGACAATGTATAGTGTTCTATCAGACAAATATCTTCCGAGCCTTCAACAAAAAGCTGAAATAACGAATATTCAAGGCAGGTGACTTTGTCTTAACGGTGCAGTGCCCTATGATTTTAACTAATAAATCTAGAGGAAAATTTCAACCGAACTAGGAGGAACCATTTGTGATAGAATTTATTTGTGATAGAATTGGGCTTATCGGTTGGCCAAACTAAATGGCAAAGTTTCGGTGGCATCCATCAATAGTAAGTTTCTTAAAAAGTATTACCCTTAGAAAATTCCTAATGGGGTAACAAAAAATTAATTGTGTTGGTTTGGATATGCAGTTAAACACTCCGATACCGAATATAAAAAACAACAGGTCCTTGGACTTGCCTATTCTCATCCCAACGTATATGTAACACTGATATTTCACTTAACTGTGAGATTATCTAAATGTCTATTTTATTATTAAGAGTCAATAACTCAGAAACACATAGATCGTACTCGAAAGCAACATTATCATTTTGGACCTACTCACCTTCATCATTGGCATTAGGATCATCATTTAGATCGTTTACGTTGATTAAATTGAGAGAGGCACTATCTGGTCCATCATCCGGCTGAATCTTCTTCGCTACTATATTCTAGACACCATTTTGATCTTTCTAGTAAAAGACAAAGTCGGTGAAGTAAATTTTCACCCCTTCAATGGTTGTCTCGTTGCGTAGACCGTTTTGACCACCTCTTATAGATAGATATTAGTGTAATGGACGTGATAATCAAATTTGCGTGAACCTACATTCACCCAAGTAGTAGATTGTATTATGTTTTAGCTTGAGTAAGATGGAATGTCACTTATGTCTTTTGATCCCCTATTTGACTTTTATGGCAAATCTTTCCTACATGCCTACTGATTGTGCATTAAAGCCATGGATGGTTGTAGTCGTTTAGGAGAGCTTGCCAAAAGGAATGTACAGGAATTGCAATAGTTTTAATAGCATAATACTTACAGTGGATGTAGGATATATTAAGATTGTTCTCCTTCGACTGATCTAATATACCCATGTAGCATTATAGATTGTCATGGAATGGTTTTTTATTCTATATCAACGTATCTTCCGGGTTGAATGTTATGCTTACTTGGTGATAATGATAGTGATGCCATGCTAAATTGACTTCTTTATCCTCGGGTTTTGGGAGATGCACAAGGAAGGATTCCAAATAAACCAAAGGTTCTTTTAGTGTATCTCTAGTTTCTTTAGTAAGATGAAGTAACCCGTATATAGTGATTTGAGCTAGAATGTTCAACAATAGGGCACGGATGTTTAACTGGAATTGGATTAACAAGCCTTCAGTATTCTTCTGTTGTGGTGCTCTATCAAGCCTACCTTCTTTTGGCTTTTGTCTAAAAGAGTAAGTACCGATGGCTGAGGTGGGACAATATTTGACAATGTATTTGGCTTTTGAGGATCAAGACAAATATATTATGTTGTTTGAAATACGACTTTTTGACCGACTATATTTCGATGGAGAAGAGTTTTCCATTAGTATGATTTTCTCTTCTTCCTC
This sequence comes from Dracaena cambodiana, assembly GCA_036321105.1. Classification (NCBI taxonomy): domain Eukaryota; kingdom Viridiplantae; phylum Streptophyta; class Magnoliopsida; order Asparagales; family Asparagaceae; genus Dracaena; species Dracaena cambodiana. The sequence continues at coordinate 20,387,953 of JAYEPQ010000017.1, forward strand.
TTCTCGGGTAGAAGAAATGATATTACATTTTAGTTTCTTCTTTCTAGTCTTAACTCCTTTGTTTGAGGACATTGTGTTACACTGCGGATCGTCTAAGACATTAGGATAAACACATATAATCTCGCTTTGCAAAGTTGTGGTAGGTATCATGCCATCTTTTGTTGATGCTTCTAGTCGAAGTTAACCAATCTAGTCTTTATTTTTGGGACCATCACTGTGTCTCTGTCAGTCACAATAGATATATCTCTCCCAAACTGCAAAGAAATCATGTTGGCAGCTACATTTATCCATTCGGTTCATAGCCATAATACATTTGCTTCAGTAAGTGCTTAAATCTTATCTTTTAAAATGAAACAGTCTTTGGTGGGGTGGCTAATGGTATGGTGGAATAGGCAATACATATAACCATTAGTACAACTGGAGTGCTATCGTAGGCAACCAAAAATAAAACCTATACTCCTAAAAAATACATGTAGTAGTGCAAGTAAGGATCGTTCCCACAGAGAGTATCTAGCCTAGTTTTATGCTACGTGAACAAGGATTTGGGGGTGGGGGGTGAGTATAATAAAAATAATTTAAAAAAATTAAGGAACAATTCAACTTAAGATATTGAAATCAATCAAACAAACCTTGGTCTAAGTCAACATCCACCATCAAAATTTTTTAACTGATCATTGGTGCAAGTATAAATCAATTCACACTTCGAATATTCACCGTTGAAACTATTTTCCTATCTCTCCTTAGTCGTAGTTAATTAGAAACAAGCGATCTAAGTTACTAAGACGTTAGGTTCGTTTTGCACTTAACGCCTCCATTTGCATCCTAAATCAAAATATAATAATAATGAGTATATTTAGTCACAAAATAAGTATAAAAGACTAAACATTAAGGGAGAAAATATGACATTTTACATTCTCATCAAATTCCCCCACACTTAACTTTTGCTCATCCTTAGGCAAAACTCAAATTCACTCTCCGGAAAACAACAAGGTTTCAATGCCATCAACAAAGAACAACCAAGCTATTCAAAACCCATAAAAAGCATCCTTGAACAACTTACAATTACTTGGTAAGCATTTTGATGTGATAATTTAACTGCAAGCGCACAGTGTCAGTGTAGCGCTATACAGGTCGTCCCACAGGGATCTAAGGTATTTTGCTATTCCTACAAATTCTACTACTCTAGCGGGTTAACTACGAGTTCAAAGTAGGATTTTGGTTGCTTTAATTAGCCTAAGATCTAGAATCCACTAGTTTCCAACCATATATTTACTTCTATTATCTTCTTTTATCTTAAAAATTTGATCTTTTAGTTTAATTTTTATTTAAAGTGCCATAAGTATGAGCTATCAAGTGGTGTGAAAGCATAACTCATCAAAAATACTACTTTTCATAAAAATAAACTAAATCATTAGATAATTCGATAAAAAAGATGAAAACCGACAACTCCAAACCCTAACTAAGTATATTAAGAAACTTAACTTAAATATAACCTATCAAAGTATTAATCTATGAGTTCTTTTATTTTAATCTTTTCATAGAAAAATCATGTCTTTAGTATTTTAATTAGGAAGAAAATACTAGAGAGTAATTATATGGTAGATCCTAGTTTCATCTACATCCTAGAGCTAAGCTAAATTAGCTACTCATAATTCTAGTAAGCAAAATCAAATCTAATCAAGAAAGCAATTAAATCTAATTTAGAAAGCAAATAAATCTAAAGTAGAAAGCAAATAAATATATATTAGAAAGTAATTAACTCTATCTAAAAATTAAATAAAAAATTGAAAACAATAGCTTACCTCTGGAGTACGGTATTGTGGCTGTCACCCCTTCAGCAAAATCCTAATTTTATTAATTTAAAAACGAGTACAAACTATATCCTAATTCTATATTAACTACTGCATTAAAAAACCTAGAATACAAAGATACGATCAATATATAAGCTTCGGAATTCAAATCCTAATTCTAAAAGAAATGAAAAACTATAAAATTACATTGAAGCCCTCGAAGAAAAATCACCACGTTTACTGCTCTTTGAGCCGCCAATTGGCGGCAAATGACACTATTTAGCGGCATAATTATGGAATTATTTTCTGATTTTTCTCTTGCATGAATCTCGTGTCTTGTTCTCTTGATATCTTTGACTTTATTGCACTTTGACTCTTTGAAGTATTTTAATCTTATAGTTTTGCTCTCTTTAAACTCTTTTCCAGACTTTATTTCCTAATTCGGCTCTAATTTCATGCCATCTCCTTGTATGAATTGGATTACTTGAAAAAGACACTAAAAATACCCGAGTAGCATTTATTTATATACAAATAAATAGATAAAATATGGGAGAAAAAATATAATTTATGATACTAATCACACCCTATTTCTATCTTTTACTAGTCCTCGAGCAAAACCTAAACCTAAAAAGAAAAAGAAAAATCCTAACTCACTTTCGCAGGAATCGCGATTGCACTTAGCACGTACAACAAGTCTTTAAACCCCTAGATTACTCTAGTAGACGAATATTGTCTCGTGAGGGTTTGCAGTGAATATACCCACAAAATTCGTGAAGAAAATAGATTAAGAAATAAGGAAAAGAAAAATAAGGATAATCAAAAATCAAGAAAGATAAAAATTTTCTACAAAAGAAAGAAACTTTTTTATGATATTTTCATCAATTAATCTTACTAATATACAAACTCAAGAATGCATTTAGATTATCAGTTTTCAAATCAAGCGTTATATCAGATACACTTATCATTTTAATCAAAAATTTAGATCCTATATTTCAATACCTACTAACAGATAATTCATTGGCTCCTATACAACTACGTGCACGTGTGATAGTCTACTTCGGTTTTGGACTCTAGCTCTAACTCAAGATTCATCTCCTCTCTCATAATAATTTTTTCTTTTTTTCTTTTTTAAAGAATATTTCACCTTTCATGCGAATATTCACGCTTACTTAGGTGCAAAGTACCCGATTACTCAGATCATACTCTCTCTTTCTTTTGTTTTTTGTTTTTTTAAGAATATTTCAGCTTTCATTTGAATATTCACACTTGCTTAGGCGCAAAGTACCCGATTACTCAGATCATACTCTTTTTTTTCACTCTTGAGGTTATTGCCTTAATACTAGGCGCATCTCATTATTTTATCACTCTCGAGGCTATTGTCGTAATACCAGACTCACCCCATTAGTTTATTCTCACTTTTTTCTTTGTTTAGAGAAAAAGACTTACTCAATCGTTATCATCTATATCCTTAAACTAATAAACTATTGTGAAGTAAAAAATAGATGTATACTTGCCTAAAAACTACTGTTAGCGATATTTATTTTTCGGATTTTAATCTTTTTTCATAAAATTCAAAGTGTATCGTCCAATCTACTCTCTTATCCAATTTTAAATCTAAATTTATTTATTTATCTATAATTAGGTTGATTTATTGATGAAAATAAATAAATTTTCTGGTTTTTTTAGTTTTTTTTAGTTAGTTGTTGCACTAAAAACTACCCAAAGTGCAAAATAAAGAAACCCAAAAATCTTGTTACCCTAAAAACTACACAAAGTGCAAAATAAAGAAATTCAAAAATCTAAAAATAAAATAAAGATTCTAAAAAAAACTAAAAATCCTAGAAAAATATGAAGAAAATATCTTAACTCATTCCCCCACACCTAAACTTATATATGCCCTCATACATAAACCAACGGTGGTAAAATAAATAAGAAAACTAAGATATACATATTATACATTTACTAGAAAATTCAAACCGTTACGACCTCTTGATCGCTTTCCACTCTCATAATATGTCCTTTTATGTTTTGATATGGATGAACTTAGGTTTTTTGTCAATTTTGCATTTAATCTCTCCATCTTGGTTTTAATTTTTCTCAATTTATTTCTACCTTTCTTTTTTTATTAATAATAAAATTTTCAAGTTGGAAATCGTACATTTATTGTCGATATTTGACCCACGAGCATCTTTCATCGCAGTAAGTATGTTACTTTTATCAACTTGTGAAATAACATACTCACTTTGATGTAGTAGAATCATGAGATCAATTTTGAATCGCCCTTTCAAATCATCAGGTACCATAATCTCTTCTTTTTGTAGTTCCTTCCAATTTTCAAGTATTATAGGCTCGTTATGCAAATTTTCTTCAAACATTTCATCGAAATTCTCAAAAGAAAATGCCATACTAGTAGACTTATCATTAGTCACGTTATTATGAAGGGACAAAAATTCTTCTTTACAAATTTCTTTACAATTTTTATCAAAAGAATCAAATGATAATATGTCACTAGCAAGCTCATCATGAGGTAAATCACAATGCAAATTTTTTTCTTTATCACCAATTTTTTCATAATTTTTTTCACAATGGTCTAAAATAGGTAGATCACAATATTGAAGTATAAACTCATCATGTACAAAATTATTAACTCATTTTGAATCATATCTATTTTAAAAGATAACTGAAGTGGTTGCTTTTTGGAGAAAGATATGTTCAAACAATTAGATGGTTGATCTCCAAAAAGTTTAGTTTGAGAAATCGCTTTGAGAAAATCTTCCATACAAGATGCAGTTTGAGAGGATGATACAGTTTGAGAGGATAATTTTAGCAAAAGTTCTATACTTTCCTCTATTGTACGTCTTCGTTTCTCAGACTCATGATTATAATTTTCCCTATTTTTCTCAAATAATTGTATCTCGAGATAATGAGTGAAATTTGATGGTGGATATGATAGATCTGTGTATATATTTAATGACAAATATGAAATGGTTGTAGGTAAATTCTCATGACATGCATATCTTATTGTAGAATGATAAAAAAATATGAATCCAAAATCTGAGTCCAAGTCCGAGTTCATACCCAAAATCTGAGTTCGAATCTGAGTCCGGATCCAAAATCTGAGTCCAAATCCGAGCCTAAATCCAAAATCCGAGTTTGAACCTGAGTCCAAATACAAATCCGAATTCAAGTAAAAGCAATAATAATAAAAAATAAATAAATAAATAAATAAATAAATAAATAAAAATAGAGGGCTCAGCCTCGCACCCACGCGAGGCAGCCTCGCGTGGATGCGAGGCTGAGGCCAAAAGAAAAAAAAAAAAAAAAAAAATAGAGGGCTCAGCCTCGCACCCACGCGAGGCAGCCTCGCGTGGATGCGAGGCTGAGGCCAAAGAAAAAAAAAAATTCCAAGCGAGCCTCGCGCATCCTCAGACCACGCAAAAAAGAAAACCAAACAGCAATTTAAAAAAAAAAAAAAAATTTTTGATCATGCGAGGCTGAGGGAAAGGGTAGGCTCCCAGGGTGCTCACTGAGCAAAAAACCAAAGGAGTGCTCAAAGAGCAAAATTAAAAAAAATAAATTAAAATCTCTCTATTTCATCACCCATATTCGATTGCTCGTTCGTCCTGTTCGCTCGTCCGATTTCTCACAATAAGCCCCCGATTTCATGCACGCAATGTATTTTGGTCCAATCTCCAATTATTTTGCAATTCTATCCAAATTTTAATTAGAATCAAATTGATTTTTGGATAAGAATTCTAAAATTAATTTCATTGGAGTTTGGATAATTCTATAATTTTAATAAAATTCAAATTAATTTTTGGATGAAAAATTCTAAATTAATTTTATTAGAGTTTGATAATCATACAAATTCTAATTAAATTCTAATTTGAGTTTAATTGATTTTGGATGCAGAAACAGGATCTGATTCAATAATCTGGAGAAAATTAAGTCAAGAAGAGGTTTGAATATCTCATTGAGATCACAAATCGGATTTCGTTCTTATCTACAAGGAAATCGGATTTCGTTCTTATCTACAAGGAAATCGGATCACGTTCTTATCTACAAGGAAATTTAGATCTCGTTCTTATCTACAAGGAACCGGATCTCGTTCTTATCTACAAAGAAATCAGATCTCGTTCTTATCTACAAGGAAACCTCTTCAACAACCGGAGGCCGATAAATACCCTCCAAGATAACTCAGAAAGGATCCTTTGGTAGATCGATCTACGCGCGAGAGTCTCAAAGTCTTGCAACCAAAGAAGAGAAGAACTTTGGCCAGATCTCTCTCCCGTCAAAGCGTTCGTGCTTCCTCTAAGAATCAACAGAGAAGAAGAACGATCTAGCCTCCAACCATCGATATTAGATCGTCAACGGGGAAAGGACCAATTCCCATAGCTGTCTCGAATCCCACATTTTTTGTAAAAAGAGAGCGACGATCTATAAGTCCTCTCTGTCTGTTTTTTTTTTCTTTTTATTGTAGTTCGAAAAAGAGGAATTTTTCATAATTTGTAATTTTTCTCTGTCAATGGCAATGGAAAGATCCAACACTGTTTCTACCGAAAACAGACTGGCGACCACAGTGGGAGAGATCTCCTATACTGAAGAGGAGATGGCGGTCCAATATGATGTCCACAAGATTGGAGAGACGGTCGAGATGCTGGTAATCGAAGTCGACCAGCAGAAATATAAAGATTACGTATCTTCGGACTCATCGAGTCCACGCCATAAGAGATCTGCACGGCGAAAGAACGAAAAGATTAACTCTGAACAAAAGGAGGACTTCATGGTTTTGGATGACGAGGAGGCGTTGATTCATCAACAGCCCCTTGGATCTCCGAACTATGATTCGTCAATGCCAACTGTGTTTCTTCCAATGTTCAGCGAGCTCGCTGCATATGATGCCAAAGGAGAACCTATCGCGGCACAAAAACGGACCCAAATCCGCAACCGGAATCGAAGGGCACGCCGCAGAGCACTTAAAGCTCGTTTTGCATGTCAGACTCAAAATCAGCCTAGCATGAAGCGAGATGGATGCCAGACTCAAAATCAGTCTAGCATGAAGCAAGGAGGATGTCAGGCTCAAAAACAGCCTTGCACCCATCAACTTGGCAAAAACCAGCCTTGCACCCATCAGCTTGGCAGATGTCAGCGTTGCACCCATCAGTTTGGCCAAAGGCTGCCTTGCACCTCTCATCCTAGCAAAGGTCAGCCTTGCACCTATCAACTTGACGGAGGTCAGCCTTTCACCTCTCATCGTGGCAAAGGGCAGCCTTGCACCTCTCATCGTGGCAAAGGGCTGCCTTGCACCTCTCATCATGGCAAAGGGTAGCCTTGCACCTCTCATCGTGGCAAAGGGCAGCCTTGCACCTCTCATCATGGTAAAGGGTAGCGTTGCACCTCTCATCCCGGCAAAGGTCAGCGTAGCACCTCTCATCCTGGCAAATATCAGCCTAGCACCTCTCAGCCAAGCAAAACTCAGCCTTGCACTCATCAGCTTGGCATGAATAAGACCAGATGCCAGCATGGCATAAATAAATTTCAAAACCAAACTAAGTCTAAACCAGCGCGCGAGGCAAGAGTCAAACCTCAGCTTCACACAAGAACAGAAGGATGCAAAGCTACCCAGCAGGGGTCATGCAAGACATGCCAAAATTAATTGTGAACATCGAACTGAACTTGGAGTTAAGAAACATAACTTCTATGATTTCTCGGAGCCATCTGTCTGGACGAGTAGACATAACCTAAGAGGCAAGTCCCGTTCCCAAAAGATGGTCATATCTGCACCACGAGAAGAAACTCCTGATTTACGGAGTTATCTGACGAACAAAAGGGAAGCCGCACAGTCCCATCAGTCATGCTGCTGCGAAAAATTAATTGCCACAATTTTGACTCACTGTTGCTGTGAATCCCCGAGAATGTCGGTGTTTAGCCAACTGTCAGCACCAGAATCTTACATTCTAAAGAAAAGACGACTGCAGAGACGAGACTCAGACTCGGACCAAGAATTGCCCATTTTCACATCAAATATGGTGAGTAAAGGCAAGAAGCCAGTCGCAGGAGGGTATGTCTCTGACATCGAGGCAGAAAAGACTTATCATCATACACGCCTTAGAACAGGTGTGGCAGCTCCCCGCAATTACAAAAAATTGGCAAGGGGTCTTGATGAAGAATATGAAGAATTTAGCGATCACTCGGCCATAGCAACGCCACGATCGTATGCTTCCTCTCGGTCCGACAGGGGGACAGTTCATATAGCCGAACCATCGGTCGAGATGAGACAGAGGATTGAGGCACAAGAACGCCTCATCCAGGAGCAACAAAAAAGCATCGAAGACCTCAAAGCGATGCTTGCGAAGGTCCTGGAAAACAATCAAAAGAACACAGAAGACGGTGCAGGGGGTTCTTCCTCTTTTAATAAAACTAATAAAGAGAAGGATGAAAGTGAATTCAACCGTTATAAAACCAAGAAGGATGAAGCTGAATCTAACCCAGACACCGGAGGAAAAGGTAGTGAGGACGAATATTACGTTGATCCTCATGCCGAAAAAATGGAGAAGCTTCAAAACCAGATAGAGGCCTTGATGCACTGCAAAGGATTGAAAGAAACAAGGATCACGAGACCCTACCCGATAGAGTGGGAGTCCGCCCCGTTTCCAGCAAAGTATAAGCCTCTCAAGTTAGAGTCATATGATGGGAAGGGATCTCCAAACCAACATATGTACTACTTCCTTTCACAGACCGGCCATCTCATGGGCAATGACCCAGTGATGACAAAAATTTTTGCAAGTACCCTGTGAGGGCCTGCATTTACTTGGTTTATGCAGTTGCCCCGGGAACCATTAATGCTTGGTCTGATGTGGAAAGGGAGTTCCTAACTCGCTTCTTCGAAGATGACACCGAAGTATCCATTCACTCTCTTCTAGCAAATAAGCAAAAAGAGGATGAGACAGTTAAAAGTTTCATCGAGCGTTTCCGCGAGATGTCAATTCGATGCCCGCATGGCATGTCGCAGGAGACATTGGTGGAGACATGCAAACACAACCTGCAAACCGAGATATTGGTCAAAATGAGAGTGGTGGAATCTAAAAGCTGGAAAGAGCTAGTTAAGCAAGGCGAACTAGCTGAAAATCTCATCCGCCGCCTGGGAGAACAACGCCCCACAAGAAATGCCCCGGAGGGATGACGATATCCTCAAAACTTTCGATCGAAAGGAAAAGAGGCTATGGCAGCAGGAATTCCTCCGCAACAGAAAGCCAAAGATCAAAAAGAAAAAGGCGCGCCCAAGCAGTACCCTGCACCTGTCTACGACTTCAAAGATGAGCAAACTGTAACGCTCTTCAATTTGCTCAATAGAAAAGGGATGCTCCAGTTTCCCTCCAATTCGAGGCCGGAGTAAGCAGGGAAGACCAATGACCCCAAGTACTGTCTCTATCATCAGAACGTAGGGCATGCTACAAAGGATTACTATACATTAAAGAGAAAGATCCAGGCACTAATCGAAGCCAAAGTAATCACACTAAAGTCGGAGCAGAAAAGGGTGATGGCTAACGCGATCACTCTAACTGTTGGAACTAATGAGTTTCCCGCAGGAGTGTCCCCAGTGCCTGCTGGAAAAATGGTGCTGGTTAATCAGGACCCACATAATATGAAGGAAAAAGGTCTCTCCCCAGTCACCACGAAGAAATGTGAGATTATGTGGGTACATCCGGATCTTTTGAACGATGGGCAATGGTCTTCATCCAATAAGCAGAAGTTGAGCAAAGGAAAAACTTGCCATGCGATTTCTGCAATCATCGGTGATGACCACGATGAGGCAACTATGTTAACCGACTCCGAAACGGAAGGATCGGCTTTGGCCACTCATCAAGATGAGGCAGGCCCATCAGGAACTCGCTCGGGGAGGAGTTATCTCAAAGATTTCTCCAAAGCGCGGCCCAATGAACCCACCACAACGAATGAAGAGCCACCCTCTACACAAAAGGAGCTCCGCTTTCAGAAGGGGACAAAGAAGGATAGTGAGGCAGCTGGTGCGCCATTTAAGTTTGATGTGCTTGCCCAGCTAGCCAACATCCCGGCTCACATAACTCTCTACGAGTTGTTGTGATTATCCAAGACAACCAGAGACGCGTTGAGGGAAGCTCTGGCTGACTCCGAAGCCTTTTTGGCCCAAATCGAAGAGCCGCCTGTGAACGCTGAAGAACCTTGCCCGCACTGCAACCAAGTGACGAGGCAGGTTTCATGCATCACCTTCTCGCCGGATGATATGCAGGTCAAAAACTTTAAACATAACAGACCCTTGTATTATACAGGATACATGGGCTCTCTTAAAGTTGACCGAATTCTCATAGACCCAGGGTCTGCCTTAAGTATCATCCCAAGGAGATTAATGCAAGTACTTGGGATCTCAATCAGCCGATTGACGCCCACCAATACTTCCATCTTTGGTTTTAACTCCAATGGGAGCCATCCCTTGGGGAAAATCCGACTTCGCTGCCAAATTGGAAATCTGAAGTCAGAGGCGATGTGTTATGTCATCGACGCCGACACTTCTTACAACATGCTTTTAGGACGTCCTTGGATTCACTCCAACATGGTGGTGCCCTCTACTCTCCACCAATGTGTGAAATATTGCGATGATCAGGGGGTAGTCCACACGTTGATCGCCGACAAGCAGCCCTTCAAGGGGGTGGAAAACTACTTCACGGATGCCATGTTGTACAGAGATACAGCAGAGGCATCCAAGAATCAACAAAGAATGTCAAATGGGACTATGATAATGACAACGAAGCAGACACTGAACCTGAGCCAGCAGATGAAGAAGACTGCGAGTTCGAGATAAATCCTTTTGTAATCAATATTAATGATTTTGATGTAACCAGCGCTGCCGACGAGGCGGACGAGTGGATTATTAATGAAAACATAGGTTTTGCTTATGTTCCTGCTGTTGCTTCGGATTCTACTCCGTCTTGTACTAGTACAGAAGCGGATAGCATATCCGAGTGGGAATCTTTAGCAGCATTCCATCTGCCAATACGGTCGTCGTTTGCCGAGCAAACCAAAATTCATAATGTAGACGGGACTACTTTTGAGGTGCCCGCTCGATGGTCAGACCAACAGCCGATAATATTTGGGCGAGTTGAGTCGCGGCCCGAGCATACCATAAGTAGTGAAAGCGATGACCAAACGTCACCTCAATTTGGTCATTACGAATCAGTCTCCCATCAAATGATGAAAAGCATGGGCTACGATTTCAACCGTAAACAGGGATTAAACTTCGGACGAGGACGATGAAACCTTTTGCGTTCGTTTGTCCCACGAGGAAAGAATCCTGATTACTATCATAAAACCCGCAGGGGGTTGGGATACGTTACTACTTCCGAATCCTCGGGAAGAGAGTACATGGACTCAGCCGAATCAGAAAATCCTAAAGAAATAATAGAATGGGATTCCGATGTCGGTACAAGTGTAATATTCAAGGCCCTTGCTGCGAATATGGTTTCAGTAAGCCATGAAGAACCAGATGATGCGTGGGCACAGCACATGGATATCCAATGGGATATCAGATTTGAGCAGAGAGAACCACCAACTGAAGACCAAGTGGTTCAAGTCAATATGGGAACTGAAGAAGACCAGAAACCCATCTTTATAAGCGAGAGTCTCACTTCTCAAGAGAAAGAGAATCTCGTGTCCCTCATAAGAGAGTACATTGACATCTTCGCGTGGAGCTACGAAGACATGCCTGGCTTGGACCCACAGGTTGCCATGCACCGACTTAATATTAAGCCGGATGCTAAACCCGTAAAACAGCAGCAAAGGCGTTTCAAGCCAGAGTTGATGGAAGCTATAGAGTCTGAAGTCAAGAAGCTGATAGACTCAGGATTCATTCGCGAAGAACAACACCCCGATTGGGTAGCAAATATCGTACCAGTGCTCAAGAAAAACGGCAAGATACGGGTATGCATAGACTTCCGAGATCTCAACGCTGCATGCCCAAAAGATGAATTCCCACTCCCCATCACGGATGTCATGATTGATAACACGTGTGGGTTTGAACGGATGTCCTTCATGGATGGTTTCTCAGGATACAACCAAATTAAAATGTATCCAGAAGATGAGAAACACACGGCATTCAGAACACCGCTCGGAATATACTGCTACACAGTGATGCCCTTCGGATTGAAGAATGCCGGCGCTACTTGCCAACGGGCTATGAGCGTCATCTTTCAAGAACACTTACGTAAAACCGTTGAGTGCTATGTGGATGACCTCGCCGTTAAAAGTAAGAAAAAAGAAGATCACCTGCAAGACTTGAGGGTGATGTTTAATGTCATGAGGAAGCATCAACTGAAGATGAATCCTACCAAGCCATTTCTTGGAGTATCGAGCGGGAAGTTCTTAGGATTTGTTGTTACCTCGAAGGGAATCCACCTGGACCCTGATAAGGTCAAAGCGATAAAAGAAATGCAACCACCACAGAATTTGAGGGAACTCAGGGGGTTGCAAGGGAAGCTGGCATATATCCGGCGGTTCATAGCAAATCTGTCAGGAAGGTGCCAGCCATTCTCAAAGTTAATGAAGAAGGGAGTCTCTTTCATCTGGGATGAAGATTGTCAACGAGCTTTTGATGACATTAAAAATTACCGCACAAAGCCGCCTGTGTTAATGGCACCCGTTTCAGGGAAGCCTTTTCTGATTTATGTGCGAGCGATGGACCACTCCCTAGGGGCTCTATTGGCTCAACATAATGATCAAGACCAGGAGCAGGCAATCTACTACTTGAGCCGGACAATGATTGGTGCTGAGCATCGGTACAGCCCAATCGAAAAAGAATGCCTAGCACTAGTGTTCGCGGTCCAAAAAATGCGACACTACCTAGTCGGCCAGACGATATATGTCATTTCTCGGGTAAACCCACTGAAATTGCTCATGACAAAGCCGGGATCATTAAACGGTCGGCTCGCCAATTGGGCGTTATTATTGTCTCCCTACGACATGCATTTCGTGCCGCAGAAAGCGACGAAAGGCCAAGCCATAGCAGACTTTCTCGCCGAGCACCCAGTTCCAGAGAACTCCAAACTCCAAACTGACATCCCAGATGAAGCTGCGGAAGTTAATGCGGTCTCAGAAGAACAGATGTGGCAACTGTTCTTTGATGGGGCAGTAAGAAGAGATACTGCCGGCGTGGGGGTCGTACTGGTTTCTCCCCACAAACACATAGTGTCTCAAGGATACTCGTTAACCAAGCCCTGTACAAATAATATGGCAAAGTACAATGCTCTTGTCACTGGCCTCCAGATAGCTTGGCAACTGGAGGTGAGGCATCTCGAAGCATATGGCGATTCAAAACTTGTCGTTAACCAGATGACCGGAGAATATGAGGTAAAGCATGAAGCCCTCATATCGTATCATCAAACAGCGATGTGACTAGCAAACAAGTTCGAAGAATTTTATATCGACCATGTACCAAGATACGAGAATACATATGCCGATGCCCTTACATCGCTGGCTACGACCCTAGCAGTACCGAGCTGGTCAACTAAGAATGTTACTATTGGAAGTCGCGAACTCATACACCCAAAAGTAATCATGGAAGTAGACGAAGCGAACCAAGTTGGAATAAAGTTTGAGCCACGAGACTGGCGTTTTCCACTTGTGGACTATGCATTGCACGGCATCCTCCCTGAGGATCCTAAACAAGCCGCTTCCATAAGAAACAAGGCCGCAAAATTTTATTATAATACCATGCTCCAGACTTTGTATCGAAAATCTCATAATGGCGTCCTACTTCGTTGCTTATCAAAAAGCGAAGCTCAGGAAGTGATTAAAGAAACCCATGATGGGACCCGCGGGGCCCACCAGCCTGGGCCAAAACTCTGGGATCGCATTAGAAGATTGGGATATTTCTGGCCCAAGATGATCACAGATGCAGTGGCATATGCAAAGCGTTGTCATGCATGTCAGGTCCAAGCTAATTTTATACACCAACCTCCAGAGTACTTGCATACATCGACTGCCAGTTGGCCGTTCGAAACTTGGGGAATGGATATTGTCGGGCCGATCACTCCGCCATCCTCCAAAGGACACCATTTCATATTGGCGATAACCGACTACTTTTCTAAATGGGCAGAAGCTATCCCCATGAGAGAAGTGAAGATAACGGACGTGGTCAAATTCATCAAACACCACGTAATTTACCACTTCGGTGTGCCTCGACGGATCATCCACGACAATGGGCCTCAATTCATTAGTCAAGGCTTCGTGAAATTCTGCGGCAAGTTCAGAATTTAAGATGTGGCTTCAACGCCTTATAATCCGGTAGCCAACGGATTAGCCGAAGCTTTCAACAAGACTATTGTAAAGCATTTACAAAAGTTTGTTTCTTCGAGTCGCCGCGATTGGGATGAAAAGTTAGGCGAGTGTTTGTGGGCTTACCGTACGACGGTGCGAACTCCAACAAAAGCTACGCCCTTCTCTTTGGTATATGGTTGCGAAGCAGTATTGCCCTTGGAAATCCAAATCCCATCCCTGCGAGTAGCGCTGGCTACAAAAATGATGACTGAAGAAAAACATCAAAAGCGACTCCAAGAATTAGAGGCCTTGGATGAAAAACGCCTGAACGCAAAGCAACAAATCGAGTTGTACCAAGCACGCATCTCGAGGGCATTTAAATAAGAAAGTTAAAAGAAGAACTTTCAAATAAGGAGACTTGGTCTTAGCTGTCAAAAGACCAATGATCCTGACCCATAAGACTAAGGAAAAATTCGAACCCAAGTGGGAAGGACCTTTTGTAATAGAAACTGTCTACTCAAATGGAGCCTATCGCCTGATCAATCAAGACGGTGATAGGATGATGATACTTATCAACGGCAAATTCTTGAAGAAATACTACATCTAACCACCTTTAAAAAAAAGGGGAAGGCTAGTCAATCCACCGCCCAATGCTATCAGAAGTAACAGGAAGGAGAAATTGAAAATTTCTCGCCAACCCTATCATACTGGGGGTAAGAGTATGAAACCAGTCGCCCAATACTCCAAAAGCACAGTAAAGAGAGAACGTTTGGCATTTAAGCCCAAACAAAACTCTCGACAACTCATCATGCTGAGGGGAAAAGCATGGCTAGCTCAACGCAAACGGCGATTGGTAAAGGCAAATCAAATCCGTTCATAGCTGGGGGTTTGCTAAAAATTCCGTGACAAATTTATCGCAATACTATCTTATAAGGATAAGTTATGACCTAATGCTCCAAGAGCAAAAGGGAGAGGAATTCAAATCCTCGATAACTCCTCATGCTGAGGTAAAAGCATGAACCACCCTATGCTTTAAAAGCAAAGAGGAGAAGGAACGTTTAACATCTAAGGCCAAACATGACCTTCGATAACTCATCATGCTGAGGGGAATAGCATGGCTAGCCCAATGCAAACGGCGATTGGTAAGGCATGTCAAATCCATTGATAGCTGAGGGTTTGCTAAAAAACCCGTGAACCTGTCATGATAAGATCTTACCTCTGACAGTAAGATTTGAGCAACCACAAATAATACAATCTATAATCCCAACATGATCACCGGCTCTGTCTGTCAGCCAGGCGAGTCATCAGCTCTGTCTGTCGGCAGGACGAGCTACCTTATAACTTAAATCCAATCATCTCGGTATGTTTAACAGTACACCTCTGCCAAAACTTCTTGGTACGTTTTCTGAACACCTCTGCCGAGACCCCATGGGTACATTTTCTGAACACCTCTGCCCATGGTTTCCGACCCTAATATGGTCATCTCAGTACGTTTTCTAAACACCTCTGCTGAGACTCATCTCGGTATGTTTAACAGTACACCTCTGCCGAAACTTCTTGGTACGTTTTCTAAACACCTCTGCCAAGACCCCATGGGTACGTTTTCTGAACACCTCTGCCCATGGTTTCCGACCCTAATATAGTCATCTCAGTACGTTTTCTGAACACCTCTGCTGAGACTCCTTCGGTATGTTTAACAGTACACCTCTGCCGAAACCCGTTGGTATGTTTTCTGAACACCTCTGCCAAGGCACCATGAGTACGTTTTCTGAACACCTCTGCTCACGGTTTTCTGACCCTAATCCGGTCACCTCGGTACGTTTTCTGAACACCTCTGCCGAGACCCCATGGGTACGTTTTCTCAACACCTCTACCGAGACCCCATTGGTATGTTTTCTGAACACCTCTGCCCATGGTTTTCGACCCTCACCCGGTCACAATCCAACAGTCTATTGAATGATTACCTATTATGATAAGAAAGAATGAGCTGACAGCCCAATGCCCTGGAGGCAAGGGGCAAGAGGTAGTTAAAATCCTCGATCGGTCTTATCATACTGGGGGTAGAAACAATCCAATGCCGAAAAGGCAAAGAGAGAAGGTAACCCATTAAACATACCAAGCAGTCTTGATATGCTTAACCGGATACCTCTGTCAAAGCCTCATGAGTACGTTTTCTGAACACCTCTGCTCATGGTTCTTCAATCTCGATTCGAAAGTAATCGTCGGCTATGTCTGTCTGTTAGATAAGTCATCAGCTCTGTTTGACAACCCAAACGAGTCCCATCACAGTCAAAATACTCAACTTGTTAAAGTATCTCCACACGCATAACAAGTTCAATCTCTGTAAACTCATCCACCCATTCAAACAAAAAAAAAAATAATCCAAAGTATTTCAAAATTTTCAGAAGAGACAAAATTTTGAAAACTTTGGAGGGGGTCTTGTAGAATGATAAAAAAAATCTGAATCCAAAATCTGAGTCCAAGTCCGAGTTCATACCCAAAATCTGAGTTCGAATCTGAGTCCGGATCCAAAATCTGAGTCTAAATCCGAGCCTAAATCCAAAATCCGAGTTTGAATCTAAGTCCAAATACAAATCCGAATTCAAGTAGAAGCAATAATAATAATAAATAAATAAATAAATAAATAATTAAAAAAAAAATAGAGGGCTCATCCTCGCACCCCCGAGAGGCAGCCTCGCGTGGGTACGAGGCTGAGGCCAAAAGAAAAAGAAAAAAAAATAGAGGGCTCAGCCTCGCACCCACGCGAGGCAGCCTCGCGTGGATGCGAGGCTGAGGCCAAAAAAAAAAAAAAAAAAAAGAATTTCCAAGCGAGCCTCGCGTGGATGCGAGGCTTGCATCCTCAGACCACGCAAAAAAGAAAACCAAACAGCAATTTTAAAAAAAAAAAAAAAAAAAAAATTTGATCGTGCGAGGCTAAGGGGAAGGGGAGGCTCCTAGGGTGCTTACTGAGCAAAAAACAAAGGAGTGCTCAAAAAGCAAAATTAAAAAAAATAAATTAAAATCTGTCTATTTTATCACCCATATTCAATTGCTCGTTCGTCCCGTTCGCTCGTCCGATTTCTCACAATAAACCCCCGATTTCATGCACGCAACGTATTTTGGTCCAATCTCCAATTATTTTGCAATTCTATCCAAATTTTAATTAGAATCAAATTGATTTTTGGATAAGAAATTCTAAAATTAATTTTATTGGAGTTTGGATAATTCTATAATTTTAATCAAATTCAAATTAATTTTTGGATGAAAAATTCTAAATTAATTTTATTAGAGTTTGATAATCATACAAATTCTAATTAAATTCTAATTTGAGTTTAATTGATTTTAGATGCAGAAACAGGACCTGATTCAATAATCTGGAGAAAATTAAGTCAAGAAGAGGTTTGAATATCTCATTGAGATCACAAATCGGATTTCGTTCTTATCTACAAGAAAATCGGATTTCGTTCTTATCTACAAGGAAACCGGATCTCGTTCTTATCTACAAGGAAATCGGATCTCGTTCTTATCTACAAGGAAACCGGATCTCATTCTTATCTACAAAGATATCGGATCTCGTTCTTATCTACAAGGAAACCTCTTCAACAACCGGAGGCTTATAAATACCTTCCAAGAGAACTCAGAAAGGATCCTTTGGCAGATCGATCTACGCGCGAAATTCTCAAAGTCTTGCAACCAAAGAAGAGAAGAACTTTGGCCAGATCTCTCTCTCGTCAAAGCGTTCGTGCTTCCTCTAAGAATCAACAGAGAAGAAGAACGATCTAGTCTCCAACCATCGACATCAGATCGTCAACGGGGAAAGGACCAATCCCCATAGCTGCCTCGAATCCCACATCTTTTGTAAAAAGAGAGCGACGATCTATAAGTCCTCTCTGTCTGTTTTTTTAATTTTTATTTTCATTGTAGTTCGAGAAAGAGGAATTTTTCATAATCTGTAATTTTTCTCTGTCAATGGCAATGGAAAGATCCAACACTGTTTCTACCGAAAACACTTATTTCTAATCTTTTTAATCTTTCATCTAACATGTTCAATTGAATATCTTATTCATGATTTAAAGTAGAATATGAAGATGAATAGCTCATGAAGAAATGATTAGATGGAGAACTCTCTTGGTACGACTATTGATTATATGCAAAATTAGATTGATTCATCTATTCACAATTGTCATTTTGTGTATAGAAAACGCTCGTAGGTTCATTATATATGGTGTGAAATTGATTATGATCTAGTCCTAACGAACTTCCTATCCGTAGACACTGATAATAATTGTGATATGGATCATAACAATGATAGCAACCAACTGGATTTTAAAATATTTTTATGATGGTGGAGACGGAAAGAGATGGAAAAAAATAAAAATAAAAAATTAAAATTTTAATTTTATTTTTATTTTTTTGTATTTTTTATACAGAACCAGAAACCCTAAATACAGAATTAGACAAAATTTGGGAGAGAAAATCTCTAAAAGTACCGCTAATTAGCGGTAATTGCTGCTATTTAGTGGCAAAATTAGGGAATTTACCTCTCTCCCTTTTTGCAGTGCGCTGCCAAGACTCTTTTCTTCCCTTTTGGCTCCGGTATCTGAAGTTCCAGATCTATACACACTAAACATACACTGTTAACATGTAAAACGTTAGAAAAAGTAAGAAAAATACAGTTGATCCCCGGCAATGGAGCCAAAAACTTGATATGATAATTTAACTACAAGCGCACAGTATCGATGTAGTGCTGTACAGTCGTCCCACAGGAATCTAACGTGTTTTGCTATTCCTACTAATTCTACTATTATAGTGGGTTAACTACATGTTCTAAGTGGGATTTTAGTTGTTCTAATTAGCCTAGGATCTAGAATCCACTAGTTTCCAACCATATATTTACTTCTGTTATCTTCTTCTTTCATAAAAATTTGATCTTTTAGTTCAATCTTTATTTAAAGTGCCCTAAGCATGAGTTATCAAGTGGTGTGCAAGTATAACTCATCAAAGATACTACTTTTCATAAAAATAAACAAATCATTAGATAATTCGATGAAAACCAATAACTCCAAACCCTAACTAAGTATAGGCTATCAAGAAACTTAACTCAAGTATAACCTATGAAAGTATTAATCTACAAGTTCTTGTATTTTAATATTTTCATTGAAAAATCATGTCTTTATTATTTTAATTAGGAAGAAAATACTAGAGAGCAATTACATGGTGGATCCTACTTTCATCTACATTCTAGAGCTAAGCTAAATTAGCTACTCATAATTCTAGTAAGCAAAATCAAATATTTATTCAAGAAAGCAATTAAAATCTAATTTAGAAAGCAAATAAATCGAAACTAGAAAGTAAATAAATCTATATTAGAAAGCAATTAACTCTATCTAAAAAGTAAATTAAAACTTAAAAATAATGGCTTACCTCTGGAGCACGGTATTGTAGCTATCACCCCTTCAGTAAAATCCTAATTTTATTAATTTAAAAACGAGTACAAACTATATCCTAATTCTATATTAACTACTGCATTAAAAAACCTAGAATACAAGGATATGACTAATATATAGGCTTCGGAACTCAAACCCTAATTCTAACAGAAATGAAAAACTACAAAATTACATTAAAGCCCTCGAAGAAAAATCAGCACGTTTACTGCTCTTTGAGCCACCAATTGGCGGCAAATCCAGCTATTTAGCGGCATTATTATGGAATTATTTTCTGATTTTTCTTCTACATATATCTCGTGTCTTGTTCCCGTGATTCCTTTGACTGTATTGCAATTTGACTCTCTGAAGTATTTTAATCTTGTAGGTTTGCTCTCTTTAAACTCTTTTTCGAACTTTGTTTCCTAATCCGGCTCTGATTTCATGTCATCTCTTTGTATGAATCGGATTACCTGAAAAGGACACTAAAAATATCAGAGTAATATTTATTTATATACAAAAAATAGATAAAATATGGGAGGAAAAATACAATATATTATACTAATCACATTTTCACTCGAAGATGGAGTAAACTAAATGCGTACACCCTTACGGAAATAAACACTCGACTCTCATGTGTTTGAAGGGTATGTGTTTTGCTCAAGTTCATCCCAATGGAAATGCTCTACCATAGGCTTGCATATCTTCTCATTCTCCACCACTGGGAACACATGCATAACATGAATCATAAGGACTTTTCAAGGGTTGTAACGAGGTTTAGAATCAAGGTGGGAAATATTTGGAATGTAGTTCAAAAGCCATTGAAACTAGTGGAGCAAGAATG
>JAYEPQ010000017.1:20415797-20500797 GCA_036321105.1 Dracaena cambodiana
CCTTTTATACATTAATTCAGTTTTAGTAACCTACCAAATCTCCTAAAAATATTCTAAATCTTATCCTAAAATAACAATATCCAAATCTGACTAATTAATAAAAATAAAATAAAATTCTAATATAACTAAAAAAAAGTAGTGTTTCTAGCTGGAATTAACCGCATCAGATCCAGAACATCAGCTGGAATTAACCGCATCAGATCCAGAACATCAGCTGTGCAGGTGCAACAGTTTCATACCCTATTTCTAACTTGATGCAGCCTGTATCTCTCAAAACTTAAAACATTAAAGTTGTAGAGATTTTTCGTAGCTTTCGAGAGGATTTTGAATCATTGCAATCGGAGCTTGGATGAGAGAGTTATGCCCATATTACGAAGTGATGTCGAAACTGTCCAAAATCGCCCAATTAGCTTCGTTTTGCACTAAACGCCTCTATTTGCATCCTAAATCAAAATATAATAATAATGAGTATATTTAGGCACAAAATAAGTATAAAATACTAAACATTAAGGGAGAAAAATATGACATTTTGCATTCTCATCAACAACTGACTTTTTTGATGCTTGGAATCAGGTAACTTCAACTTGTTGCCTCCAAGAAGCATGTGTAATATGGTTTTAACTTGATCATCCTCGAAATGAATATTGCTTCTGAATTTTTTATACTGGAGGAGTCGAGTGTTTTGGCAGTGGGTTACTCTTCTACTTTTGCTACCACCCTCAAGGAATTTTTGCCACCAATGCATTCTTCCTTTTGAGCCAGGAAGGTGGCTCTGAGCTGCTAGTAGTCTCAACTTTGCACTTACCTTGGTATGCTGGAGATAGCTTAGAGATTGATTTCTCTATGATTTCAGCTTAACACTATAGATCCTTCCTTGAATGGGCTTTCACGACTCCCATACTGGATGCAATCTTTACTAGCAAGTTGCTATGACATGTATACAACATCATTGTGAGTGGCACAAATATATGGTGAAAGTTATGTTAAATCTTACCTTTAAAATTTAATGAAAGCTTGTAGTCCAATTATTCTTAAAGAACGATTCCTAATTCTTTCAATAAAATTCTTCAATGATTAGCATTGTCATGGTAACCACAATGCCATTCTCGTAAAACTGAGTAAGGAACAAGGATTCTATATCAAATCATGAATTGATAGATCCAACCAGACAAGTCTTTAAACAATCAACAACATTTCCTCTCAATATCCTGATGAAAATGGTCGACATCGATGATCTTTTTATTAGTGACTTAAGTTGGTATATATATATTGCGCCATGGAACTTGTTGAAGAACGATGATTTATACTTGGATGGGGAAGAGTACCAAGTCCTGTTTATGCAGATAAGCTTACCCTGAAGTCTTTACCAAGCCCAAGTGCTATGATAAATCCCTTCATCCTCAAAATTTGATCCTTTCAAACTAGGTGGACAATCAAAATCTGAAGAAGACTGGCTATTGGTAGGAGATGATGCGTGTTCTACCCCCATTGTTTAAAAAGTCAAAAATTTGTTGCATCCACCAATCACATTGATAGTACCGCTGGAATATTTTACTCTTTACAAAATTGTTTTGTTTAGATCCAGATCATTCAGGGATAAATAATCACTGAATGTGGTGCATGTTGAGACTTAGATAATTTGCTGAATGCAAAAAGACTTGTTGGTTCATCTTCACTACTTGTGGTGACAGTGAAATTTGTTAGTTTGTGTAAATGATTGAGTTGCTCATAAATCCTTAGGATGTGTAGAAATACCCTTGCTAATTTGTCTTGTTTCATACTTATTTGTTGCTCAAGCTCTTACTATATGATGAGCTTTGCTGACACTAGTAGCTTTGCTAACACTACTCGCTCCACTAACGCTACTAGCTTCCCCGATGCTAACAGCCTTTCGAAAATGAGTAGCTTCGCAGCACACGAAGTCGTTCTGAAACCAACAACTTCACCAACACAGGAAACTGCATTGTGCTGCTCCTTATTGGCGCGTTTATCTAAAATTGCCTTGAAAAAGGCTCTCTTTCTCTCCTTGTTGCTGAAGATGACGAGTTTACCTTGATTGTTGTAGGGGTAGCTGCATCGACCAAAGTAATTTTGTCATCTATAGTATGACTAACTCTGACATGAGAGATTTTGTATTAAAATCAGGTAAAATAAGTTTTAGTGACACCAAAGATTGACGGGACTATTGTATTGTTACATGGGTATTTAATTTAACCCTTCCAATAGTAGTTATCTCATGACACAATAAAGGGCTCCTATCAATGGCTACTGAGTTAGGTATGCCGATGTGGAGGTTAAACCGCCAACAAAAGTGGAGTTAGCTCAACTTCTTCTAGCCTTGTGAAAGGCCTTTCTACTGGAACTTGTAGGAGAGTGAGAAACATTGTTTCTGAGGAATTTTTAATACTTTTCCTGATCGAACTAGATAAGTAGTCTCTATGATGGTGTTAAGAGCCATGCAATCAGATTGCATCACAATTTCGTCAACAATGGAAGAAACACTTCCCAACTAAGTCGCCATTTATTTTCAAGTACTTGAAATGAAATAAAAAATAATAAGAAAAGTGAAAGATGAAAAGGACTTGAAATCCCTTGATTTACTTTAAATAAACGGAAAAGATTATTCTCATTTCAATCGGCTAAGATTATAAAATTTTTTTGTAAAGTTGTGATAATGATCCTAATCAGAGCAACTTTTTGGTCTATTGATCTGGCAGATCTTATATTAGAGATGACAAAGAACCCTCTATCTCTCTCTTCTCACCAAATTTTTTATTTCCCAACTAATTGAGGTCAAGCTTTGGTAGTTCAGAATATATTCTTAAAGTTGAGAGGTTGTAACTCCCTTTTGAATTTAGGAGAGACATAGTAGCCTATGATCTCTGGGATTTGAATAACTACCTACCAGCGGGCGGGACTAAGATGGCTTTGGTAGGGCATCAAATTTGCTTCGATGGCAAAGCTGGGATGGCTTTGTTGGCGATTCTAATTTCTTCTCCATTGATGATGCTGGGTGACTTGGTCGGCTAGGCTAATGTCTTTCTCCATCAAAGAAGTTGGAATGGCTTTGCCTCAGTGGGATAGAGAGGCTATATCTGCGAGGCTAGCCTATTTTGGATCTTTTCTTGCATTTTTTTTTTTAACTATCTTTAGAGGACATACTTCGTTTTAGCTGCGGAGGACAATTTTTTATTTTGATTTTGATTATAATTTTAGGTTTTTTATTTTACTTTTAGGATTTTTCTTTTTATTTTTAAAATTTTTGTTTCCATTTAGGATTTTTGGGTTTCTTTTATTTTACTTATGGGTACTTTTAGGATTTTCTTTTTTTATTTTTGTGAAAAAACTTTAAAAAAACATAAAAATTTGAAACGTTTTTAAACAAATTAAACTAGTCGCAAGTAGGTAAATTTTGGATATAAAATTTGAATGAGTAATTGATTTTGAAAAGTTTTCCCTACAACTTATGATAAAAATGAAAAAGCATAAAAATATACACTTTTGAAACTTAGTTTAAGCACATACACAATATTTCATAAGGCCAAGAGTCAAGAGAATAACTTAAACACTTCTCTATCAAAACAATTTGAAATAAAAGAATATATTTATATGTGAAAAGTGAAGAAATAATGCTAAACTTGGTATAAAGGGTATTGTTTCTTGGAACCAAAAATTAAAAGTTTATATCTTTTTGTGAGCCTGTTATTAAGGCAAGGATCCGAAACAAGAAAAAGAAAGAAAATTTTTTTTTAAGAGAATATGCATGATAAGTTTGAGTTTAATTTTTAAAACTAAATGGCCTATCACACGATCACGATAATGTATAAGATCTATAAACTGTGAATTAAGTGCGTGAATGGGATGATCCATATTCCATATTAAGATAATAAAATTTTTTGATTTAAGATTTGACATGAAAATTTAGAATTTGAATAACCTTGTGATCATATGAATTAGTGAGGCTTAATGCAGAAAAAAAGACTTTATGTTTTTCTGTACTTTTCTTATTTTTCTAGTATTACTTATAATAATTTTTCTTTTATATATTTCATATCCCCTTGTTTCATCAAATTTTATGGGTATATTCACTTTAAATGCTCATGAGATAACACTCGTCCGCTAAGGTGACCTGCACGTACTAAGTGTAATTACGATTCTTATGAAATTGAGTTAGAATTTTTTTTCTTTTAGATTTAGATTTTACTTAAGGACTAGCAAAGGATAGGTGTTGGGCTTGATGAGCATTGATATTTGCATATTTTATCTCTCATTTTATTTGCTTTTTGAGCATAAATAAGTGTTACTTAGGTATTTTAGTTTATTTTGTAGGAAATCTAGATTTCCGAGTGAAGGGAAAAGAATAGAACTAAATTATAGAAAAGACAGGCATCATAATGGCCAAAATAATGAAGATTGAAGATTACAAGAGAAATTGGAACATATATAAAGATTCAGTGCATATCAAAGAAGCATAAAAAAAAGACAAGTTTGTACCAGAAAAAGCAAAATTATACAAAAGTGTTTGACCGTCAGGTGGCAGTCAATGTTGCTACCTAGCAGTCAAAGTTAGCCAAATAGGGCCAATATTTTCATAGCTAAATCCTAAATCAGAATAGCATATGAAGTCTTTTCGGTATTGGATTAACGCTCACCAACAGTCAATACCACCACCTAGTAGTGTCCGCATGGATCCGCATGGATTATTCATAGGAACTTTTTCCAAAAGACTTAGTATTGTACTAATATTATTCTAATATTAGGAGTCGAATAAGATCTACCTCTATTATGTAAAAATACCCAAAGAGAATATAATACTGATATTAGGTCGTTATTGTCAGTATTGACACGTAGAATGCATTTACTCACATCGGCAAAATCATTTTTTCAAAAAACAATAAAAATACTAATCCTTGTTATGGGTTAAAAAAATACAAATTGAAACAAGTAGTTCTCAAATTCCAGAAGCCACAAAATTAGAGTTCAAAACATTGGATAGTTTGTATCCATAGAACATCTGACATAACATAGATAATAGAAAAATAAAAGTTAATATCATTCCAATTGCTATGACAAAGATAATTAGTATTTTTTTTATTAAAAGATATTTTGGATTGGTAATTATTTAGAAAATACTACTAATTCTGTAACAAAATTGTTCATTCTTGGCAATGCAAGAGAATCTATTGAGAGAGACTTTCCTTCTTTTTTGCCATTAATCTTCTTGCCTCCAAACTGCTATAACAGTTAGACATGGAGACGAAGGGATGCCCCCACTATAGTACTCATCACAAGTTTGAAAGTGCAAATAAAAGAATAAATAATTGTACGAGTGTTATGGTATAGATATAAAAGGTCAAACCTATGTTATTCCTAATGTGAGGAAGGAATAGAGTTAGTAAATTTACTCCATCACCCTTCCATTAATTATTGATAACTATCAATGATCTAAAGGGAGAGATGGAAGGAAATTGATTCGATATGGATGAGTAGAGCAACACAAAAAGATGATACTGTTAGTAGTTCATAGATTTGGTAGTAGTTCGTACCACCATAAGTTAGTTCTTCCGATCGCTAGCTAAGATAGTACCTACTGCCGCTCGCGCAAGACAATTTTTTGACTGCTATTAAAGCCCCTCCACCTACTTCATTCTAAAACTACAGGACTGAAAGAGAATCTTGGATTTGGAAGCTTTCTTCTTCAATTTGTTGCTGCATCCATTGCTGTACTTTCAAGTTTTATCAATAAAATTCATTTTTAAAATTATTTTACTTATGTTATCTTTTTCTTATATGTTTGTGTGTTTTGATTAGTATAATGAGAAGCTAAATTTTTATGTTATCTAGGGTCTAGATGAAGTTTTATACTTAGATTGATTTTTGCAGAATGATTCTATCTTAAGAGATGCATAATTTCTAGGATTATATTGTA
Organism: Dracaena cambodiana; assembly: GCA_036321105.1. Lineage (NCBI taxonomy): Eukaryota > Viridiplantae > Streptophyta > Magnoliopsida > Asparagales > Asparagaceae > Dracaena > Dracaena cambodiana. The sequence continues at coordinate 20,421,727 of JAYEPQ010000017.1, forward strand.
ATGTCATATTTTTCCAGTTGCTCTAGAAAATAGAGTGTGCTCCCAGTGAGTATGATATAAGAAAATAGTTATTATGTAGGAGGTGTTAAATTGCTTTTAGAATACAGATTGATAGTCTAGTTGGTAACAAAAAATAATAGTAAAATAAGTTTGTTGGTTACATGAATAAATAGAAAGGGATCGCATCATTCAAAGACATGAAATATGTAAACATAAAGCTGAATACTTAAATAAGTCTACTACAAGAAATAAAATTTGGCCTGAGTAAAATACAAGATATACATGAAAATGTCAAGTATAGCAGATGGCTAGAGAAGAATGAGCTATGATGGCCTCAAATAGTTTCAGGCACCTATCACTGTCAATCACAACTAGGACCTCCTCCACCATGTCCCTAATCCACGCTGCAGATAACGTATCATAATCTCCCTCCGAGATCCATCTCCCAGTGCAAGGGCATGTGAATCTGTCGTAGAACTTGATTACCATGTCCGCTACTATATTGAAGATGCATTAGCCACTCAATATAGACTGGTCCTCATGTAACTCTTACTGCTCAAGTTCGTGATCCTCCTGGCCACACTCCTCACAGTGTAGATCTAGTTTAGGAGGGGTGACAACGAAATGGCATAGTCCCATATGTTTGAGAATCTATGGAGGCAGTGATATAAACCAGATTAGGCACTGCGTCTCGATTGCAGTCGCCATGTCAAGAAGGTCCAGTAGAAACCTATTAGGCTTAATGGACAAAACTCCTAAAGGCCCTCCATCCACACAAGTCACTTAGGATGACCACTAGGCCACAATACGAGCCAACACTAGAAGTAGATCACTCCATAAATATTGGAATATAGGGTTTGGAACCAGATTAAACCTGACAAGTAAAATATATAGTAATGCAAGTGTACTATTATAGTATGAGAAACAATAATGTATGGTTATGTTATATATTCAATATCAGATCAAACAAGTCAACTAGATAATTATGCCAGGTCAAGTATGGATGCATGTGTCATGTACATATATTGCAATACAAGTCTAGGACCACGTGGAAGTCAATTTATTGAAACTAGATGGATAAACAAGATGGGGTTACTCCTTGCTTCAGATTAATATTCGTATATACAAGAGTTTCATCCACACAAGCATAGCGCTGAACTATACATAACCCACTAGGGTACTAATCATCATATAATGATCCAATCCACTCTGCCACTAATCATGAAGTTTCATCCAATTCTGTTTCATTTAAAATATGATATACATAAGCAAATTCAAGGTGGCATGTCCACATTATTCCATATATAAGCTATCTCAAGAAATCATAATCATACCAGGGTATTCTGTTGATACAATCAATCAAGATACTGAAATACTCAAGATAATCATCATACTATTATGTCCCAGAATTTATTATGCTCATTATGTATAATTTTTTTAGGCAGTTCATATTAAGATTGTCATACATCACGTGCAAATCAAATATCATATTTTACTAATAAATCATATCAAGTATCATGTCATGCTACATGTAACATGACTTCATACATGTCTTCATGATGACTAGTCAGTACTAAATGTTTTGAAACTTGATCAATACCCTAGAAGGTCCAATATCGGGGTTCCGCTAGTGAAATCTATGGTCAATACTATCCTCCTATGGGTTTATTATTCTGGCAGGTTCAAGATAATTAGATTAGGCTTATATTTTTTGGGCTAAGTTTCCTGATTATGTGGTTAGTCAAATCCCAACCTAGTGATATTGATTGTAATCTAACAGTTTCACTATATCAGATCCCATAGAAATATGGCTCACTTTTTCTTGTATTACTGACGCGGGATGGAGGCAGGTTAGGGATTTGGGAAATTAGGGCGTTCTTTAGGAAATTGGGGAAGAACATATAAATTGGGGAAAAACTCATAAGATTTGAGAATCCACGTAGGTGAATTCACATTCACTCTCAACGAATCCACGAGGAGAGATTTTGACTCATGCAAAATCCATGTAAGAATTTTCTCAAAATTTTTATATTTCATTCATCAACTCTAAAATATAGGGCTGAGCAGAAAGCCGAAAAAACCTATCTGAACAGAAATTTGGTTAATTTGATTTTTGGTTTGGGTCGGTTTTTTAACCTAAATTTAATTTGGGTATTATGTCGGGTTTCGGTGGCATTAGCGCCAACCGAAACCGACTGAAAAAACTGAATAGTTATAAAAAACCGAATAATTTACATTCGAAACCGAATAGTTACATTCGACTGAAAATATCTCCTCTCTCTTTCCTCTTTATCTCCTCTCTCTCTCCCCCCCTCTTTATCTCCTCTCTCTCCCTTTTCCTCTGTATATCCTCTCTCTCTCTCTCCCTCTCTCTCTCTCTCCCCCCTCCTCAATCGTCAGGGATGCAATAGCCGGGGCCCACGGCACCTTCCGCATGGCTGAGGACCTCTTCCTTGACGACCAAGATGCAAGCGGGGCCGCCACCGGCCTGCTCTCATTCCTTAGTGGGCCCTCCACCAACAACGTCGTCGTCGGTGTACCGACAGTCACCGCCCGCGTCTGAGATCGGATCAGCGTCCATAAGGTGATTTTGGATCTTAGATCTTGAAGTTTCGAAAGGGATTATTTTGATCAAATTTGGGGTTTGGTTTGGGCAAAATTTGGGAATTTTATATGAAGGAATTATAGTATGTTTGTTGGGAATTTGTTGCTGAATTTTGAGGGAATGGACTTATAGTACGTTTGCTGTAAATTTGTTGCTGAATTTTTGAGAAATTTTATATGTTGGAAATTTGTGTAATTTCTTTGAGAGGTGGTGCAATTTCTTTGATCGCTTTCACTTTATCGAGATCAAGGAAAATCCCTTTTGAGGTAACTATGAATCCAAGGAAATTGCCATTGGATATCCCCAAAAAAGATTTGGCAGGTTCATCTTTAGGTGATGTCTTCGCATGATATTGAAGACCGTTCTCAAGTCTTGAAGATGATCTCCTTTATTCTTTCTTTTGATGACCAGATCATCCACGTAACACTCCACAGTTTTGCGCAGGTGTTCTTTAAATATGACACTCATTGCACGCTAATAAGTGGCTCCGGTATTTTTAAGTCCGGAGGGCATTACCGTATAACAGTATACCCCAGCGGTGCTCTGAAAGCCGTATACCTCTCATCATCTGGGTGCATCTTAATCTGGTTATAATCAGAGAAGCCATCTATAAACGACATCCTCTCATAGCCACATGTATTGTCGATTATCACGTCAGTGACTGGCAAAGGGAACTCATTCTTGGGACACGCAGCATTTAAATCTCAGAAATCAATGTATATCCGGATCTTGCCCATTTTTTTGTGAACTGGAATTATATTCGTCACACAATCAGGATGTTGATTCTTCTCTAACAAATTCTGAAGTTATCAACTTGTTAACCTCAGCTTCTATCGCTTTCCTTAATTCTGGTTGAAAGTGCATTTGCTGTTGTTTGACCAACTTGACGTCTTCTTTGATATTCAAGTGATGCATAGCGACCTGGGGATCTAACGCAGGCATATCTTCATAACTCCATGCAAACATATCTATGTATTCCCTGATGAGAGCTATAAGCTCTTTTTCTTCTATCGAAGTTAGAGCTTCGCTTGTAAAAGGTTTTGGATCCTCCTCAGTCCCCATGTTAACTTGTGTTCCTTATCTTCTGTGGGCGGGTCATGTTGTTCAAAACGGACATCCTAGAGGGTGTCCATATGTTTATCCTAGGACTCCTTGAATATCAATTGTTTCTTCATTGCTTTTAGGTGCGGCTGAAATCATATTTGCTGCTAAAGACTGAAATAGAGCACCGGTACTCTGATTGGAATCTTGGTCCAGCAGACTAACCTCACTGTCGATCGGAGTCATCCCTTCGAGTTTGTTCAATGATGTAGAAGGAGTGGATATATATCCCAACTCTCTTCAGGTCTTATGATAGTAGTGGGGGCTTTTACCCTTTGACCTAAAGGAAGGTAGAAGATTTTGCCGTCCCTTTCCAAAATTTAATCTTGGCTTTTGGGCTAAGTTATAACCTATCATTTTCATTATTTGTTGGGATTTTTGTTTATAATGGTGGAATTGAGGTGATGTTTGCTCATCACTCTCACTACTTCATTTTTGAGTAGGTGGCATCATCATTTGCCAAACACAATAGGCTTCTGATGCATTTGTCGAGAAGGTACTTCGAAGACATTATTTTGGTGGCTAATTATTTTGGACCTAGAGAGGAGGGATGATCTATCGGCATATGATATGCTACCAAAACCTGAACTTCGGACAAGCCATCCGCTTCTGTGGTAGTGCCAGAGGGTTCCGAATCAGTAGCAATAGTAGGCTCATAAACCAACTTTATGTCTTCATTAATAACTCATTTGTCTTCGTCACTAACAATATTGGTTACATTAACTTTATTAATATCTATATTGGAATTTATTTCATAATCCCCACCATCTTCTTCTGAAAACTCGTGCTCAGTATCTGCTTCAATGTCGTTGTCGCAGAGTTCTTCATACTTTTGGGGGATCTCAAGGCAGTCTTGTACAGCATGGCGTCGGTAAAATAGTTTTCCAATCCTTTAAAATGTTGTTTATCCACAATCAGAGTCCTGACTTCTCCTTACTCATTGCAATATTTTATGCATTTGTGGAGAGTCAACGAGACTATCATGTAGGCGTGGAACCATGGTCACCCTAATAGGATATTGTATGACGTGTTTGTATTGATGACGTAACACGTGACCTTTGTTTTCAGATCTTCGATCTAGCATCAGAGTCTAATCTTGCCAAGGGGACAGCTGTCATTAGCATTGAAACTAAATATTGTAGTGTTCAACGGCGTAAGACAATGCGTCGAGATTTCCAATAATTGCATCAAGTTTCTTGGATGACGCTCAGTGCAGATCTAGGATCAATTTGTATGCAGTCCACTTTGGTGGATCCAACATATCCAGTATAATATAAATGCCTGTTATGCTTTGCATTCCTCACCTGCATGTCTTCTGGAGAGAAGGTTATCTGCAGAATTTGCCTCCTCACTTTGTGACAGTGAGGGCAAGAATCCTTTTCTTCATTGGATGGTTCAACGATTTGTGCCAGAAAAGATTTGGAGTTTGCTAAAACCTCTCTTAGTACTTTCCGAGTTGACTTGAACAATCATAACAGCTCGTAAAGTGTGACACGAGCCAGGATGTTAGCCCACTTAGCTATGATGTCAAATTAGAATGGGGCATCCTTCGCTTCATCATTCTTCTTTGTAACTTTCTGAAAACGAAGCCCCTTCTATTTTGCAGGCTCCCTGTAAACTTCCTTGCTAGAGCCTACCCTTAAATAATCTTCCAGATAAGCCTTACCGGATCTAGTACCAAATGGACATGCTTTGTCCTGGTGAGTGGCCATAACTATGGTCTCCTCTTCTGAATCCGTTAGTGCATTGGCAATTATGTACTCTTCTTTAAAATTTGCAGAGGTAGTATTACTAGTCCGCCTCCTTCTATGCGTGCTGGATGAAATCCACTGCTCATCTTGCAGAAGATCTGGGTGAACCCACATAACCTCCCCCCTTTTTGTGGTTACCAGAGTTAGTCTTTTTGTGTCCTTTTATGAGGATCATGATTTACTACTATCAGTTTTCCTGCTGACACTGGCGTTAACTCTGTGGGGAACTCATTGGTTCCTGCCATCAAGGTTGTCATATTTACGAAAACTTTCTTTTGTTCCTCTTTAAGTGTGAGAACTTAGGCTTCTATGAATGCCTGATCCGGCACTTGAGAGGATAGCAATTCTTAGTCGGATGCCCGATATTTTGATGGTAAGACAATAGTTAGGGTCATTATTTTTTTAGTGTTTTTCAGTTTTTGATTCTCTGAAAGTTTCAGCATGCCTATTTTTAGGAGGAGATGGAACAGAGTGCCTATCTGCTCGGTCTTCAATATATAAGTTCTATCTTATCAAGGTCTGTTCTGACATACACCTCTCGGATTTGAGGTCTTGGTTTTACCAGACTTATTGATTTTTGGATAACATCTGATGTCATTACAGCCTTCCCTTTGTTTTAAAAATTCTGTGGATATGGTCTAATATTTGTAGAGTTTCTCGTGCCACGAGATTTCTCAGTCTGCCAAATTTTCATTGCTTTCAATGAAGCTTTTGACCATTTTTTCTCCTTGTTTCGTCGCGAGGGAATGAACCGATATTTTGGTACCATCCTCAAAGAAATGAGCCAAGAACTATTTTTCTACATCATACCAAGTATTAATGGCTTCTTGGGGCAATTGCATTAACTATATAAAAGCAGGCCCTCGCAAGGTGCTCGCAAATATCCTGGTCATTATGCGGTCATTTCTCATCAGATGACCGGCTTGCAACAAGAAGCAGTACATGTGTTGGTTTGGGAACCCCTTTCCATCATATGATCCCAACTTAAGGGGTTTGTACTTTTCAGGAAAAGGGGCGAAATCCCATTCAAATGGGTATGGCCTTGAAATCTCTGATTCCTTAGTTTCTTTTTCTGCAATAAAGCATCAAGTTGCTTTTGCAGTTTCTCCATCTTCTCTTTATGAGGATCATAGAAAGAAAACTTATCGTCTTTTTCATGCACTGAATAAGGTTTTTCTTCTTTATCTTTTTCATTTGTCTTGAGTGGTGGTTCCTCATTTATTTTGGGTGGTGGTCCCGAAGAGGAGGTGTTAGTCTTTTCTTCGACTATCTTCTGAGTATTCTCGACCACTTTCAAGAGTATTACATTAAGGTCATCGATAGTGTTTCGTTGGTCTTCAAACCTCTTATCAACGTCATCCGACCTGTCCACTGCATGCAACACCAATTTTCTTGGTCGGAAAGAAATATATGACTGCGAAGAAGCTATTAATGAATTGTCGCTGTCATAGTCATATGAGCCCGCTGCAAGTTTCTTGTAATTTCGAGGGGCGACGACTCCTATCTTGAGTCGTGTAAACTGATGAGGTTCCTCATTGTCTGCGTTTGACCCCCGGTCATTGCTCACCATGTTTGAGGTCACCACCTTTAATTCTTTCTCCTTGATTTTGTACTTTAGACTATTTTTTCTTCTCTTTGGAGTATTTTATTCAGACTTAGTTATTCTGTCAAATACAGATACTCTTTTCTTAATACAACAGCAATTATTTAATACAACTGATATTATTTGTTCGCAATGGCATGTCGAGTGCAGATGAGTTTGAGTCACTTTCTTTTTATTTATCAAATAATCTCTAAGGTCAAGGATTTTAGAAGAAGGAAAATCATCAGTTATGTTTTGGGCATGAGGCCCATTCGGTTTTCAGAGAAACCCAGGTGCCTATTGAAACTCTCCAAGTCCAGTGGCGTCGTACTGCTGCTCGACAAATTGCTTATCAGTCTTAATTCTGTATACTAGCCTTTTTATACGGAACTGGGTATTAGCTTCGTGTTTCAAAGCTTCCACGCGAGCCTGAACTATAACTTCACGTATGCTAGCCTCCCGTTTTAAGTTGACTTGGCATTTTTGAAAAAATTTAACTTTTGTTGGCTGTTTAGCTTCGCATGGGGGATTATCCTCGCACGCTGGCATTACATTGCGATTTACGCAAGAATCCTTGGTTTCGCGTTTAACGCTTAGCTCAAACTTTTCTCTAAGTTTGATAGCCTCGCATGGAGAATTTTCATTGCACGCTGGCTTGATTTCACGTTTTATGTGAGGTCTGGCACTTCTTCCAGTTTCATAGTCAAGTTCAGCATCCTCGCATGGAGAGACTTCTTCACACGCTAGTTTGCCTCTAAGATTAACCTCACGTTTTATGCGAGTGTTGTCAATTTTCCTGATTTTATATCCAGGATCTGTAGCCTCGTGCGGAGAGATTTCTAGACACGCCGGCTTGCATTCAGCTTTGCATTTTATGCGATTTTCACTGGTCTTGCGATTAATGCAAGCCAGTTCGCGAGATAAAGTCATAGCCATGCGTTCTGCTTCTGCCTCAGCTTTGCATTTTATGCGAGCTTTGAGGGCTCTTCATCTTACTCGACAATTTTGATTATAGAGTTGCATTCTGGTGAGGCTGGTCTCCTGGCCCTCTTCAGCAGTAGGAACGGCATCCTCCTTAGGATTTTCCACTCAAACGATGACTCCATAGCCGCGGACTCAAAGGATCCCTGATTAACGGAGAATTTTTTATTACCCGATTTATGGGTTTTAGAGATCATACGATAATAGTATCGCGTTTCAGTCAGATCACCCGATCCAGAGGAGAGATATTATTTATACATTTGTTGGTCGATCTCAATGACGAGCACATCCATGACTGATCCAATTTTCTTCACGTCAGATTGCGCCACGATCTCTTGTTCAGTAAAAGAAACGTCTCCCACTGTGATTGTCAGTTATCTGTAAAAATCTTACTTTCTTTCATTGATTATAATGATTACAATGAAACAGGAACAATAGAAAAATAAATGAGAGGATTTATATTTTATCACTCTCTTTTACAATAAAAGCGGGTTCTAAAGTGGCGATGGGATCTAACTAGTAAAACCTGTTGATAATCCGACGTGAAAATCTCCTCTCTTTGAAGAAGATGATGGCCGGCCCTAGTTCTCTCTCTCTGTGTGCTAATTTTAATAAATTCAAGGCTCTCGCGTGTAGTTTGAACTCCAAAAATATCTCCAAGGCTTCTAGGCTCTCTCGCGTAACTTGAATTGCCAAAAAAAGATCCTTAAAGTCTCCTCAAAGAGGCTATTTATAAACTTTAGTTGGTTATGATAGTTTCCATAGGAATAAAAGTAGAAAGTCTTTGTATTCATCAAGAATTCAAATCAAATATTTTATTTTGATTTAAATCTGTTAAATTTGAATTCTGATTTGACTCAATTTGGGTATTAGATAATTCCAAATTTCAATCACAATCAATTTAGGATCTTAAGATCTGCCCATGCGGAGTTAATTACTCTGGACGCGGAGCTAAAACTTTTAACTTCGAGTTTTGCTCTAACGCGGAGCTAAGCTTCTTCTGACACGAATCTATGGGTTTAGCTCTGTGATCTATGAAGCTATTTGCCACTTTTCTTTATTTTGGAATTTTTTATCTCTAACAGTGAGTGAGGCCTCTTAATGAGAAATATTAACGTAATAATAGTTTGGGGTCTGCATTCTGCAAAGTTCGCAAAAAAATTTCAGAAAAATATATGTGATAGAGGGGACCAATTTAAGAATGGTGCAATTTATAGAATAATTACTATATAAGTAGTTTGCAAGTTAGAAGCTATTGATGAGTACTATATATTGCATATTTATAGCCTCCATATTATCTATTTTTGTATTTAAATAATACTACTTGGGTATTTTTAGTGTGCTTTTAAGATAAATCTATTTCTACAAAGAGATGGTATAAACTCAGAGCTGGATTAGGAAACTAAGTCTAAAAAAGAGTTAAAAGTGAGCAAAACTACAAGATAATGATGCTGTAGAGAGTCAAACTTTAATACAGTCATCAAAATCTAAAAGATAAGAGACTCATGCAGAAGAAAAACCAAAAAATAAAACCATGGTTTTCCCACTATTTGGCAGCATTAACCGCTAATTGGCAGCAAAGAGGTGCCCACTCTAGGTGAAATTCCTGCGGGGCTTCGATGTAATTTTTTAATTTTTCACTTGTACTAAAATTAGGGTTTGATTTTCCGAAGCCTATATATTGGCCATATCTTTGTAATCTAGGGTTTCATATAAGATATAATTTTATACTCGTAATTAAAAATAAAATTAGAGTTTTGTTGAAGGAATGACGGCTGCAATACCATGCTCCAGAGGTATGTCATTATTTTCAAGTTCTTTCTAATAAGTAGAAATATTTTATTTGCTTTTTAGATAAATTTAATTGCTTTCTAGTATAGATTTATTTGCTTTATAGTATAGATTTATCTTACTTTCTAGGAAAATAGAATTTTTCATGGCTTTCATAAATAAATATAGGTTTTTGATAATTAGTAGTATGAGTAACTAATTTGTTTTAGCTCTAGGATGTAGATAAAATTAGTTTAATAAATCTAATATGGATTTATCTCATCTTCTTCCTAAAAAGAAATAAAGTCATAACTTTTCTATGAATGAATAAAAAATAGATCTCGTAAATCATGATTTTTTGATAGATTATGTTTAATTCATATTTTGATAATCCATACTTAGATGAGATTTGGAATTCATATTCTTTGTTTTTATTTCTAGAATTATTAACAAGATTTTTTTATAAATAAATTGAAGATAATAAACTTGTAAATCTTATTTTTTTTGATAGTTTATAGTTAAATTTGGTCTTTTAATAGCCTATGCTTAGATTAAGCTTTGAAGTTCATTTCTTTAGTTTTGTTTATAAGATTATCTATTAGATATAATTTGTTTCTAAGAAAATATTATATTTGATGATCTATACTTGCACATCAATTGATAGACCATACTTAAAGACACTTGATTAAAATCAAATTAGAAAGATTACATTTTTAATGTATTACTTGATCGTGCATAATTAAAAAGTTAGGAAGAAAGAGATAATTCATTGTTAGGCTATTATTCTAGTGGATTCGAATTTCTAGGCTAAACTTTAGGACTTAAAATTAATCCTCTCAATTTATAATCTCATATTTAACTTGATAGAACTAAAGAATTAGTGAGAATAGCAAAATACCTTAGATCCCTGTGGAAATAACATGTATAGTGCTACACCGATACTGTGTGGTTGTAGTAGATTTATCACATTAGATGAAGGTTAATATTCCACTTCTTGATATTATACAATAGGTTTTTACTTATGCTAAATTTCTCAAGAATTTGTATATTAAGAAACGAGTAAGAAACGTTCCTAAGAAAGTTTTCTTGCTGCGAATATATCGCAAATCCTCTCTAACTCGTTGCCTGTTAAGTACAAAGATCCAGTTCCCCCATAATCTCATGCACCATTGAAAATACTACATTTGATAGGGCGTTGCTTGATATAGGGGTAAGTGTCAACTTGCTTCCTTACACTGTTTATCAGCAATTAGGGTTAAGAAAACTTCAACCTATCAAGATCACATTACAGCTAGCTAATCGTTCGATCAAGAGACCACTTGATATGGTTGAAGATGTACTCATTAATATTAGCAAGTTCATCTTTCCTATAAACTTCATTGTCTTAAAAACTGAGCTGATTTTCAATCCACAGAATCAAATTTTTGTTATCTTAGTCAGACCATTCCTTACAATATCAAATGCATTAATTGATTGCAGGAGTGGCTTTATGAAGCTATCATTTGGGAATATGACTGTGGATTGAACATATTCAATATGGATGAGCACACAGCGAGCTCTCTCATTAAGATAAATATGACTCACAGTTTGCACTCTCATTCTACCTCTTGCACTGATGATGAACCCTTATTGGAGCAAATTTTCAAAAATCAGCTCATATTATTAGATGAATTGGCACATACTGATTCTATGTATGATGATACTTGTGCAAGTGTACCATTGATTTATGAGCAAACTTTGAGGATTTGTTTGCAAAGGAGCTTATATTACTTCGTGAGTTAGAAGGGTCACCACTACATTCACTTGATCATATTGCACTTTTCTTACATCACGATATTTTTACATGTGTGCTTATTACTAACCATGATTGGCAGGTTTATCAAGAAGAATTCTTTAACCCAATTATTCATGCTTACATGTGGATAATGAAAAAACGATGGCGGCATAAGATACAGTCAGGTAATTTCATGACTTGTAGGAGAATGATGAGATACAGTAATGCACCCACTTCACATTTAAAATTCATACACTATGAAAGTGGGAAGCGATCGAGAGGTCGTAACCACTTTCTATGCGTTAATAGGGTAACGATATTGAGATCGTAACTTTTTACGACTCTCATTATTTATATAATATTTGTACAATAGTTTTCATATTTATTTTACCACTATTGGTTCGTGTATAAGGGTATACACGAGTTTAAGTGTGTGGAAGTAGGTTAGGATATTTTTTTCGTATTTTTTAAGGGTTTTTAGTTTTTTTTAGAATTTTTATTTTATTTTTATATTTTTGAATTTCTTTATTTTATACTTCGGGTAGTTTTTAGGGTAATTAACGCAAAAAAAATTAAAAAACAATAAAAACTAAAAAAACAAAAGTAAAAAAATAAAATATTATATATGTTCATTAATAGATCAACCTAATTACAGATAAAATAATAAATTTAGATTTAAAATTTGATAGGAGAGTAGATTGGATGATACACTAAGAATTTTATGAAAAAGATTAAAATCCAAAAAATAAATACCGCTAACAGTAATTTTGATATAAGTATACATCTATCTTTCACTTTACAATAGTTTATTAGGTTAAGAATAAAGATGATAACGATTGACTAAACCTTCTCTCTCTAAACAAAAAAAAAAGTGAGAAGAAAATAAAAGGAAATGAGTCTGGTTTTAAGGCAATAGTCTCAAGAGAGACAAAAAAAAGGGTGAGCCTGGTATTCAGGCAATAGCCTCAAGCCTGGTATTCTAGTATAGATTTATTTGCTTTATAGTATAGATTTATCTTGCTTTCTAGGAAAATAGAATTTTTCGTGGATTTCATAAATAAATATAGATTTTTGATAATTAGTATTATGAGTAACTAATTTGCTTTAGCCATAGAATGTAGATAAAATTAGTTTAATAAATCTAATATGGATTTATCTCATTTTCTTTCTATAAAGAAATAAAGTCACTATTTTTCTATAAATAAATAAAAGATAAATTTCGTAAATCATCATTTTTTGATAGATGTAACGCCCCCGATTCAGCTCTACTTTTTTTTCTCAAAACAGGAGACGCTGCTTAAATACTATAAATAACCCAACAGTCACAGGATTTTTGAATAACCATAACTACTGTCATATCAAGATGAACAAAGATGTCTAAAATTGAAAAGATTTCATTCATACAGAGAGTTGATTACATAAAACGGTGCACTGCTTTAACGCTCTTGTATTTTGACTCTTTACACATGAAATTACAGAAAGAATTGGGAATCTTGCATACAGATTATTATTACCTTCTGAGATGGAAACTATTCATGATGTATTCCATATGTCGTAATTAAGGAAGTGCTTAGGCGACGAACATAAGGCTGTAGACTTGTCCGAAGTGGATCTGAGATCTTATTTAAAGTATGAGAAGTAACCTGTAGCGATCATTGGTCGACGAGAGAAAGTCCTGAAGAACAAAATAATACCGTTGGTTTTTATTTCATGGGATGCACAATCACCTAGGGACTCCACCTGGGAACTTGAGGGCGATATCAAGACAAAATACCCGTACCTATTTTCATTATCAGGTATGTTAGTTGAATCTATTTTTATATGACAACACATATCTATATATACTGCTCACTTCTAAAATTAGAATTTCGAGGACGAAATTTTTTTGTTAGGTGGGTAGGATGTAACACTCCAAATTTTCAATACTTATTAAATAATAAATTATTAGAAACCAAAATCTCTTTGTATACACCTCCTAAATTAACTAAGTTTCTAAAGGCACCTCTTTGGCATTTAGAGGTGATGAGTTGTCAGAGAAGAGTGAGAGGTGACACTCTAATTGGACACTTGTCATACATGCAAGAAGTTTTGGGATTAGGCCAGAGGACAAGGTTACCAAAATGCCCTTAGGCATATATAACCTCATTCTCTCTAGAGAAATATTGTCAAAGAACAAAACAAAATCACCTTCCTCTCTCTAACCTTAGTTCTTTTGGTTCGTTTGAAAGAAAGAAAGAAAGGGAGAAAAGAGAAAGCCAAAGAAAAAATAGATTCGCTAAAACAAAGGAGATTAAAGGGAATAGAGGCAAGCAGCATCTTTTTCTTGTTCTCTCTTTGAACCGTATTTGAGTACAAGTAACATGCATGTTCTTTCTTGAGATTTATTTGATTTATATTTTGAGAATATGATTCTTTTAAGGACTTTGTGCAAATAACACTTTATTTCTTTGATTCTTTCTTGAAATTGTTATTTGATTTGTATCATGAGTACATGATTCCTTTTTATGGATATGCATGATTCTTAATGGGATTTAATATATCATTTTGGATATGGCAGTAGTTACGGTTATTCCAAGATCCTGTGATTGTTGGGTTATTTATAGTATTTAAGCAGCGTCTCCTATTTTGAGAAAAAAAAAGTAGAGCCGAATCGGGGGCGTTACAATAGATTATCATTAATTCATATTTTGATAGTCTATACTTAGATGAGATTTGGAATTCATATTCTTTGTTCTTATTTCTAGAATTATTAAAAAGATTTTTTTATAAATAAATTGAAGAGAATAAACTTGTAAATCTAATTTCTTTGATAGGTATACTTAAGTTTGGTCTTTTGATAGTCTATGTTTAGATTAGAGTTTGAAGTTTATTTCTTTACTTTTGTTTATAAGATTATTTACTAGATATAATTTGTTTGTAAGAAAGATGCTATTTTTTATGATCGATACTTACATATCACTTGATAGGTCATACTTAGGGGCACTTGATTAAAATTAAATTAAAAAGATCCCATTTTTAATGTGTTACTTGATCATGCATAATTAAAAGTTAGGAAGAAATAGATCATTCATTGTTAGGCTATTATTCTAGTGGATTCGAATTCCTAGGTTAAACTTTAGGACTTAAAACTAATCCTCTCAATTTAGAATCTCATAGTTAACTTGATAGAACTAAAGAATTAGTGAGAATAGAAAAATACCTTAGATCCCTGTGGGAACGACATGCATAGTGCTACACCGATACTGTGCGCTTGCAGTAAATTTATCACATCAGCTGTTAGTGTTGAAATTAGTAAACTGAAAACTAAGTATTTTGCCAATTTTTGGAACTTCATCAAAATATTCTGGAAAATTCAAAAATATTAAAAAAATAGTTATCTCAAAGATAGAATGTCATTCAGACATTTAGAATTTGAGTTACTTTACCGAAATCCAATCGGTCCTCAATTGGGCCTCGGTATTAGTCGAATCTGAACCATCACAAAAAATTTTAGGAAATTATCAAAAATCTAGGAAAACAAAAAATGGATGACTTCATAATTAGAATATCAATTTATGTCACAAATTTTAAGATGGATGGACCAAAATCAAATCAGCTTTTAATAGCATATGGCTAGGGAACATATTCATTTGGGGAATTGGCTAATTAGGGATACTACATATATTAGTTAATTTAAATGAATAATTAGTCAGAGATGTGAATTTAATCTTGATAGATCATTCTTAGGATCAAGTTTTTTAAAGACAATTTGCTAGTTTATTCTTGAAAAATAGTTTTGGAACTCCAATATAATTTATCTAATGATTAATTTTGTTGATAATTTTATATTTGATTGACTTAATCACTAACATTTATTATACTTATATTGTCTGGTTTGACTATGTATGCTTTAAGATAAAAATTGGTTCAAAACTCAATTATGTTACTTGACCGTGTGTTAATTGAATAGTTTATGAGAGAAAAGTTGATCATAATCATATCAATAAACTATGAGATAAATTTTAGAGTGAGAGACTAATTCTTTCTTGTGTGATCAACATGTAAAATGCTACAATCAAATATTGTATGTTTGAAGCAAAAAATCTAGATCATGAATAGGATATTAGATCCTTTGACCAACCACAAATCTTTTATCAGATTTTGGACTTTAGGGTTGATGTTAAACCCATGTCAGTCTCCCCGTTAGAATTTTGGTTTTGACCTATTTAGGTTGATGTACTTGCTCTTGGGATTTAGCCTTATTTAGGATTTTTGACTCTTGCTTTATCCACTTTATTTTAGTTGTCAACCTAATGATGCTTTGTTCTTGGAGGCTTTGGATATGGTGTGTACACCACTAGGGATAACGAGTTGGCTAGAGCCTAATGGTTTTCTACCCATCATGCATCATGAGAATCAATTAGAGGCTATGGCACAGGTCGTTGCTCTACTGCTGCTGGTTGTTGGTTCTGAAACGCCCTCTACTCGATATCTGGATAGTAAAATGCCAACAATATATTAAAATAACAATATGCCGAATTTTGATATAATAGTAAGAATTAAAATAGTCTATAATTAACCACGGATTCTTCCCTAATAGGTCTAGTTATGGTTACTTTATGGATGTATAGGAATTATTATAAAGTACACTAATTTTTGTTCCATATTCGATGTGGGTCTATTTGAGGTAGGAGTATTATATTCTTCCCCTTTTTAGAACTGACGTCCTTATCATAGGGTTATAGTAATACTATCACTTTATTAGGTAATGTAGAATTCTAGAGGTGGCCATGTTGGATGTTAGAAATGACTTCTGTAGATTCAAAAAGTGGCTCTACTATATTTGTATGGCACTTTATTCTGCATAACACTTAGCTCCATATAGCTCATGTTTGGCTATGATACCAATTATAATGCCTCATCTGAAATCTAAATAGTGGAATGCCAATAACATATTCCCATAGGTATATGTTAAGCCTCTGGTAGAATAATAAGAAATGAAATAGTTTATAACTAAGTATAGATTCCTCCCTAAAAAAGGCTATTTACGATTACTTTATGCTATTTATGCTAGGGATATTATAGGTTTGTTAAACGTAATTGCAAATATCTTTACCTTTGAGGTTTCACTTGCAGTATGCATCAATATTTCTCACCCCAAGGTGGTGACCGAATATTGGTTGATCCCACTATAATCCAAAATTTTAAGTTAATAGATAGAATCCAAACTTTTTGATTAGTTATCATCCTCCTATCCTAACAACTTTCATATTTAATTTTCAAAAAATACTTTTGTCCTTTTTTTCTTACTAATATTATATCATGAAAAAAAGTACGAGAATTGTTTAAATGTTTCCTAATAATATTATATAAAAAATTATATAAATGGCCAAAACCAAAACAGTGCAACTATTAATGAAAACCAAAACAATGCAACTATTCATTATTAGGGTACTCTTATTGAACAGGTTCAGACTCTTGGAGTCTATATAAGACAGAATCTGCAGGAAATTTTATCAAAAGTACTTGTGAACTCGATAATTTATTTTCTCCATTTTATTTTGAATTTAAGTAATATTAACACTTGATTGCCATGGCAGTAAGAGAATGGAGGCTTTATAAGTCCTGAAACTTGAACTGGGCAATACATCCTAGGCTTAGGATTTTCATTATATCTACACCATGATGTGGAAATTACTATCTTAAAGAGAGTACTTTGTTTCGTATTGTCCAACGACTTTATTTTCTTCTCTATTTCTCTATAATTATTCCCAACACAAAGAATGTTTGTTTAGTTGGGGATGATGGCCACCCCAGACAACTCCTAATCATTGATGGCAATACATCATCCTTTACCAGGCTGTTCTAGAACTCTATAGTGATCCCGAGGCTCTTGCCTAAGACACATTGTAGAGTACTGGACTAGTAGGAAATTACATGATTTATGATGTTTCAGATCATTTTGCCTTGTTAAATGAAATTTTAATCATATAAATTGTTGGGAAATCAAACTTATTGTTTCTGAATCTGGCTAGAGAATGCTTATTAACTCATCTTATTCTTGTTTTGTTTCATAACTTGTGATCTTTAAGCTAATGCCTTCCCGTAAGCTGTGGTCTAGACAAGAATTGGTTGCTCGAATGTGAAAATTAAAAAAAAAAAAATTCTTTGTTTAGGTATTCTCAATATAAATTTTCACAATATAGATCAGATAATCCACTTCCTCCCGAGAAAAAAGAGAAGTAATTCCTTTATTTTATGCTCACATATTATGATAGTTAAATCTATTTACCAACTTGCAACAATGTCCAAACGAACTTGTGCCTAGAAAATATGTGTTTCAGCTGCAGTTTATGCTCTCATGGAATCTAAGTTTCATTCTGTATCACTTTGCAATTGTCTTCTGAAAACTTTATACATTTAGTGCAAAAATCATTTTAAGGAGAGAAATCCAGCAGTCACTTTTAGGCTGTGTTTGGATTGAGGGAAAATGAAGGAAAAGAAAAGAAAAAGAAAGGGAAACAGAAAAAGAAAGAAAAGAATATGGAAATTGGTTTCTTTTTTTATGTTTGGTTAGAGAGAAAATAAAAAAGAAAATCTCAAGAAAATTTTAGAAAAAAATAGTTTCTTATGTTTGGTTGCTTAATAGAAAATTAAGAGGAAAATATAATTCTAATTAAACTATAAAAAAATTTAATATTAATTACATATTATTGATATAATTATTAATTTTTAAATAATTAAGCATATAATAACCAAAGGGTCCAAATTTCACAAAAGTTAAAAATATCTTGGAACTAAAATTGCAAGAAAATTTCTGCAAAAATTTCTCTCCTTTTTTCCTTTTTCTCTCAATTTTCCTTTTCTTTCATTTTCACCTGGGTTTGAGAAAGAAAAGGAAAAAGAAAAAAAATCTAATACATTTTCTCTTACTTTCTTTCTTTTTTATTTTTTCTCTAATTTTTCCTCTAACCAAACAGTGGAACGCAACTTTCCCTTTCCTTTACTTTTCTTTTCCTTCATTTTCCCTCAATCCAAATACAACCTTAGTCTTCCGTAAGAGCGAATGTACCATATAATTATGTATAACTCTTTCTTCCCTTTTCTTCTTTTTTCTGGTCAGTTAATTCACTATGTTTGATATATGAATCTACCTGGAGAAACACGTGATTTCTACTATCTAAAAAAGCTCCGGATCAACTTAGACCCAGTTGGCAAAAAACTCAGAGTTCAGTCTAAAGACTCTCAATACAATCTAATCGGAAACCTTTACCTTTATTTTTATTGTATTTATTTGGTCACAAACTTTCCAAAACATATTTATGTATAATATGCCTGAAACAACCCCATTTTTTCCACATGCTCACACCTAAAACTATCACAAACAGGCAGAGCACATAAATACAAGTCTAGTCACATTCCCACATGCTTACAACTGCAATATAACTGTCAACTGTCTCAACCGAACATAATCACCTGACCTTACGTTTCTCCTCCCATTCCTCCCTCCACGTTGGCCTTTGGTTCTCCCTTCTTCCTTAAATCTCTCTCTCTCTAGAGAGAGAGAGAGAGAGAGAGAGAGAGAGAGAGCATGGAATCTTCACATTCCCTACCCCTTCTAAAAGAAGAGATCTCTCTCATTCTCTCTCAATGGCAGGCTCTTCAGGCGGCAATCTTGAATAGATGGGGTGGGATTGAATCTAACCAGAAGTACGAAGGGTTGGCCGCCACTCTCTTCTCCTATTTATCTCAATCCAGAGGTTAATATTAAGACTTTATTGTCTTTCTCATCTAACTTCAGTCTCATTTTATATATTGAAAGATCTTCTTACATTTGAATTACTTGTATTATTTATGACAAATGTGTTTTCTCCTTCTGTTGTGCATAATTTCAATATTCTTATGTTGGCAAAAACATGGGAAATTTTTTTGGGCAAATTTCTGTTGGAAACTTGAGTTTATTATAAAAATTCTTTCAAATTGATGATTGTGCTGGAAGACAATGGTGAAGTCCCAACTGAGGCCTGGCTCAATCATAAATGGGTGGGTTTGGTCCTTGTCCCGAAAACAAAATTGACTTCATTTTCGTATTTGATTATTTCCTTTATGGTTCCCTTTTCAGGTCCACTTCATATTGAAGACTTGGAAAATATACTAGATGAAAACATGGTGCTTTCTTTCAATACAGAAATTGAGGATGGCAGTATTGAGCAGGTAAAATTTTTCCTCCATGTTCATCATTGTCCCTTGTGCCCGCTACCCTTCTTAGCATTAATTCATTGATACTCTATATGCAAGGATTCCAAGAAAATTTCTACGGGAAGGTGACTAAAGTCATTATCCTTTTTTTTTTTTTTTTGACGATAAATAGCGGGATGTGTCCCTTCACGTTCCATTAACGAGAGAATAACATAGCAGAAATATTCTGGATCCACGAAAGTAGTGGTCCGATAATAAGCCTACAAAGTAAAAATCCTAAAAAGTACTTAAAAGAAAAGTAGCAGAACAAAATAGAAATACAATAATCCTGCCAAAGTGGCATTTCATGGTCAGTCCATCCATCCTTGCGCTTCTGATAGAGATCCCTACTCCCCGTCTGGCCGAGTATCATTTCCGGAAGAACCACTTGATAAATGGAGTCTCTCTTCATCTGAAAGAACACCTGCCCAAATAATGAAATCATGAACAGTGAGTCTCACACAATACTCAATAGAATGATACTTGTCATTAAATAATCTATTATTTCGTTCTCTCCACATATTCCAGCAAAATGCCGCAATAGCATTTCGAAGCCTATGACTATCATTTCCCCCCTATCAAGGTTCCTCCATATAGTTTCATTTAGAGCAGTTCCGATGTTCAAGTCTAATGCCCTGGCACACGTCTCCCATGAACTTTTAGCGAACGAACAATTACATATAATGTGTTCGCTTGATTCCTCATCCCTCTTGCATAAGAGACATATGTTGGGGCCAATTCAGCTTCTTTTTTGTAATTTTGGCCAGGTCAGGAGAGCATCTTTAAAAGTTAGCCAAAGGAAAAGTCTGACCTTCTGAGGGTACTTAGCTTTCCAAATCCATGAAGTATTTGCAGAGATAAGTCCACCGGTTATAAAGTGCCGGTATGTGGACTTCACTGTGAAATTACCATTCTTCTCCCATCTCCAAATTGGTCTATCCTCTTCTGAAAGAGCGGGGCTAAATCGATCAATGACTGTTTAAGGAGTC
Source organism: Dracaena cambodiana (assembly GCA_036321105.1). Classification (NCBI taxonomy): domain Eukaryota; kingdom Viridiplantae; phylum Streptophyta; class Magnoliopsida; order Asparagales; family Asparagaceae; genus Dracaena; species Dracaena cambodiana. The sequence goes on from JAYEPQ010000017.1 coordinate 20,442,497, forward strand.
TAATTTTTGCAAAATCATGTCCCGATAATACCGTTGAATTCCATCTCCATCTTGAGCGGCCCCAATAGTCACAAACCCTGACATTTTTATCGTTGGCTTTTTGAAAAACGTCTGAATATAATGTCTTTAGAGAGAGTTGTGAACACCATCTGTCATGCCAGAAAACTATCTTGTTCCCCTTTCCCAGTTTGTATTCCAAGTTGTGACAAATTAGATATCTTACTTTTAGCATCCCCTTCCAAAAGGCCGAAGTATTATGCTTATTCTTTATTTCCCCATACAATCGTACCTCCTTTTAAAGTCATTATCCTTTTAAAGTTTTCTAAAGAAAAGAATCTGTGATGGTTACTGTAAAGAAGAATATAAGAATAGATCTAATAGATTTTACCTAAGTATGGAAGGCAACCAACAAGAATAAGTACTCAAAATTTTATTCTCCAATAATTTAAGAGCTATACTACTTCAAGTTCCACTGGCAAAACTTCAGCGTACTACATCGAAAGGGCTACTAATGTATTGTGCAGAAACAAGATTAGAAATTAAGCATATGGTAGTTATAACAATAATCTTAACAGGAGTTGAGGCAAGGGAGCTGATTTAGTTCCAGCAATGGTATTTTGGTGAATTTGAGTCTAAATTAGACAAATGTCTAGGTTACTGAATTTGCATGTTCTTATATAGCAACTTATGGAAGACATAAAATAACTAGCTCCTTTAGATGAAGGGACATCAATTTTTACTATTATATATATCTTTCTCTCAACTATGGCCAGCGATGGAAGCAAGTGAAACATGACATCCAGTTAGAGCGGACATTGGAGCTACTGTTGGTAGTTCCTTTCTTTTTTTTTTCCCTACTCCTAATGTTAGTAGTTGATGGAGGTAATTGAAAATGCATGGTTTGTTGATCCAAGTACCTTTGCATGTCATAAAGCATAGCAGAGTCGGTTTTAATTAATACCATAACTTTTAAGTTGAAATCTTTTAGCCTTGTCACGTTCAATAAAAAATAAACATGTTCAATATGTGTTTTATGGATACAGAGGCGCATATGCGGCGATGACCTTAAATCAAAAAATTGGAGCATTGTACCTTGTCTCGAATTATGACAACAACAATTTCCTGGCATTAAATCATATTCGCTCAAGAACTACAACAGTTGTAGTCGCATTTTTTTTTTTGAAGTTGTTGAGGTGTTCCTTTTATCAAAATTTAGGCTTTCCTTCTTTCACACCTCATCTTCTACCAAGAAAGATCTTACCATATTGGGACAGGAAAGCTGCTTAGGTTCAACACTCTTCAGGTTTTATTTTTACTTTTACTCCCCTTGCGTCCTCAATTTTTGCACTCTCCCACTTTCTATCAAGAATTTTCTTTAGCTTGAAATGCATTTAGTTTTATTATTTCTCGATGCTGGAATTTGATAGTTCATATTACTGTTCAATTAGATATGATGTAGCTGGATTATATTTGTGGATTTTTAAGTGCATTCCTGGTGACTGGGTAGTTACACATACGATTGACATGGAAAACAGGTTGCAGAACAATTGATGATTACGTATGAAGAGTGTCTTCATGGAAATTATGAATCAGTTGAAAAGCTACGGTGATCCCCAATTAAACATGTCATCGCTGGATGTATGTGGATAATTTAACATCTTAGGTTGGGAGTTCGGCTTTTGCATACTGAGAGTAAATTTCATTTACCAGGTCTATTGGCATGTTGACTTGGATTCGTGTACTACACTTGAGAGATAAAGATACCTTACAAAAGAAATTTTCTTTTCTCTTGTTGTATGTAGAGATCAATATTTGCAACAGGAAGTCTCTTAAGTTTCTTTTCTCATGTTGTATGTGAAGGACAGTATGCTTTTACTAATTCTTAATCTGTTTGAAAAAGAGTAAGCTATTAGCAAGTTTTCATAAATTATGGAAATCTACATATTATACCAAGCCTTTTAAAATTCTAACAAGTCTTTTATAGCGCCCAGTTTTTCAATTGCTTTTAAAAAAGAAGTGTATTACCGATGATTGCACCCAAATTGGTTCACTAGGAGTAAAAAATTAAAGAAGAACCTCATAGGCACAGAATTTTGGAATAATCATAACTACTTTTACAATCAAATGAAGAAATAATATGTCAATAAATGAAAATGATATATATATATATATATATATATATATATATATATATATATATATATATATATATATATATATATATATATGATATCAATTAGGTAATAAAGTGCATTGCTCGGATTTTATATAAAAAGGAGCAAAAGAATGATACAGTGCCCAATAAAAGCAAATATGAAAAATTTGCATACAAAAACTCCAAGTGATAACTCACCTATCACTGTCACTCTGTCTGGTCGATGAAGTATAGGTCTTCGGTTAGAGCAGATTCTCCGTCTTCATATTCGAGACCTAGAGATTGGAGTGCAAGGGATTAAATGTGATAATTTAAACATAGAGGGAGGATTAAACCCGACCAATGTTTAAAATAACGATAACGTTAACGTAACGTTTTTTTTTTGTTAGGTTATGTAGCAAATAACGTAACGCATAACGTAGGTTACGCAATTTTCTAATTATTTAATTAAAATAAATATAAAACTGTATTTAATAATTTTCATAAATAAGTAAATAAATCTAAAAAACATATAAAATACTGTAAAATCAATATAAAGGCGTAGAAAAATTATAAAATGTCATAGATAGCAAATATCATACATCACAATAATTTTTTTAGTCATACACAACAAAATATTGTTTTTCTTTAACATGAAGATAAACTCATGTGATCATCTAATCAATAATAAGAAGATCATCTTCCTCCAAAATGTAATTTGCATCTTCCGGATCGATATCATCCCCCGTCTCATCAAAACTATCATCAATTGCTTTTCCTTTGCCCGAAGAAGATGCTACACAAGAGATATACAAATTAAGAAGTTATTAGATACTCAAATCATGATAGTATTCATTTAAGAATATTAAAATATAAAAATTTAATAACTTACAGGAATCGACTTTTCGTTTCTTTGTTGGGATTTCAGTTTCATCTTGCTTGTCTCCCTTATTCACAATGGATGGAATAATATTTTGATTGCTATTAATTGCAGTGATTTCTAAGAAATCATTAGTTCTTGGAGCTGAATCGTCATCAATAGGCGCATCTAGCAATCCATGATCTTCTGGGAGACAAGGCTCTTCACTCTCAACTAGCCATTCATCTTCTGGTGTCGCCTCATCAATCAAAATTGGATCCAAATTCATTCTCTTCCTCCGAATATTTCTCTCTCTAAGCTTAATATTGTACATGACGTACACAAGAAAATGTAGGCGTTCTTGCTCCAAGCGACATCTTTTTTTTGAATGCACCTTTAACAAAATTGTGAATTGTTATATAAGTATGATGATAAATAAAGTGCTTAAAAAATATTATATTAAGTTTTTAAAATTCATACTTGTTCAAAAGTGCTCCAATTGCGTTCACATCCAGAAGCACTAGTCGTAAGAGAGAGGATTCGAATTGCAAATTTTTGGAGTGTTGGAACATCCTCTCCAAATCTTTCCCACCAGGCAGCTAAAACAGATAATTAATTTTGGTGTTAAAAAATACAAAAAAAACTTTATGATATTTCTACCAATAGAATCCTAAGAATGGAAACAATGAATTAAGATATACCAGGACTTCGGGCATTCATAGTCATTTGAGCTAGCGGGGACCCAAATTCTCCAAGTTTCTGTTTATATTGATCCAGCTCCATATCAGCTTGTGCATACTCATTGAGATCGGGGATCATTCGTTGCATGCATTCACGAAGATCTCTTCTAATCTCAGGAACATTGGAGAATGTATCACTGTAGAAATATTTAGGATTTAGAAAGTAGGCCGCTGCATGGAGCGGCCTATGCAACATGCCTGTCCATCTCTTATCAATCAAATTCCAGTATGGTATGTACTTCCTCTTACTGCCCCCACAGACTTCGGCAATTTTCTCTTTGCAACTGTCGAGATACTCATATAGAAAAGGCATGGAAGGCCTCACATCTGAATCCACCTCTCGCAGCACATAGACTAGTGGAAGTGTGGTGCTAAAGCAAAAGAGAACTCGGCCCCAGAAGCTTCTGCTAGATAGCACTGCTCTTCTTGCCTTTACTGCATTTGGTTTCTTTGCCCAAGCACTCTTCGTGAAATCATCAGAAGCAAACATCTTTCTTAATGGCTGCCTTAATTTATAGAGTCTTTGTAGAGTTAAAAATGACGTAGCAAATCGGGTGATGGCTGGCCTTAGCAGTTCCTTACCCTTTGTGTAGATCCGCATCAAACTCAAAACCCAGCCATGATTATATATGAATTGTATGATCCCCTTTGCTGTTTCAAGAGTCTCCTTATGGATCTTCATCTTGCCAATATCCTCCAGCATCAAATCAATACAATGAGCCGCACAAGGAGTCCAGTAAAGTCGTTTTCGTGAATCCATAAGTTTTGTGCCGGCATTGACATAAGAAGCGTGATTGTCCGTAATCACTTGTACAACATTATTCTCTCCTATCTCCTCAACTACCTTATCAAGACACTCCCATAAGTAATCTCATGTCTTGAACTGAGCCAATGCATCAATGGACTTATAAAAGAAAGTCCCATCTGGTGAATTCACTAAGAAATTTATTAAACTTCTGCTCTTCCTGTCAGTCCACCCATCTGACATCAATGTGCAACCGTATTTCTCCCAAGCCGCCATGTGCCTCTCCTTAATCTTGTCAATATTCTCAACCTCGGCCTTAAGAACCCGCGTCCTTATCTCGTATGGAGATGGTTGCTTCGTATGGAGATGGTTGCTTCAAGCCAAATCCAAAATTCCCAACTGCTTCGATCATCTCCTTCCAATATGGACTATTCAAGATGTTGAATGATAGCCCATTTGCATAGATGCATCTGCCTATTTTTCTGACACGGTCCTCTCTTGCTTCCTTTTTTAAAGCTGTCTCTAACGTAGATTGGCGAGCTTTAAGATTAATAAATTTATTCATTGCTCCAAGAGTTCGAGGTTGAGTGTTGCTACCGGCAGCGCTTTCAAGCTCTTCACTCACCATTTCAGTTTCTGATTCTCCCATTCTCCCAATTTCCCGACTTAGTGATGCTTTCTTCTTCTTTTCTACCTCAGTAGCCTTCAAAGCATCTTTACATGTTTTCTTTACATCTGGCGGGACTCGTTCACACATTTTCACTCCATGTCTCGTCCCAGCCAAATGATGCTTAAGCCGAGTGATTCCTGCAGTTATGTGGTGATTACAGAATTTGCAATAAAAGTAATTGGGGGGCTCCCCTTCCTTGTGAATCCCCCATTCTCTGGCCGGATCCATATTCTTTGCCATGATTCTTCGTACGGATTGTCAAATTTTAATCTACAAAAATAATATACTTCTTCTAAATTAAATTTTTTAATTCAGTGCGGATTATCAAAAGATTCAACAATTGCATCTAATTACTTCCACACATTACTTCTACAAAAGTAATTAAATGTATTCAACTCCCTACACAAGTTAATCATTTTTTTCTATTAAGTATTTCTGTTTTAATTCAGTTTTTATTCTTAAATAAACTAAAAATCAAATTTCACATTTCTTTTTAATTCAGTTTTTAAAAATCCCTTCCACAGTTTTTTAATTCAGTTTTTAAAAAACAAATTTCACAATTTTTATTCAAATCCCTTCCACAGTCCACACAGTTTTTTTAATTCAGTTTTTAATTATTTTTTTTAGATTCAACAATTACATCCAATCACATCCTTTCCCATCCTTTCTTAACTGAATCAAAATAAATTTCACCCATGTTCAACAGTGAACAGAAATTGGGGAAAAAAAAATTTTCACCCATGTTTAAGGATAACACAGTGCAATATCAAACTCATCCATTCTAAATAATGTCAATAGTTTAAATTTAACAATTAACACACTCCAATATATATTTCCCGAAAATAATTTCATGGGACAGTTAAAAAAAATAGGGAAAAAATGAGGAGAAAAAAAATTGGCCACACTAATTTACTCATGAATTTTGTAAAACAATAATTAAATCATGAATTTCTTCTAACATCCATGGAATCAACTTGTAAATTGAAAAAATGGAATTTTGAACTAGGGTTTAGGAAAGCCGCAGGGGACTCGGGACTCACCGGAGCTCGGGAATGACGGAGAGCCGCAGGGGATCTCGGAGAAGAGAAAAATTGACGTGCTTCGCCGGAAAGATCGCCGGAGGTGGAGCCGGAGGTGGAGCCAGAGGTCGTTAGGGCGGTGGGTTGCTTCGACGAGGGCCGCTGGGAGATGCTGCCGATGATCGAGCCTCGGAGTTGCTGCGAATGATCGGGAGGATGATCAGCGTTGGAGGTCGGGAAGGCCGCCGGAGGAGAGTCGCGGATTCGGATTAGGGAGAAAATCGCGAAGGGGGAAAAGGAAATTAGGGTTTTTTTTTTTCGCGACTTAACTGCGCTGAATCGTTTATATAGGTTTTTAAGTATGTAAATAACGTACGTTACGTTAGGTTATGAAATAACGTAACGTAACGTACATTATTTACAAAAAAAACCTACGCTCCGAGGGAACACGTTATTTTCCACGGTTACGGAGCGCAACTGCTGCCGTTACGCTCCGTAACGCGTTAAAACGCGTTACGGAGCGCGTTTTTTTCTACATTGAACCCGACAAGTAGAGAATAAAGAAAAGGAATAGGATAATTGTATATGACAGAGAAAGGATCAATACAAACAAGGTGGTCTTATGTAAGTATAGTTATGTTTTCGCGTGTCCAAGTAAACATGTTGTACGGTCAAGTATAATATAGCGCCAATATATTGGTATGTCTCAGAATTTAGTGCACAATCAATCAATAATTCTAATGCCATCTGTACTATGTATACCCAAAAAAGAACCAAAGGTATTGTGCATTTCATATTGCATAACATGTTGGAAATTTTAGAGGTGGCTTTCACAAATCTTAGAGACCATCTTCTCTTATACCATGTAGCACTTAGCTCCAAATGATCTCTTCAATTCTCACTTATTATGCAATCCTATCATGGCTCTAACTTATTTGATTAATAATTACGTTATTCGGAACTAAAATGGCAGTATGAGATTGCGTATTCTAGGAGTTCTCATATATTCGGTAATATAATAGTAAATAATCTTAAAGAATTTATAGAGGTGCCCCCATGAACTTCAAGAGATTATCCCCCTATAGCATGGCACTTTAGTCTACATGGCACTCAGGTCCATGACTAGTAGTAATCAGTCTAGATAGGCTTCTAAAGATGGCCCTACCACAGTATGGTACTTTGATCCACATAGCACTTAGACCAATGAGTAATTGTAGTCAGTCTCGATGGGATTTTAGAGGTGGCTTTCAAGGATTGCTTACCTAGACTCGTTTTACATAAACACATTAACCTCACTTGGCATTTAGGACCAAAATTAACAATAGTAGCAATAATAGTAATCATTAAGTGTATATAGTATTTTATAACCCTAAAATAATTCAAACTTTCATTGCTTAGTTTCCTCTTTAACCCCATGTATGATTCATGATTCGATCAAGTATACGGTCTAAGTGTTTCATATCATCATGAAGCCGCACAAATGGTAAATCATTGTCCAAATTAATGTTTCGGATTTCTGTATTCATATAATAGATAATCAAATATAGTAACTAGGATGGAATGATGTTCACAAACATACAGATGGTTCCACAAATACTATGCTATAACTATTATTCAGGATGTGTAAGGAAGTCAGAATCAGGTTTCCTAACTATCTAACCTAACAAGTTCATAATATAAGGGTACCTATCAGTAAATTATATTTGTACCAAAATAATAAGATTCTTATTACTTAACAATGATTCGAATTTCAGATAGCTCTTAACTAGCAGAACTGTTAGCTGGTGAGCAAAACTATTATCTAACTATTTCTTTAGTTTAGGTTCTCCTACAATCTCCTACAATTTATTCTTTGAAAATAAATTCAAATATACATTATAGTTTACCACTTATGTTTTATAAAATTAACTGTACTATATCATATATATATATATATATATATATATATATATATATATATATATATATATATATATATATATATATATATATATATATATATATATGGGAATGATGTACTAGAAGTGCTTCCATAGGTAACTCCCTATGATGCATCTAAATCTCATCACAAAGAATATGTGTAGATGATCTGAATCGTTAATTGTAATCTACATGCTTTGAAATCTCAGTGTACAAGAAATAATGCATTTTCAATATAATTAATCATATATTGGATAGGTACAAAATGAATGGTTTTTCAAGAATAGAACATATAAGATGTCTTGGTCGATGAAGAAGTGTCTAAATTATATGATTTTTTATACACCATCTATTTAGAGTATAAAAATCACAACTAATAGTTTGAATCGTCCCGTATACACCTACACATTGAGATCTATAGACATTACCACATGGAGTCATTTTAGGTACACTTTTTCCATATATCTAGGTGATGCTATAGGAGAGTTACCTATATAAGCGCTATAAATCTCAATATATATAGTATTTATGAAAGACCCAAACCATTAATTGTGAACTCCATGTTAAGAAGTGACAATATACAAAACAAATCATGCATTTTTGGTACATTTTGATCGTATATTGGATATGCATAAATTAATTACTTTTCACCAATAGAACAAATAAACCTTTTTAATCGATGATAAAGAAGTGTCTAAATCGTATGATTTAGAGTATGAAAATTACAGTCAATGGTATGGATCGTTCATACTATATTGAGATTTAGAGCGCTTATATAGGCAACTCCTCTATGGCGTCGCATTAGATACACCATTATATATATATATATATATATATATATATATATATATATATATATATATATATATATATATATATATATATATATATATATATATATATATATATATATATATATATATATATATATATATGGATTATTGTAGGTAAGCCACTAGCTCAGCAAAAGTTACGTGAGTCAGCGTTAAAAATATAGTGATTCAATTATATTTCTTTAAATTTTTTCTAGATTTAGTATCTCTACATCCTTAACTTTTTTGTATCAAATTTCACAAATTTTGTATTTCATTTATCCTTTCATCACGTGGATATAAAATATTTTATTTATTGAAAACCATTAATTTTATTTTTACTTGATGGAGGACCAAATCAAAACAAAAACTCAAGAAATTGGATATGAGTGAACTCTAGGGACAGATTATAGTTAAACTAGTATTCCTATCTAAGATAATTAGTGAGTATCTATTTATTGATTATTTGATACTATTTTATACAATCTTATTAATGTCATATGCATATATTAATAAAACTACTATCATATGACACAATTTTATGCCATCTTATCTACTACTGATCATTTTATTTTATTTTATTTCCTAGATAACATAAAACCAATAAATCTACTGGTGTCATATGTATAAATTATTTAGTAATATTATTAATTTTTCAGCATCAGTTCCAAAAGTTGAATTAGGATATATTATAGAATCTCATTATATGATCTAAGATATGACTACAAAAAATATTATGATTATTGTAGAAATCTGGGGCTAAAAAAAGGGAAACACTACCAGCCAACGATTGTTCTAATTTTGATGGACCTGAGCTTAGGATAAGAAATGGTTGTAAGAACAACTGTATTCTCAAATGTTTGGATTTCACTGATGTGCATCCAACATTCATTAGGAAAAGAAGATCGGCTAAGTGAAAGATGAACAAGTAGAGATAATAATATTTTTGATAGCTATTAGGATAAAATAAAATGAGACATGCGCTATTAGATGTGACCCTAACTAGTACTTCAAAGTATGTTAATGTAATATTTCAACGATATGTAGGATTTGGATACTTGGAGTGTGAATGGAAACTTAACATATGATATAATTTTGCATGGGATAAACAGATAAGATACGACAGGATAAATATATTAGGACATGATTACCAAAAAACTTGAAACATGACTGATGTGAACCAATACCAAATTAGATAATGACACATGACATATAATTAAAACAAACTACAAACATGACATGTAAGACATGATGCATAGCCCAATGATGCTATGATATAATGTCCCATTTTCCCACATTGATTTAGAAATGGAGTGCGCTATCGATGAGTACCCAGTAAAAATTCATTGTCTACGAGGCCATAACAGACAAATGATATAGTCTAGATATCAATGAATGAAATGAAATTGGGAATAACTAATCTGCTACGCAAGTCAAATTAAAGGAAAGACTGCACTTTCATTAACATAACTGAAAGATATATAGCACAACTTATATATTGCTTGGTTACAACAGTGGTACAATATGATATACAACATCTGCTTAGTGCTCTTATATACAAAAGAAAATACAAGTTTATAACAAATAAAATATAAAATGAAATCTGTAAACAACAAAAGAAGGATGGATAAACAGAGTCCTATATCTACCACTGGGCCTTCCCTTGGGATAAGGAAATATGGATCATCTGCTAGCGGTAGATGGATTCATCGGAGTTGACATTATTTGAGTGTATGTGAATACACCAGGGGTTAAGACTCAGAAAGAAGAAAAAAAAGAAACGTGTCGTGTATAATGAATATGAGTAGGTGTACTAGAATGAGAATGAGAGCCAACTTGATGCATGTACAAATACCATATAACAAGAATATGCAGAGAAGCAATAAACACGATGCATTCTTGAGCAACAATAAATTAAAACATTGCATGACAAAAATACAAGCATTGATGGTATGGCATAGAAATATAGAGTTTAAAATTAGCAAGAACATTTTAATGGATTCAAGAGGTGGCTCCCATGAGATCGGCCGCCTAGACTCATAGTCTTAAAAAGACACTTTAATCCCACGTGAGAGTAAATTATTTGTTTATTATTTATGTTGTTTAAAACTGAGTATTTGCATATTATACAAGTGTACCATGTATACATGGTATTATGCCCACGTATCGGTGTCCACACGAACCGGATGACATACTATTAAGTTCCTAAGATATCCTCGTGCATACTCGGGATTACGACCGCAAGCACCAATCTCCATATGAATGAATGGCATATCACTACGTACACAAAAATGATGGTGCCAGTACATTCATCAGTAGATGCTCCTAATAAAATAAGAAAGTACCATAATACGTATTTTATTCCACCACTTATTTTTCTCATATCCAAAGTGCAATTAATAAAGTAACCACAGATCAATGATAAAATAAATTATCATATTGGACTTCATATCACAGTAGCATGAAAATCAAGTCTAAGTGTACAATATATATCAAGCAAACATGAATCCAAAAATATTGACAAATAACAAGATAATAAATGATATACTCTAGATACTACAATTAAGGCATTGTATTGGTCATGTTGAGTAACTAAAAACATGAATATGAAATAGCAAGCAATAACCCACAATATAATTTCATTAAAAAAGAGGCATATATCATATAATCAACGGTGTCATGATATCAGGCAAAAACAAAAAACGAGCATGAATAATATATATGTATGATACAGTATGCATGTTCTTCACCAAACATACACAAAATATAATAAGTAAGAATAAGTCATATAAATATAGATGTGTGCAAGTATCATGAACAGAGCAACACATGAAACATTGTACAAATGGCATCATGAACATGTATGAGAACATGTATGCGTGCACATGGTTAGGGTAATAAGCATATATGCGTGCATATGGCTATGTCATGTTTGCACGCACATGACTAGAGCAACAAGTAAGGATAAGAATATGTAGATCTATATGCATAAACATGATGGCATGGCTAGGGTAACGATCATGAATGGGAATATGTAAGCATGTATGTACAAGTGTACATGACATGAGTAATAAGTATGAACAATTATACATATACCTATAACATGAACGTGTGCATGTGCAAATATGACCAAGCATGATTGTGCTTTGCAAGGTAAGTTGTTTGGGATAGTTGGCATAGCAAACTTCTATGCGCAATATGACATGGATAATGACATAATTTAAGAAAATATTACTAGGAAGAAGCTATAGGGTTTTAAGTAAACCTTTTAGCAACTTAAGAATCGATTAAATCTAGGTTCGAATACAAAGATATGACTGATTTTCTGACGGCTACTGAACACATGGCATTTTTGGAAATATTTTCTTTGATTTTGCGAGGATAGTAATTTCTATGATATTTTTAGCATTTTTAATGATTAAATCAGTAAAATTAATTTGAGTGAAAATTTTAATGCTCAGAATCACCTTCTTATGAATCTTAAATAAGTTTAAACTGAATTTTATTAAAGGTGTATAGTTATCTCTAAACCTATTTTGATTTTGAAATGAAAAAATTAAATTGCAAAACAATAATTTCTAGGTAATCGTTGACTTGGAGGAAAACTAAATTAGAAACTGGTTTCTAAATAAAAGTTATAAATATTTAAATTTTCTACCTAATGAATCTAGAATGAGCTCAATCAAAGTTTTATAATAAAAATTATGATTATTTTACTAAGTCCATTTTATTATTGAACTGTTAGGATCAGGTATAGAAGAATGTCAGAACTTCTAGTTAATTTTTGACATAGAAAGCAGCTACATCAAAAGTTTATTTCTATAATAGAGTTGTAGGCTAATGAATTATCGTTCTAACGGATTCTAGAATAGCTCAAATGGTGTTCGTACTAGAAACATATGACTATTTCTATACAAACTACTTTTACATTGACAAAAATAAGATAGATATATATCCTTGTGACAAGCACAATATGATATATGGAACGTCATCTTCATCGGGGCGGCCAAGCTCCATGAAGATTTGGAGAATGGGCATATAAAACCATAGTATTTCAATCTAAAATAACTAGAATCATAAATATTCAAGTTTAAACATATTAGAACCTATAGATGTGATTTGCATGATTATTCATGCATGTTATACATTAGAAATGATATTAAAACATACAAATTATAAATTTTAGTATATAACATGAAAATCAAAAACTAATAATCAATTTAAACCTAGGGATAATAAAAGATTAGTTTTTTTTTTATTGATAAGTATAATATATAAAGGTATATGGTTAGTCATATTTTAAGAAATAAAGTCAAATCTTAAAAAAAAAAAGTATAGTTTCTTGTCTTTCGACCTCAAAATTTATGAAAAACTAAAATTGATTTATTTGGAGCTTCGAAAGGATAAATAGAGCATCAATACCTAGATATTGGAGGACAGATCTTGAGTTGCTGGAGAAGTCTAAGGCTAGAATTTACGGGAAGGAATTAATGAAAGGTTTAAGTATTTTTTGAAGAATTTTCTAAGTCTTTTGATTGAATCAAAGATTAATTTCTGTAAGAAGATATAAGAGAATTGGATCTTAATATCAAAAAAAGAAAATAAAGCGCATAAAGAGAAAAATCTGTTATAAAAATTCCAGAAATTTTGGAGCTAATTTGTAGGGTTGAACATGCAGCTAAAGTTAGTTAAATTTCCTTAATAAGGAACTAAATGTCCCTTAACTTTTTTAATAATTACAAAATTTCTATTGGAATCAAATATTATCAACAAAGGTTAAATAAGATTATTGCATATATAATGAAGAAAATTGAGATAGTTAAAATGAAAATTGTATTAAATTGATTATTTTAATCGGTATTAGTTCAAAATTAATGGGTTTAGAATAATTCCTGAAAAATGCCAAAAATACAATAAAATGAAACAAATTATTCTTACCCTGCTAAATATTTTATTATATTCCAAAATTAAAGATATAAATTAATTTTCTTTGTGTGCATCAATATCGATATCTTGGCTCGTAAACTGATACAGACGATTCAAAATAAACCGATAAGAGGATATGTTATTAAAGACCATTATAGTAAAATTGATATATTTTTTATAACCAAAATTTAATGTCAAAATTACAAGGTAAAATTATCAAAAAATTTATTATTAATTGGTGTTGGTATTTTGGCCTGAATTTCAACTTTTCAGAAAATTATCAGAAAATCACGATACAAAATGACTCAACTTCAGATGTTGCCTCTTGATTAGGCAGTTCGATTATGTGAGCTCACTACTATAGTATAAAGACAACCCCTAGGGGAGGAGTCATTTTAGGTTGATATTGAAAACCCGAACAAAATATATGGTACCCTTGTGCTTCACTGGTTGAGAATTGGCTCAGAGGTCTAAGCGTAGGCTTAATTTATTGAGGAGAGCTCTGTGCCACAAGTTACTGCCTGAAGACCGGGTTGTATATCATTAGTCTTGCCATATATGCAGGATATAACTAAGGAGATCGCTCACTATTATTGACCATAGCAACATGATTACCGTTAAAGGCCAGAGGAGTCTCATCTCCCAATTAGATGGTCATAGTACTCTAACTGTTAAAGACCATAGGAGTCTCATCTCCCAATTAGATGATCAAAGTACTCTAATATTAGTCTGATTGTTTGACAAAGAGTTTTTGATAACTCCCATGGGCTAGTTGTTCCTGTTTGACAAGGAGCTTTCGGTAACTTGGGCATGAATACACTCCTTGATGAAGACTACAAGTGCCTCATCGTTGGTTGCCATATCCGCCTCCATTCATGGAGGTTGTAAATTATATTACGCAATTACCTATATACTTCTATAATGTGATCCAAGCTTCTATGAAAAACAAATATTTAGACCGATCAATACTTGGATTCAAACTTTCACAAGGAATAATAACTTTATTTAGTTATTTCTAATTAAGTATGTGAAAGTTTCCATATAAAACAGCGGTAATCAGGATAGGTCAACATCTTTGATCTTATCCTCATAGGGTGATTTGTCCCTTGTTATGGTGGCAATGAGAAGGTCACCACATTAGTCATGCTGTAAGCCGAGGGTTGTCCCTTATGAGTCATAAAATTAAATCTTCATGAGTAACCCTTCATGTGTTGAAGCCCTCGTAGTTAATATTTTCTTAGTTTTAAGTGTTGATGGTTATGGTGTAACAGAGATATTGTCCTATTTGGTAAGAATCTTATCACAAACTATTTTCTATTTTTCTGGTCTTAATGACTCATTTCAACAAAAGTGTTTCAAAATGAATAGTTATATCCTGTAATACCCCAAATTTCGAGCTATCTGTATTGCTCTTTTGAGACCAGTGGTGCCGAATAAGTCCACCGAAGTCAATTTGGACACCGAAATAACTTTCGTTTAACGTAACTTTAAATCCACAAACCCAAATGATATTCGGTCTTCGCAATTATTAGTTTTGTAATATTTAGGATTTTTGGAGATTTTCCTTACGAGGCCAAAAAAATACTCCCAAAATTGCTAATTAATAATATTAAAAATTATCCTTCTAATTACTTCGAAATTTCGATTCATTTATTCCTGATATCGAAATAATAAACGGATAATTTTGAGTGTTTCCCTCATCGAGCACTACGTCCTACATAAATTTGGTAGTATTTGGAGAATGTTACACGAAATCCAAAATTATTAAATTATTAAATAAATAAATAAATAAATAAATAAATTAAAATAAATAAAACAGTGAATCAGTGGATTCACTGTGTTGTGCTGTCGTGACAAACAAAAGAGGAGTGGCAGCTGGGGTTAGGTGGCGAATGGAGGTGAAATTTGGAGTTAAATTACAAAATTACCCTTGAATTATCTTCCTTCTCTTATCACTTTCTTCTTCTTCTCTTCCTCTTTTATCTTTCGGCCAAACCCAGCACAGCAGAGGGAAAAAGAAAAGAGAGAGAGAGGAAAAAAATTAAAAAAATAAAAATAAAAAGAGAAGAGGGAGAAGAACGAGTTCGGTTTAGACATCAACAGTAACCCTTCTTTAGGTAAGTATACACGGTCTCTGTCTCTCTCTTGATGGATTTTGAGGATTTGGCTGTGCATATACCTGAATTGAATAGTTAACATGAAATTGATTGTTTTGGGCCTTTATGGTCACTAGCAACAGTAATAGTAGAGTTAGAGACAGTTACTTATTTTATAACTTATAGAAAAGTTCTCCCCCTTAAGCTTCCTACTAAATAGGTTTGTCTTCTTTATTTGTTTTATTCTTTAATTTATTTTCCGGAAGTAAGACAACTAACTTGAGTCTTACAAAATGTTGTGTTGTCACAGTACTGCTGCTGCTTTACCTGCTTTCACATTTGTGCTATTCTCTTATTGGATAACATGTATATTTCCATTCCAGTTAGTGCTAGCATCTTCTGGATGAAGTAGATATTCCTTTTCATCCCATTTACGTATACTAAATGTTTAATTTCGGAATATTATTTTATTATTTGAGACATTGGATAAGGCTCCATTAATTGGCAGTGCATGGTAAAATAGCAAGATTGAAGCCATTATTTCAAACTTTGTGTTTGCCTACTTGAATCCTTTTCTTCCACTGCATTTAGTTCTGTTAGAGACTATCCCCTCAATAAAATTAATAACTACCATGATACCATAATTGCTAAACTGCATCCTCCCATGTGTGTTTAGGCATGACTCTAGTTTTCTTTGCTACCTTGGCTACCATCCAATTAGTTTGTGTGTAACATAGCACTTGTTTCATTGCAATGTCTAACCCACTTCAATATATTCTCTCGTTTTACAGTTACCTCTTAACCTCCGATGGACACTCTCCTTTCGTGTTTCCATCTTTTAGTGTAATGCCGCATCCATTACAACATTCTCATTTTGAGCTACATTCTTTCAGCCTACAGTGTATGTGACACCACCACTACCAACAACAAGTATCAAAACCTTTATCTCTAAATATTGGTGTCGTAGCTACAAGTATTTTCCATTCAGTTGAATCAGTTCTGATAGATGTTATGTCCTTAGTGATTGACAATCATTGTGTCCTTAATCAAGTCTATCCAAGGTGGACTATTCCAGTCTTATTTGCTCCATGAACTACAATCCAAAACAATTATCATATGTCCTAACTAGCACACCTATTGACTTCCATTGCACATACCTTCCTCAACACCATGAATATTGAAATTTTATGGAGTTCCTCATATACTTTCTGACGGTGTATGATAATGCAAAAAAGAATATAAAATAATTTTTTAAAGATATGGTCTCGAGCTGTTACAAAGCTGAAGCCTGTGTCTAATTATGTCCCTAGTTGAAATCTGCATCGTCAGTTACTCACTTGTACAGTTGTTGACGAAATCATTTATGGCGAGATAGTCTGACATGAGTTCTTGGTGTGCTTCTTTTTCCTCTAAACATTTATGTGATAAGGTATGAGGTTGGGAACGTGACGATGGATAGGTTAAGTTATTTACTTTTATGCTTTTGTTTGTATTTTTCACATATCAAATTTAAATTTGCTGGAAAATGAAAAATGACTTCAACTCAATTTGAAAGAGATGTCTAGTACCCAACAATGATGCCAGTTTATCGGACATGTATTCTTGATTGGAATATCATTACAGTTGCTACGGATTGCAATCAAAATACAACATCACCAATGTTGGCATAGCCGACATTCAGAAATAAAGAGTTTATAAATTTTCACTTATTCACGAATTGCTTATATCTGTACTTGGATAATCTTATACTTTAGCAAATAGCTTGAAGTCTCCTAGATGTTGTACATAGCTTATTATGGAGTATGAACACAATTTTGTTCATTTGACAAATTATCAGAGATCCTGAAGTCCAGGCATAAGACTGCATTTAGATATCATTTATTATAGATGAGAATTGACTAGAATGTATTCCCTTGGTTCTTTTATCTCTATTTCCCGTGTTTTCCCGTTGTTAGTTTAACCCATTTGTAGGCAGCATATGAATTGCGATGAGAACAGGGTTCATGGTTACACTATAGACTGTACTTATAGTGATCCCCCTCCCCCACTAGATTTGCCTTAAGATTAATTCCTGGGTTTTTTGCACAAATTATAGAAAAGGGGTTGTCTGTAGGCTACTTCCTATAGTGACACCACAGGCCCTTTTTTTCCAATTGGAATTATTTGAATGAATAATCGTGTTAAGGATAGAATCTCATATCATTTACATAGTACATATATTATAGCATATGCAGAATAATGTTTTGGTTCATATTTGATATTACAAGTCATGTGTTTTACAAGTCATGTGTTTTACATGTCATGTGTTTTACATGTCATGTGTTTTAATATTACAAGTCATGTGTTTTAATATTACAGATCATGTGTTATGATACTACATGTCATGTACAGTCATGGAAATGCAAGCATGTTATCATGAATTGAAAAACATTTAAAGAAGAGTTATAAAATTTTCATGTGCATAATTCATTATGAGCACGGGGACGAGAGAAACTATATGATAAATAAGAGTCTTGCCGTATAAGAATTGATTGTATTGTTAGGGCCGGAATTCTTTTACTGTAGTGGCCTGGGTGATTACTAGATCACCAATTGATATTTACGCAGAGTGGTATGGCCGTTACTGTAATACAGTACGGAACTTGATTGTAGTGCTTAGCGGCATGTCATGGTTCAGCACCATGAATATTATGGCCGGGTCCTGGGTATGCACGGACACTTATACGACAATGGAGGATAGTACTATCTTATCCATTAATACAATTTCTATAATTAAATTGGACGATGACTTAGACCAATAGAATATATGATTAAATAGATAGAGTAGTTATTGTCATATTTATTTATTTATGCATTTATTTATGCTTGCCTTCATGTTAATTTATATGCACACAAACAACACTGATATAAACATGCTCATGCACATTGATATTCCTGTACTATGATAGTACATAATTTCCTCTTTTTTAAATGTGTTACTTGCTGGGTTTAATCCCCTGGATTTTGAACCTAGATTTAGAACGTGAAGAAGGAGATCCAGCCCCAGTTGAAGACCCGTACTTCGTTGGACAGATCGAGTGACAATAGGCAAGCGAAGTACTATCTGAAGAGTTTTTGTATATTTTGTTTATATTTTCTTTTGTCTGGGCACTGCTTTCTCTTTTTATTCTTTTGTGTTCATATTTAAAACAGTGTACCATTTTATGTAATGAACTCTTTGTATAAATGAAATCATTTCAGTTTCAGACATGTTATTTATTCATCTGATTGTGGCAGTAGTTACGGTTATTCCAAGATCTTGTGACTGTTAGGTTGTCTAGTGCAAGTAATAAGTAACGTCTTCCGTTTTGGGAAGCAGCTGAAAAACGGGGGCGTTACATATCCTTTGATCTAGGATGATAGTTTCTAATCATTTGTTTCGTACATTGTTTTCATGCAAGTTAAGACTAGATTTAGTACATAAATCATGACAACAAATATAAAAGTTAATAAAATCTTTCCTAGGTCTCATTACTTCATCTTGTAAATCAGACAATTCAGGCATGTTTTCAACTTGGTTTTTAAATTTTATTGAGAAACGATGGTTTTGTGAAGTCTAACATTTCGAAAAATTGCAAATCATTCAAGTTAAAATGACGAGGCCAATTTATCACTGTGCACGCAGGGACCATCTCTGAAACCGCTGGTATACTCCTCTGCAATAAGAATCAAATCCCGTTTGCAATTAATGAGTATCCCACCAAGATGGGCCCCAACTACATAATGACATGAGATAGGGGAATCAACAGCAAGATATAATATTATAATATACATGCTACTTGCTGCTGGATCAACCAAAATGTAATGAAAATCACACATATGTCTTTATTCTACCCACCTACATTATATTTAGTTGATTGCATAATGCGATAACTTCTGCATGTGTACAAAACTTCTTGACACGCTCATAGATGCAAAGATGTCGTCAATAAGTAGTTTGTCTCTACCATATTTGATTACACAGTTGTATCGCACGTTCATATCTGATGTAGAGTTTGATGCATATGCACCCTCTTATGTCAACATAGTCATGGAGAACATATTAGTGATGGATCATACTACTATTCCAGAGAATTGAAATAGAAACACTACAGAGGAAAATATATATGCACTGATTTGACACATGAAGAGAAGAACGATGCCTTCTTTGAACAAGACGTACCAGCAGACCCTATTGAATAAATCAATGTTGTCTGGCAGGGTCTTGGACACATTTGGCGTCGTCTGAAATACGTGGGTCACATAGAGAGTTCGAGTACACGTACATGACGTGTATCCGTTGATTCTAGCAAAAAACAGAGGGGACAACATCAATGATGAAAGCATACACGAGTTTAAGTGTGGGAGAATGGCTGAGGAATTTTTACTTTTTCTAGGATTTTTTATTTTTATTTTTAAAATCTTTGGGTTTCTTTATTTTACACTTTAGGTAGTTTTTAGAGTATTTTATAAAAAATCAAAATTTAAAAAAATATTTTCTGTAATAAATCAAGCTAATTAAAAATAAAAAAATTAGATAGGATATTTGATCAAAAAGTAAATAATACACTTAGAATTTTATGAAAAAATAAAATTCAAAAAATAAATGCTGTTAATGGTAATTATGAGGTAAATATACATATATTTTTCACTTCACAATGGTTTATTAGGTTAGGGACAAAAACAATAATAATTGAATCGTCTTTTCTCTCTAAATAAAAAATAATAAAAGAAAAAGAAATTTAATAAAGAGGTGAGCCTGGTATTAATGCAATGATTCTTTTTATTAAATTTCTTAAGAATGATTAAGTAGTTGGGCATTTCTGCGTAAGTAAGTGTGAATATTCACGCAAACGATATTTTTTAAAAATAGAGTATGATCTGAATAATTGAGTATTTGTGCCTAACTAAGCATAAATATTCGCATTAAAGATGAAATATTCACAAAAGAAAAAAAAAATTTTAAAATATTTAGAGAGAAAAATGAATTATGAGTTAGAATTTCTGTCCAAAACTGAAATAAACCATCACATGTTCACGTAGATGTATAAGAGCCAAAGAATTATTTATTAATGGTATTGAAAGATAAATTTTGAATTTTTTATTAAAATAATAAGTGTATTTCATATGATGCCTAGCTTGAAAAACTAATAATCTAAATGCATTTTTGACTTCGTAGATTAGTAAGATTAATTGCAGAAAATACTAAAAATATTTTTATTTTTTATAAATTTTTTATTTTTCTTAATTTTTTGTTATCCTTTTTTTTATTTTCCTTATTCCTTAATTTTCCATCTTTAAGAATTTTGTGGGTATATTAACTGGAAACCCTCACGAGACAAAGCTCACCCACTAGGATAATGATGTGATAAATTACAGCAAGCACACAATGTCGATGTAGCACTGTACAGATCGTCCCACAGAGATCTAAGTTGTTTTTTCGTTCCTTACTCTTTCCTTAGTCTAACGGACTAACTATGAGATTTTAGATCGAGAGAAGATTAGTTTAAGTTCTAAAGGTTAGCCTAGGATCTCGAATCTATTAGAATAATAGCCTAACAATGAATTATCTCTTTCTTCCTAACTTTTTAATTATACACGGTTAAGTAACATATTAAAAAGGTGATCTTTTTAATTTGATTTTAATTGAGTGCCCCTAAATATGACCTATCAAGTGATGTGCAAGTATAGACCATCAAAAATAACACTTTTCTTAAAAACAAATCATATCAAGTAAAAAATCTCAAAAACAAAAGAAAAGAAATAAACTTTAAACCCTAATCTAAGTATAGGTTATCAAGAAAACTAATTCAAGTATAACCTATCAAACAAATCAGATTTATAAGTTTATTCAAGTCAATTTATTTATAGGAAAATCTCTATTGATAATTCTAAAAACAAACAAAGAATAAGAATTCCAAACTTCATCTAAGTATAAATTATCAAAATATTAATTAAGCATAATCTATCAAAAAATTATGATTTGTGAACTCCATCTTTTATTTATTTATAGAAAAATCATAATTTTATTACTTTCTAGGAAGAAGATGAGATAAATCCACGTTATATCTATTAAACTAACTTCATCTACATCCTAGGGCTAAAGAAAATTAGCTACTCATATTTCTAGTAAGCAATTAAATATATTTTATTTATGAAAGCAAATAAATCTTATCTAGAAAGCAATAAAACCTATACTAGAAAACAATTAACTCTATCTAAAAAGCAAATAAATATTAGAAAGCAATGGCTTATCTCTGGAGTATGGTATTGTGGCCACCACCCCTTTAGCAAAATCCTAATTTTATTAAATTAAAAACGAGTACAGAAGTTCAGGATTTTTCTTTGAATATAAGGATACGGCCAATAAATAGGCTTCGGAAATCCAAACCCAATTCTAATAGAATTGACAAACTAAAAGATTACAACGAAGCCAAGGAAAAAATTTCACTGCATAGAACCCACATTGGACCGCCAATTGGCGGGTTACACCGCTAAATAGCGGCTTAAGTTTGGACAAAATTCATGAAATTTTTTCATATGAAATTCTTGTCTTCTACGTTTAGTTTTCCTGACTGTATTTTACTTTGAGTCTCTGCAGAATCGTAGTCTCGTAGTTTTGCTCACTTTGGAAACTTTTCGGACTTTGATTTCCAACTCCAACTCTGATTTCATGCCATCTCCTTGTATGAATCAGATTATCTGAAAAGACACAAAAAATACCTGAGTAGCATTTATTTATGTACAAAAGTAGATAAAGTATAGGAGGAAAAATACAATATATGATACTTATCACACCCCCACACCTATCTTTTGCTAGTCCTCGAGCAAAACCTAAACCTAAAAAAATAAAAATCCTAACTCACTTTCGTAGGAATCACGACTTAGCACGTGCAACAAGTCTCTAAACCCCTAGGTTACCCTAGTGGACGAGTTGTGTCTCGTGAGGGTTTGCAGTGAATATACCCACAAAATTCATGAAAAAAATATATTAAGGAATAAAGAAAAGAAAAATAAGGATAACCAAAAAAATAAGAAAAGTAAAAATTTTATACAAAATAAAGAAAAATCTTTTTTTATAATATTTTCATCAATTAATCTCACTAATATACAAACTCAAGAACGCATTTAGATTATCAATTTTCAAATCGAGCGTCATATCTGATACACTTATCATTTTAATCAAAAATTTAAATCCTATCTTTCAATACCTACTAACAGATAATCCATTAGCTCCTATACATCTACGTACACGTGTGATAGTCTACTTCGGCTTTGGACTCGAACTCTAACTCATGATTCATCTCCTCTCTCATAACATTTTTTCTTTTTTTTTCTTTTTTAAGAATATTTCACCTTTCATGCGAATATTCAC
This sequence comes from Dracaena cambodiana, assembly GCA_036321105.1. Classification (NCBI taxonomy): domain Eukaryota; kingdom Viridiplantae; phylum Streptophyta; class Magnoliopsida; order Asparagales; family Asparagaceae; genus Dracaena; species Dracaena cambodiana. The sequence goes on from JAYEPQ010000017.1 coordinate 20,465,811, forward strand.
GCTTACTTAGGCGCAACGTACCCGATTACTTGGTTCATATTCTTTTCTTTTTTTTAGAATATTTCACTTTTCATGCGAATATTCACGATTATTTAGGCGCAAAATACCCGATTACTTGGATCATACTCTTTTTCACTCTTGAGGCTATTACCTTAATACCAGGCGCGCCCCATTATTTTATCACTCTCGAGACTATTGCCTTAATACCAGGCTCACCCCATTATTTTATTCTCACTTTTTTTTCTTTTTTTTGTTTGGAGAGGGAAAACTTACTCAATCGTTGTCATCTTTATTCTTAACCTAATAAACTATTGTGAAGTAAAAAAATAGATATATACTTGCTTCAAAACTACTGTAAGCGATATTTATTTTTCGGATTTTAATTTTTTTTCATAAAATTCAAAGTGTATCGTCCAATCTACTCTCCTATCCAGTTTCAAATCTAAATTTATTCCTTTATCTGTAGTTAGATTGATTTATTGATAAAAATACATAAATTTGTTGTTAAATTTATTTTTTTTCAGTTTTTTTAATTTTTTTTTAAAAACAATTTTCAGTTAGTTACCCTAAAAACTACCCAAAGTGTAAAATAGAAAAACCTAAAAACCTAAAAAAAATCCTATAAATAAAAAATAAAATCCTAAAAATCTCCTAAAAACTGCTCCCAACACCTAAACTTGTTTATGACCTCACATACAAACCAAGTGTGGTAAAATAAATATGAAAACTATTATACAAATACTATACAAATAATGAGTCGTAAAATTTACGATCTCAATATCATCACCCTATTAACGCATGGAAAACGGTTACGACCTCTCGATCGCTTCCCACTTTCAAAGTGTGTACATTTTAAACGTGAAATGGGTGCATTATTATATCTCATCAATCTCTTACAAGTCACGAAATTACCTATCTATTTCTTATGTCGTCCTCGCTTTTTCTTTGTCCACATGTAAGCATTAACAATTGGTTTAAAAAATTCTTTATTATAAACCTGCCAATCATCGTTAGTAACAAGCATACATGTAGAAATATCATGAGGTGAGAAGAGTGTAATATGATCAAGTGAATGTGCTGGTGACTCTTCTAACTCATGAAGTAATGCGAGCTCCTCTGCAAACAAATCCTCAAAAGTTTGCTCATAATTCAATGGCACACTTGCACAAGTATCATCATATATAAAATAAGTATGTGTCAATTCTTCTAATAATATGAGTTCATCTTTGAATACTTGCTCAAATGAGGGTTCATTATCATTGCAAGAGATCGAATGAGAGTGCAAACTTTGAATCATGTTGATCTCCATGAGGGAGCTCGTTGCGTGCTCATTCATATTAAATATGGTTCAATACCACAGTCATATTCCCAAATGATAACTTCATGAGGCCACTCCTACAATCAATTAATACATGTGATGTTGCAAGGAACGATCTACCCAAGATAACGAGAATTTGATTCCGTGGATTGGAGATCGGCTCAGTTTCTCAGACAATAAAGTCTACAGGAAAGATAAACTCGCCGACCTTAATGAGCACATCTTCAACCATACCAAGTGGTCTCTTGATCGAACGATCAGCTAGCTGTAATGTGACCTTAGTAGGTTGAAGTTTTTCTAACCCCAGTTGCTGATAAATAGTGTAAGGAAGCAAGTTGACACTTGCCCCTAAATCAAGCAACGCCCTATCAAATATAGTGTTCCCAATGGTGCATAAGATTGTAGGGGAATCTGAATCTTTGTACTTGATAGGTAAGGAGTTAGAGAGGATTTGCGATATATTTACAGTAAGAAAAACTTTCTCAGGAATGTTTCTTACTCGTTTCTTAGTACACAAATGCTTGAGGAATTTAGCATAAGTAGGTACCTGTTGTATAATATCAAGAAGTGGAATATTAATCTTCACATGTTGAAATGTTTCAATAATATTTTCTACTTGCGGTGAAGGCTTCCTAAGCCGATTAGGATATGGTGCTTTCGGCTTAGAAACAGGTTCTTCTAAATGATCATGTGACTGTAATTGAGGTGATGGAGATGGTCGTATAGAAAGAGGTGGAAGAGATGATGTAGCATGCGAGATAGTAGGAGTGGGATCAGGGGGCATAGCTACATTATTGTCCATTTGCTTGCCAGCTAAGCGTGTGAATGGCATTGTATTGGTGGACATGCGACTAATTGGAGTTTGAGGAATTGGCATTAGGGTTCGTGATGGGTTGACTTGGAAAGGTACCCTGGCCACGTTCACTCATCTAACTCGCTAATTGTCCAACCTGCTGCTCTATATTCTTTATAGATTGAGAGTTCACGAGTAGTTGCTGACCTGTAGTTTGAATAAAGTCAGTTGACACTTTCATAAAATTTTGCATGTGTGTGTCAAGGTTGGACATATGCGTGTCAAACTTGGAATGAGACTTGAGAAGATTTTCAACGTGCTTCTCAAGTGACTGAAGTCGCTTTTCTTATTCATTATTAGACCCCTATTATGAATGTGAGTGGTTTTGTGCAGGTGGTCTATTCTGGTTGTTCCCATAATTTGAAGCATTTGGGCATTGATAAGCACCCATATTTGGTCTTGAGAATTGACCATTGGCTGGAGATTGCATGTTAGGGTTGGGGACCCCCTGATATTGCCCTTGACCCCATGATAGATTTGAATGATTCCTCCAGTCAGGATTGTATGTAGGAGCGTAAGGATTATTCATGCGTTGTTGATATAAGGCGTTAGCCTGCTCAAGTGTGAGACCCATGGGATTCAATAATAATGGACACTCCCCCATAACATGATTCGGAGTTCCGCAATTAAAGCATGTGGGAACTTAAATTTGATTTACCTGACCCACCGGTGGAGCACTAGGAGTCTCCAATACCTCAATTCTCCTCATAAGGGCTGCAATCTTAGCTTCGGCAGCTATAGAGCTGTCGACGCTATGGATTCCACCCTTATGTGCAGAAGTTGATGCACTGGGCTTCTCAGTGGGACTCTCCCACTGCATAGTCTTCCAAGATAGGTCTTCAAGAAAGTCCCATGCTTCATCCTCATTCTTACTCATGAACTCCCCCTGACACATGGACTCAAGAAGAGTTTTGGATGTGTATTCGAGTCCTTCGTACACGATTTAACACAACCGCCACTTTTCTATCGCGTGGTGGGGGCACTGAGCTAATAAGTCCTTGAACTGTTCCAAATATTTCCAGAAGGGTTCTCCCTGCACTTGACGGAATTGATTAATTTGATTTCGTATTCTTGTCGTCTTATGCGTGGGATAACACTTCTTAAGAAACACTGTAACAAATTCATCCCAAGTAGTGATTGAATCAGTAGGCATATTGTACAACCACTTCTTGGCATTATACTTAAGTGTAAAGGGGATGAATCGGAGCTTAATTGCGTCCTCCGATAAGTGTTGCAGTTTAATCATTACGCATACTTCCTGAAATTCACTGATAAAGAGATATGCATCTTCTGAATCAGAACCAGTGAATTTAGGAAGCATACTAATGTACTGCGGCTTCAACTCATAGTGATTACCCGCTGCATATGGAAGTTTTATGCATGATGGAAGTGATGTGCGCAACGGGTAACATCGATCCTGAAGGATCGGGATCGGTTGGTCCATCTTGGCTCCCATGAACAAATCTGATCTCACAAGTCGACCAAATTGATCACGGGTCCAATGTGGCATGAACCAGCGACCGTGAGTGTATGCATGAATTTCCTAAACTAATGCAAGAAGTGGGGTGTAGTGGAGAGATAAAACGGTGGAATAGATATGATCAAATAAAAATGTGATTCCTACTGTTTCTAAATTTTTGTTTTGTATTTTTTACAGAACTAAGGACACAAAATAAAGATATTAGGAAAGTAATGGCGATTTTTACCGCTGATTGGCGGCCAAAGCAGGGAGTCTTGGACTCTGCTTGCTTCAGTGCACTCCCAATGCTTATTTAGTTCTGTTTAATTTTCTGTATCTGCACTTTCTTATCCCTGCACACTCAACGCACACTGTTAATCTCTTAAAACGTCAGAAAAATCAAGAAAAACACCGTCGATTCCCGGCGACGGTGCCAAAAACTTGATGTGATAAATTACTGTAAGCGCACAGTATCGGTGTAGCGTTGTACAGGTCGTCCCATAGGGATCTAAAGTGTTTTTTCGTTCCTTACTCTTTCCTTAGTCTAATGGACTAACTATGAGATTTTAGATCGAGAGAAGATTAGTTTAAGTTCTAAAGGTTAGCCTAGAATCTCGAATCTATTAGAATAATAGCCTAACAATGAATTATCTCTTTCTTCCTAACTTTTTAATTATATACGGTTAAGTAACATATTAAAAAGGTAATTTTTTTAATTTGATTTTAATCGAGTGCTCCTAAGTATGACCTATCAAGTGATGTGCAAATATAAACCATCAAAGATAACACTTTTCTTAAAAACAAATCATATCAAGTAGAAAATCTCATAAACAAAAGAAAAGAAATAAACTTCAAACCCTAATCTAAGCATAGGTTATCAAGAAACCTAATTCAAGTATAACCTATCAAAAAAATCAGATTTATAAGTTTATTCAAGTCAATTTATTTATAGGAAAATCTCTATTGATAATTCTAAAACCAAACAAAGAATAAGAATTCCAAATTTCATCTAAGTATAGATTATCAAAATATTAATTAAGCATAATCTATCAAAGAATTATGATTTGTGAACTCCATCTTTCATTTATTTATAGAAAAATCATAATTTTATTTCTTTCTAGGAAGAAGATGAGATAAATCCATGTTAGATCTATTAAACTAACTTCATCTGCATCCTAGGGCTAATAAAAATTAGCTACTCATATTTCTAGTAAGCAATTAAATCTATTTTTATTTATGAAAGCAAATAAATCTAATCTAGAAAGCAATAAAACCTATACTAGAAAGCAATTAACTCTATCTAAAAAGCAAATAAATATTAGAAAGCAATGGCTTACCTATGGAGCATGGTATTGTGGCCGCCACCCATTCAGCAAAATCCTAATTTTATTAAATTAAAAACGAGTACAAAAGTTCAAGATTTTTCTTTGAATACAAGGATACGGCCAATATATAGGCTTCGGAAATCCAAACCAAATTCTAATAGATTTGACAAACTACAAGATTACAAAGAAGTATGGGAAAAATTTCACTGCATGGGACCCACATAGGGCCACCAATTGGCGAGTTCGACCGCAATAGAGCGGCTTATGTTTGGACAAAATTCATGAAATTTTTTTCACATGATATTCTTGTCTTCTACATTTAGTTTTCCTGACTGTATTTTACTTTGAGTCTCTGAAGCATCGTAGTCTCGTAATTTTGCTCATTTTGAAAACTTTTCGGACTTTGATTTCCAACTCCAACTCTAATTTCATGCCATCTCCTTGTATGAATCAGATTATCTGAAAAGACACTAAAAATACCCAAGTAGCATTTATTTATATACAAAAATAGATAAAGTATGGGAGGAAAAATACAATATATGATACTTATCAGATAACCTAGGGATTTAATAGTTTGTTGCACGTGCTAAGTACAACCGCAATTCTTGCGAAAGAGGAGATTTTATTTTTCTTTTTAGTTCTAGGTTTTTCTTGAGAACTATAAAAAGATAGGTGTGAGAGTGTGATGAGTGCCATATATTATACATTTAGCTCTCGTCTTATCTATTTTTGTATATAAATAATAATAGTTGGGTATTTTTAGTGTGTTTTTAGATAAAATCTATTTCTGTAAGGATATAGTACAAAATTAGAGAAGGATTGCGAAATTCAAGTCCAGAAAAATTTGAAAAGATGAAAACTATAAAAACACAAAGGTAGAAGTAACCAAAACTGAATTTAGTCATGGGAAAAAGAAAATAGAGCTAAAGAATAAAGCTCCAGAAGCCACCAGCCAAAATAATATGATTCTGCCGCTATTTGGCAGCATTTGCCACCAATTGGCGGCATTTGCTGCCAATTGGTTGTAGAAGTGAGCCCACTAAGTCTGTGCTTCTTTGTGCTGAGTTGTACACAGAGTATAGTTCTCTTGACCAAAATTGAGCTTCGCTATTTACCGGTCAATATCGCTATTTGGCGATAAAAGTATTGATCATATAACTGAAGTTTTTGTAAGAGCATTGTTGTAATTTTGTAGTTTTTCTATTGTGACTTGATTAGCGTTTTGTATTCCGAGACCTATTTATTGGTTGTATGCTTATTAATTAGGGTTTCCTACCCTTTGATTAACATTAATAAAATTAGAAGATTAAACTCTTGGAGCGACGACCACAATATTAAAACTTCAAAGGTTATTCTTGTTATTCATCGTGTTCTTCAAAGGCAACGTAGTTTAATTGCTTTTAGATAATTTCTTATTGCTTTCTAATTTAGGAATTTAATTTTTTCTAGGACAAATTAGTTTTTTATTAGTTTTTATGGATAAAAATATGAACTTGATTAGTAAAAATACGAATAGCTAATTTATTAGTTCTAGGATATCAATGAAGCTAGGATCAACCATAGCATTTATTTTATTTGTCTTCTTCCTAAAATAATTTAAAAAGACATTATTTTTCTATAAGAAAATTAAAAGACAATAATTCATAGATCTAATAATTTGATAGGTTATGTTTAAGATTACTTTTGATAATCTATACTTAGTTAGGGTTTGGGGTTATTACTTTTTATTTTATTTATAGAAAATTTTATTGATTTAGTTTACTTTTATAAAAAGTCACACCTTTGATGAACTATGTTTGTACACCACTTAATATCTCATGTTTAGAATGCTTAGAATAAAAAATTAAACTACGGAGATTAACTTTTTAAGTAATGGTAATTGTTTATGTTAGAAAGATGGGAAGAAAATAATAAAAAGAATACTTGGTTGTGAATTAATGGATTCAATGTCTTACACTAACTAGAATAAACTAAAATCCATCTAGAACTTGCTAGTTAGATTTCTAGAATAATAGAAAGAGTAAAATTGCAAAACACCCGAGATCGTTATGGGAATGCTCTGTTTGCGCTACAACAACACTTTGTGCTTGCAGCAGATAAATCACATCAACATGTCATGAGATGTGCCACGTACTTGGGTGTCAACTATGTGATATGTGGATCCTAAGGTTATAATGTAGTAAGAAGTAAAGCATCACGTGTAACTGTGTGTTGCAAGGATTACCACCACTATGATATACTATGATATCAAATTGGGTGGCAGTGAGCTGAGTGAGTTGCCCCCAAAATTTAGGGGTGAAATTGGCACTTAAAAAATTTGTAGTGGATATAGGAGTAGCTTAACCCAAGGACTAGAGGCAAAAGATAGAGTTGGAACTGGAGTAGGAGTGCACTGACCCCATGGTATTACATAATTGGATTATGATCTGGTTGCCCTCAAGGTGAAGGAAAAATGGACAGAGGAAACAACACTTATGGGAATTTTGGAGAATATGGTGTAACTGTGTGTTTCATCAAAAATGCATAGGAGTAACCAGCGGATCTTCTATAAACAAAGGATTGGAATAAGATAAACCAACATTTAAAATAGCGATAACGTTAATGTAACGTTTTGCCTTTGTTAGGTTATGTCGCATATAGCGTAACGCATAACGTAGGTTACGCAATTAACTATTTATTTAATAAAAATAAATATAAAACTATATAAAATAATCTTTATATATTGAAAAATAAATTAAAAATTCTAAAAAGAATATATAACCATTTTATTATACATAATCTATTCTAAATTTTTATTAAATTTTACAATAATTTTCACATTTATCTTCATAAATTATATTAGTCTGCAACCGTAATTCCAGTCATCACCTGAAAAAAAAATAAGATTATAATTCTTTATTTCAATTCCAGTTATTATCATTATTATAATTTATATTTTCAAATGTTCAATTTATCTTATTTGTAATTATTGATTTCAGTTCAGTTAAAAATTCAATAGAATCAATAAATATAATATTTCAGGAACTGTATAGGAACTACAATAAGCAAATAAGGAAACAATTATTAATTATCTAGTTAGTAATTCCATAAGTAATCAAACAAGTCAAATCAAGTAACAAAATTTCAGTAATTTGCTAATAATAAAAATAATAAGAAAAAAATATAGATATTACTAAAAAATAATAGTAAATAACGTAACATAACGTAATTTAACGTAACGTATCTTTTGTTGTCCGTAACGTAACATAACGTATCTTTTCTTTAAGTCGGATAATAATGAAATTTAACAATTGTTGTCCGTTTTGTTTTAGTCATGTATTAATATCTGACCGAAAAATATAGTGATCGAATATTAATATCCAATCTAGACTAATCTAGTCAGGTGTTAATACCCGACCAGTGACGACCGTATCCCACCAACAAAAGAAAAAATAGTAACACTAAATTGTAAACAAAAACGCATCAAAAAATAAGAAGAATTTTAAATCGCATCATAGATTTGTACTCTGATACTAATTGTATATTGGACTTTTTTCATGTGCTTCAAAAAACTCAGGCTCTAAACCTTAATTTTTCAAAAACACAGTAAATTCAAAGAATTTAAAATTCTTCCAAACTTTTTGGAAATGCGAATGTAAAGGATATCAAATCGATGAGTTTGTGGGAGATGTGTTTGTTTTTAAATTTAAATACCAAAAAAAAAGTGTTTTTTTTTTTTTTTTTTGGATTTTAGAAAGAATAGAGAAGGAAGATGATAGTTTTCTAAACTTTTAAGAAGTGTTAGAGATTAAAAAGGGTAATTTAGTCAAAAAACTGGCAAACTTGCAATTATTTGTAATTTTAATATCTATACGTGAAAAATAAATTTTCATGTGTAAATAGAATTTCTCCAGGTCCATGGTCTACCCTTGCATACTTACTATAATAAAATTCTAGCATGAAACTTTAGATTTAGAACCTGAATTTGATATTAAGAAACATATGATATTCGACCATACCTAGAATCATATAATTCTATAGTACTCACTAAAACAAACTAGCCACATAAACTTACATTTACAGCAATATAGGTCCTCTAGAAAAACTTCATGATCATTGATCATCAATGGGCTGCGTGGTAATAGTCAAAATTGCTACTTGACAGTCACATGGTCTCTGATGTCCATGAGATTAATACAGGATAACAGTCATCAATCGAACATCATAATCTCAATCTCAAATCAAAATGCTATCTCCGTAGTAACCAAGCATGAAAACCTATTGTGAAATCAAATACAAAATTGGAAATAGGCATTCTTGCAAGGAAAACTCTTGGGTTCATCATGTTATAGTGAAAATTATAACAATTAGACTATAGATGACTACTGTATACAACAAATAGATATTCTGGACAAAGTTCATCAAAGTCGGAGCTTAAAGAACAGTTACGTAGTGGAAATTACCGCTACATAGCGGTCATTTTGTCTCCACTTGCCATGAAATTTGGACAATAAATCAAGCATTATATTGACATCAATTTTTATGGTCTTGAGTGAAAATAAATTATTGTGCATGAAGAAATAAAACACAACTAGAGAGGTAGAAAAGGAAAAATGTATTACTTACAATAGGTCCATCACCCCTTTAATCTTAGCTCCTTGCCTTTCCCTAGCCTTCCCTTGAGCTTGCTACCTTGAGGAGAGAAATTGATAAAACTATGAACTGAGAGAGAGAATAAATAATAACTTTATTTCTGAGGTATCTCTAAACTGTACAATGGTCATCATTTTATAGGTGAAGGTGGCAAACATAAAAGGTAAAAAATAAAATAATATACAAATTGATACTAATTATATATAATCCTCAATCACATAATCTGGCTAATTAGAGGATATTAATCAAATATACTAAGTTAGGAAGATATCATGAGATCCTCTAATAAATTAGAGGATTTATCAAGTATTAGAGGATTTGTGATATACCATGAGATATGCTAATATCCCCCCTCAAATTTAAGATGGTTTGGAAGACACCATTTTTAGTTTGAAAACGAGATCATGATGACGATCAGGTGGATGGACCTTGGTAAAGATATCGGCGAGCTGATCAGTCGACGAAACTGAGAGAAAACGAAGAGTGCCTGCTTGTAGGTGATGACGCATAAAATGGCAATCGATCTCAATGTGCTTTGTGCGCTCATGAAAAATATCATTGTGAGTAATCTGAATAGCACTATGATTGTCACAATAAATAAGAGTACTGGAGTGCTGAGACACGCCCATATTATGGAGAAGCCAACGATCCAAAGAAGCTCAGAAGTAGTATCAGTAAAAGCGCGATATTTAGGTTCGGTACTAGAGCGAGCAGTAACAGTCTGCTTCTTACTCTTTCAGGAAATAAGAGACTCATCAAGTAAAAAAAGAAATTCAGTGGTGAATCATCGATCGGTAGGGTCACCTACCCAATCAGTATCTGAGTAAACCTGCAATTGCAATGATGAGCGAGAGATGAAAAATAGAGCCCATGGAATAAGTTACCCTTCACATAGCACAAGATGCGAAGAACTGCAGCATAATGAATAGTGCATGGGGCCGCCATAAACTGGCTAACATGATACATGGCATAGGTAATCTCTGGCCAAGTAACAGTAAGGTAGATGAGACTCCCAACAAATTATCAATAGAAGGTAGCATCAGAAAGGAGTTCGCCGTCAGTAGCATGAAGTTTAACATTAGACTCAAGAGAGCTATCAACAGTTTTACAATCAGTTAAGTCAGAATGAGAAAGAAGGTCAGAGCTATACTTGGCCTGATTAAATAGTAGCCTTCAGATGTAGATGTAACTTCCAAGCCCAGAAAATAACGAAGAGAGCCAAGATCCTTCATCTCAAAATATTGACATAAAAACTGCTTAAGCTCAAGAATAGCAGAAACATCATTACTAGTAATAATCATATCATTAACATAAAGGAGCAAAATAATGATACCGGCATTAGTATGACGAATAAACAAAGTAGAGTCATGTGGGATGGAGGCAAAACCAAGTTGGCTAATAGTGAAACTGAACTTGGCAAATGTAACGACCACCTTTCGATTATTGCATTTAATTCAGTTCTAAAAATAATAATAATAATAATAGTAAAATAAATTAAATTAAAATAAGTTAAAATCTAGAAAAAAAAATAAATGAATAAAAGGGGGATTTGTTTAGGATGAGAATATAGAAGCAGTTGAGATCAAAACAAATTCGAAGATTTTCCTTATCCAAAAAAATTTGTTATATAAATTTTCAACCAATAAGATTGCATCTCAACCAACAATATCATATCTCAACCTTCCAACCCTTTTAAATTTTAAATAAAGATAAACTAAAGCCCCTCTCCTCTGAAACGCAGAAGAACTTCAGAACGTGCGGGAAGGAGAGAGAAAGGAAGCAAGGAAAGAAAAAAAGAGGAAAGAAGAAATTCAGCTAAGGTGAGTTCTTAAACTCATTGAACATGCTATTCCATATATTTTTTTTTTATATAATTTGACATTAACATCACAGTTGTGGAAATCAAATCCATATTGAACATCAAAAGAGCCTTTTTTTTATGTTGGACAGTTTCCTTTATTTCTTTCAACTGATTTTAACATGGTCGCAATGTGCTAAGAATATTATGCTAATGGAATTTAACCTACTTTGTAAATCACAGTATTTGTTCCACGTAAAACACCTTTTGAGGGGAATGCTTGTAAACATCAAATGGTCTCTTCTTATTAAATTTACTGCTATTGCCTATTCATAGTACTCTTCATTTAATTAAAATATAAATGTCAAATGAGTTCCTATCATTCAGTCTTTCTGTAATATCGTGACATAGTTTGCTGGAGGATGGAGAAGATATCATGTGCACCATATGATTATGCCCACAAAGAGAAGAAGCCCATCCTATGAAGTTAAATAGGGGAACCCACTTTCCTATTTTTCTCTATCCGATGGTTCTCATTCCTTTGGAGCGCAACGTGGCAATGCTGGTGGACTGTTTTAATACTTTTCCCTAGAGGGTGTCAGTCCGTCCTGTGTTATTTTTTTTAATATTTATAGAAATTATCTGGCATAGTTCTAGTTTGTCCTAGAAAACTACCAACTGTAATATTAGTGTTAAGTTTAGATGGTTGAAGTCAGTTTGGCTTCTCTTTTCGGACAATTCTAGCAACCTGGTTCTTTAACTTGATGTTTCAATGAAGTTTTTTTAAAGCTGAGGTTCTTATGCATGCAAATTGTGGATTCATTCACTTTGGAGTTTCTAAAATTACCGCCAATGGTATAGCTATATAAAAATCCAGTCGAAGAGAAATTTATGCCTGATAGTGGGATTCGGATGCTCCAGCTTCTTTTTTCTCTTTTTTCTGTTCCTACTTATGCTACCTCTTCTTTTCTGCTTCTGCTGCTTCTTCTCCTTTTTTGCTTCTACTACTGCTTCTTCTTCTGCTTCTGCTTATGCTTCTTCTTCTCCTTTTCTGCTTCTGCTACTTCTTCTTCTTTTCCTGCTTCTGCTTCTTCTTCTCCTTTCCTGCTTCTGCTTCTTCTTCTTCTTTTCCTGCTTCTGCTACTTCTTCTCCTTTTCTGCTTCTGCTTCTTCTTCTCCTTTTCTGCTTCTGCTACTTCTTCTTCTTTTCCGGCTTCTGCTTCTGCTTCTTCTTTTCCTACTTCTGCTACTGCTTCTTCTTCTTCTGCTGCTTCTGCTTCTTCTTCTCCTTTTCTGCTTCTGCTACTTCTTCTTCTTTTCCTGCTTCTGCTTCTTCTTCTTCTTTTCCTGCTTCTGCTACTGCTTCTTCTTCTGCTTCTTCTTCTTTTCTGCTTTTACTGCCGCGGCTTCTCTTCTCCTTTCCCTGCTCGGTTGCAATGATAGAGGAACTTTATGAAATTCTAATTGCGCACATATTTACTAGTTAGCACCATTTTCCCCTATGTTGTAATTCATCTTAACTATATAGTATTGGGTGTGCATCTAGAACTATCTCAACATTGCAGGAACTTTATGAAATTCTAATTAAGCACATATTTCACTAGTGAGCACCATTTCTCCCATGTTGTAAACCACTTTACTATTTAGCATGTGGGAGCATGTAGAGCAACCTGCAACTTGCCGGAAACTTTTAGTAAATTCTAAATGCGCACCTATGTCACTAGTGGACACCATTTCCCTTAGGTTGTAAATCACTTCACTATAGACTACGTGGTGCGCATTTAGACCCGTAACTTTAGGAGGCCTGCGATGCCCGGTTTGAGAGAAAGTCTATTTACGCATACCAATGTACTCTTGAGGCGCACGGTTGAAACTTGCTAAGTGAGCCCCTTTTGTAATGGAATAATCTTTTTAAGCTACCTAAGACTTGGGTCTCTCTGGCTAAAACCTTATGCACGAACTAGGCCCTATTCTTAGGAAGCAGTCGTTGCACCTATTCACAAGCATTTGAACAAATTTTACATTTGAAAATGATTATGGATGATTTTAAAATTTTATTCTTCCTAGTGACCTACTTCTAAATTGAATATTTTATTCCCAAACAAAAGAAAGAGAAAAAATGAATATTGGAAATAAAATCTGAAAGGACGCCGAAATTTATGGGATTGGTGATAGATCATTAAATATTGCATTGTATGTTAATTTTTTTTATTGTTACTATTGATTGTCACAGAATATTGAAATTAATGATGATCACCAATCTATTAAACTAAACTGAATGACTTACACTGGAATCGTCATACACTGGGATTTGGGAAAAATTTAGGTTCATATGAATTAGATGGCTGGACGTAACTGTGCCACTGTTTCCCATTTTGGGAGGATCGGGATAGGCTCCGATCATCACTGCGCCACTGTTTCCCATTTTGGGAGGGTCGGGATAGGCTCCTATTAAAATTACTGTTCCGTTTTCCCGGGGGTAGACGGGGATGCATTCAGACCAGCTATATTCGTATTTTTCTTGAATTTTCAAATACCATAATTAAAAGACATCAACTAAAAATAATAATAAAAATGACTTCTACCCTCATTTGTATGTCTGTCCATGATATTGAATTATTATTGTTATTTGTTATGTTAGATCACTTTGCTGACGATCCTGGTTATGCATGACCAGATGCAGATATTTATCAAGAAGTAGATCCTCCAGAAACATAACAAGATGTGGCATACTTTAAGGAACAGGCAGATCTAGAGGAGTGATGCAATTTCTAATTAATTAGTTCCATTTTAGAAACTGTAATAAGTGCATATGACACTTCATCTAGTTTTATGTGAGACAGCTCTTTTATGCAGAAATAATTTATTGTAGTGACATATTACTGATTTTATTTAGAGGAAGTTGTTATCTCTTTGATTTAAAAAAAAATATCATTTATTTCTGTATGTTATTCATATTAAATTTCATTGCAACTGTAATATTTTGTTTTGAGGCTTGTCGAGTTGTTATTCGACGCCGAACGTTTCAGCTTTCCACACTACGGAAAGTGGGGCGTTACAGGTGGTATCAGAGCCCAGGCTTCTTTAAGTCTATTCAAGTGATTTGAACAAACTTGAATATCATTATAGTCGGCAAATAAATAAATAAATAAATAAATAAATATAATAGTTTAATTTTGCTAAACTGTTTAAGGTTCAATACGGCTATATAGATATATACACATAAATATGATTTTTCTAAATATTTCTATTTTCTTTTATTATGTTTATTAAAGTAATACTTACATTATTCCGTTTCCTCAGAAAGATGGCTCGTCAGACTAATTGGAATGGAGCAAATTCTGACTCGACCTCGAACACCACCGAAGCTAATGAAATGTTAGGACTGCTTAGTAAGATGGTCGACGCACAACAACAACAGGCCGAAGCCTTTCGAGCAGGAGTGATGGCGGCCTTAGATCGTGTGGCAGAACCAAGGAACCTGCAGAATTTAGAGCTCGATCTACGGAGTGAGTAGTAATCTAAATGGATGCCATACCAACTAATATTCCAGTGGTGTCGGAGTTTTTGGACATCTTCGAGAATTTCTCAGGATTACCACCAGACAGGGCGGTGGAGTTCGCTATTGAGCTTCTTCCTGGCACCACACCAATCTCTCTAGCACCATATCGAATGGGTCCAGCAGAGCTAAAAGAAGTGAAGATGCAATTAGACGAGTTGGAAGCTAAAGGTTTCATTAGACCAAGTACTTCCCCTTGGGGTGCACCAGTACTTTTGACTGGGAAGAAAGATGGAGGCAAAAGATTATGTATTGATTACAGGGGATTAAATAGGGTCACTATCAAAAATCGATACCCACTACCGAGGATTGATGACTTGTTCGATCAGCTTGGTGGAGCTAGAGTATTTTCCAAGTTGGATCTTAAGTCTGGGTATCACCAAGTGAAAGTGAAGGAGTTGGATATCCCTAAAACAGCATTCCGGACTCGATATGGGCATTTTGAATTCTTAGTGATGCCATTCGGAGTGACGAATGCACCTGCAATTTTTATGAACTTAATGAATCGAATTTTTCTTCCATATTTGGATAAATTCGTTGTGGTATTTATAGATGACATATTGGTGTATTTAAGGACCGAAGAGGGTCATACTAAGCATTTAAGGATGGTTCTGGAGATACTAAGGAAGGAAAAATTATATGGGAAGCTCAGTAAATGTGAATTTTGGCTGAAAAGTATTTCATTCTTGGAACACATTATTTCTCAAGATGGAATCTCAGTCGATGCTGGCAAGGTTTCAACAGTGAAGGATTGGCCAATCCCGAAAAATGTTTCAGAGGTGAGAAGCTTTCTGGGATTAGCAGGTTATTATCGGAAATTCGTGCAAGACTTTTCTAAGATTGCAGGACCCCTGACCAAGCTCCTGAGGAAAGGAGAGAGGTACGACTGGACAGTTGAATATGATGCAGTTTTCAATGAGTTGAAAAGGAGGCTCACAACAGCACTAGTATTAGCCGTACCAGAAGGGACCGAAGGAATGGTTGTATACAGTGATGCATCCGGCAGGGGGCTGGGTTGTGTGTTGATGCAACGAGGACGAGTGATAGCTTATGCTTCTAGACAATTGAGACCACACGAGAAAAACTATCCCACACATGATTTGGAGCTTGCAGCTGTGATTTTTGCATTAAAAATTTAGAGGCATTATTTGTTGGGTGGCAAAGTGGAGATTTATACAGACCATAAGAGTCTTAAGTATATCTTCAAACAGAAAGAACTTAATTTGAGACAGAGAAGGTGGCTCGAATTGATGGCGGATTATGACATCAATTTGCAATACCATCCTGGTAAGATCAATGTGGTACCTGATGCCTTGAGCAGAAAGCCTATGGTAATGGTTCTAACTCAGCAGAAGAAGCTACTTGAAGAAATTATACAGTTAGAATTAGAAATTACCTTACTCGGTGCCGAGGCACAAATGCTGGCTTTACAACTCCAACCGCCATTGGTAGAAAAGATTAAAGAAGCTCAGAAAGATGATCCTCAGTTGCAAAGATTCCGAAGACAAGTAGAAGAAGAACAAAGGACAGATTTATGTATCCACGCAGATGAGTCTCTCCGATTGGGCAGTAGGTTGTGTGTGCCCAAAGGAGAAATTCGACAAGAAGTATTGTCAGAGGTGCATAGTTCAGTTTATGCTATCCATCCCGGAGGAGCAAAGATGTATCAAGACCTGAAGCAGCATTTTTGGTGGCATGGAATGAAGCGTGAAATTACCAAGTTTGTATCCAAGTGCTTAACTTGTCAGCAAGTTAAAGCAGAGCATCAAAGAAAGTCAGGACTTCTTCAACCTTTACCCATACCTGAGTGGAAATGGGAAAGAGTTACAATGGATTTTGTTACCGCATTACCACGCAGTCCCAAGGGTAATAATGCAATTTGGGTAATTGTGGACCGCCTCACTAAAGTAGCGCATTTCATACCATTTCGTGTGGGACAGTCTACCGAAAATTTGGTAGAAAAGTATATGCGTGAAGTGGTAAAATTACATGGTGTGCCGGTTAGTATTGTATCAGACCGAGATGCCCGTTTCACCTCTCGGTTTTGGAAGAAACTGCAAGATAGTTTGGGATCAAAACTAGAGTTTAGTACAGCATATCGCCCAGAAACAGATGGCCAATCAGAAAGAACTATCCAGACATTGGAGGATATGTTGAGGGCTTGTATGCTTGACTTCGGAGGATCATGGGAGGATTTCCTACATCTGGTGGAATTCGCCTACAATAATAGCTACCAAGCAAGCATCAAGATGGCACCATTCGAGGCTATGTATAGAAGAAAAATGTAGATCACCGTTATATTGGGATGACATTGGAGAAAGAAAATTACTTGGGCCAGAAATGATTACCCAGGCAGTGTATAAAATTAACTTAGTACGGCAACATCTGAGAGCAACCCAAGATCGACAGAAGAGCTGGGCAGACCACCGACGGCGGTTTCTGGAATTTCAAGTAGGAGACTCAGTTTTCTTGAAGGTTTCGCCCACGCGTGGAGTCATTCATTTTGGCAACCGTGGGAAGTTAAGTCCGAGATTCATTGGCCCCTTTGAGATCTTGGAACGAATAGGTAAGGTCTCGTATCGCCTAGCATTACCATCTACACTGGAACAAGTACATAACATTTTCCATGTCTCACAATTAAAACGGTATGTACATGATGAGAGGCATATCGTGGACTAGTCAGGACTGGAGATCGGACCAGACCTCTCATATTCAGAAGAACTGGTCGCCATACTTGACCGTATAGAGAAGACTTTGAAGAATAAAGTAATTCCACTTGTGTTGGTTTCTTGGAATCGACATTCCAATCGGGAGGCAACCTGGGAGCGAGAGGAAGACATTCGAGAGCGTTTTCCCCACTTATTTGAGTAAAGGTATAACTCCTCTACCTCATTTGAGTTTAAAGAAATTTTGAGGACGAAATTTTTTCTTAAGGGGGGGTAGAATGTAACGACCACCTTTCGATTATTGCATTTAATTCAGTTATAATAATAATAATAATAGTAAAATAAATTAAATTAAAATAAGTTAAAATCTGGAAAATAAATAAATAAATAAATAAATAAAAGGGGGATTTGTTTAGGATGAGAATCTAGAAGCAGTTGAGATCAAAACAAATTCGAAGATTTCCCTTATCCAAAAAAATTTGTTATATAAATCTTCAACCAATAAGATTGCATCTCAACCAACAATATAATATCTCAACCTTCCAACCCTTTTAAATTTTAAATAAAGATAAACTAAAGCCCCTCTCCTCTGGAATGCAGAAGAACTTCAGAACGTGCGGGAAGGAGAGAGAAAGGACGCAAGGAAAGAAAAAAAGAGGAAAGAAGAAATTCAGCTAAGGTGAGTTCTTAAACTCATTGAACATGCTATTCCTTATATTTATTTATTTATTTTTAATAATTTGACATTAACATCACAGTTGTGGATATCAAATCCATATTGAATATCAAAAGAGCCTTTTTTTATGTTGGACAGTTTCCTTTATTTCTTTCAACTGATTTTAACATGGTCGCAATGTGCTAAGAATATTATGCTAATGGAATTTAACCTACTTTGTAAATCACAGTATTTGTTCCACGTAAAACACCTTTTGAGGGGAATGCTTGTAAACATCAAATGGTCTCTTCTTATTAAATTTACTGCTATTGCCTATTCATAGTACTCTTCATTTAATTAAAATATAAATGTCAAATGAGTTCCTATCATTCAGTCTTTCTGTAATATCGTGACATAGTTTGCTGGAGGATGGAGAAGATATCATGTGCACCATATGATTATGCCCACAAAGAGAAGAAGCCCATCCTATGAAGTTAAATAGGGGAACCCACTTTCCTATTTTTCTCTATCCGATGGTTCTCATTCCTTTGGAGCGCAACGTGGCGATGCTGGTGGACTGTTTTAATACTTTTCCCTAGAGGGTGTCAGTCCGTCCTGTGTTATTTTTTTTAATATTTATAGAAATTATCTGGCATAGTTCTAGTTTGTCCTAGAAAACTACCAACTGTAATATTAGTGTTAAGTTTAGATGGTTGAAGTCAGTTTGGCTTCTCTTTTCGGACAATTCTAGCAACCTGGTTCTTTAACTTGATGTTTCAATGAAGTTTTTTTAAAGCTGAGGTTCTTATGCATGCAAATTGTGGATTAATTCACTTTGGAGTTTCTAAAATTACTGCCAACGGTATAGCTATATAAAAATCCAGTCGAAGAGAAATTTATGCTTGATAGTGGGATTCGGATGCTCCAGCTTCTTTTTTCTCTTTTTTCTGTTCCTGATTCTGCTACCTCTTCTTTTTTGTTTCTGCTACTTCTTCTCTTTTTCTGCTTCTGCTACTGCTTCTTCTTCTGCTTCTGCTTCTTCTTCTCCTTTTACGCTTCTACTACTTCTTCTTCTTTTCCTGCTTCTGCTACTTCTTCTTCTTTTCCTGCTTCTACTTTTCTGCTTCTGCTACTTCTTCTTCTTTTCCTGCTTCTGCTTCTTCTTCTCCTTTTCTGCTTCTGCTACTTCTTCTTCTTTTCCTGCTTCTGCTTCTGCTTCTTCTTTTCCTGCTTCTGCTATTGCTTCTTCTTCTGCTTCTGCTTCTGCTTCTCCTTCTCCTTTTCTGCTTCTGCTACTTCTTCTTCTTTTCCTGCTTCTGCTTCTTCTTCTTTTCCTGCTTCTGCTACTGCTTCTTCTTCTGCTTCTTCTTCTTTTCTGCTTTTACTGTCGCGGCTTCTCTTCTCCTTTTCCTGCTCGGTTGTAATGATAGAGGAACTTTATGAAATTCTAATTGCGCACATATTTACTAGTTAGCACCATTTTCCCCTATGTTGTAATTCACCTTAACTATATATTATTGGGTGCGCATCTAGAACTACCTCAATATTGCAGGAACTTTATGAAATTCTAATTGCGCACATATTTCACTAGTGAGCACCATTTCTCCCATGTTGTAAACCACTTTACTATTTAGCATGTGGGCGCATGTAGAGCAACCTGCAACTTGTAGGAAACTTTTAGTAAATTCTAAATGCGCACCTATGTCACTAGTGGACACCATTTCCCTTAGGTTGTAAATCACTTCACTATAGACTACGTGGTGCGCATTTAGACCCGTAACTTTAGGAGGCCTGCGATGCCCGGTTTGAGAGAAAGTCTATTTACGCATACCAATGTACTCTTGAGGCGCACGATTGAAACTTTGCTAAGTGAGCCCCTTTTGTAATGGAATAATCTTTTTAAGCTACCTAAGACTTGGGTCTCTCTGGCTAAAACCTTATGCCCGAACTAGGCCCTATTCTTAGGAAGCAGTCGTTGCACCTATTCACAAGCATTTGAACAAATTTTACATTTGAAAATGATTATGGATGATTTTAAAATTTTATTCTTCATAGTGACCTACTTCTAAATTGAATATTTTATTCCCTAACAAAAGAAAGAGGAAAAATGAATATTGGAAATAAAGACACCGAAATTTATGGAATTGGTGATAGATCATTAATTATTGCATTGTATGTTATTTTTTTTATTGTTACTATTGATTGTCACATAATATTGAAATTAATGATGATCACCAATCTATTAAACTAAACTGAATGACTTACACTGGAATCGTCATACACTAGGATTTGGGAAAAATTTAGGTTCATATAAATTAGATGGATGGACGTAACTGTGCCACTGTTTCCCATTTTGGGAGGATCGGAATAGGCTCCGATCATCACTGCGCCACTGTTTCCCATTTTGGGAGGGTCGGGATAGGCTCTGATCAAAATTATTGTTCCGTTTTCCCGGGGGTAGACGGGGATGCATTCAGACCAGCTATATTCGTATTTTTCCTGAATTTTCAAATACCATAATTAAAAGACATCGACTAAAAATAATAATAAAAATGACTTCTACCCTCATTTGTATGTCTGTCCATGATATTGAATTATTATTGTTATTTGTTATGTTAGATCGCTCTACTGACGATCCTGATTATGCATGACCAGATGCAGATATTTATCAAGAAGTAGATCCTCTAGAAACAGAACAAGATGTGACATATTTTAAGGAACAGGCAGATCTACAGGAGTGATGCAATTTTTAATTAATTAGTTCCGTTCTAGAAAACTGTAATAAGTGCATATGGCACTTCATCTAGTTTTATGTGAGACAGCTCTTTTATGCAGAAATAATTTATTGTAGTGACATATTGCTGATTTTATTTAGAGGAAGTTGTTATCTCTTTGATTTTAAAAAAATATCATTTATTTCTGTATATTATTCATATTAAATTTCATTGCAACTGTAATGTTTTGTTTTGAGACTTGTCGAGTTGTCATTCGACGGGAACGTTTCAGCTTTCCACACTACGGAGAGTGGGGCGTTACGGAAAATCAGGCGTGCGGAGCTTACTTGAGCCCATACAAGGCATGCTTAAAGCGACAAACCTTACCAGGAGGATGAAAATACCTTTAAGGGGGCTACATATAGACCTCCTCAGTTAGATCATCATGCAGGAAGGCATTCTTCACATCTATCTGAAATAAAGGCCACTGGCGAGTAGAGGTGGCATCCATGAGAGAACAGACAGATGTAATACGAGCAACTAGAGCAAATGTCTCCTTATAATTAATACCATACTCCTGAGTATAGGTTTTGGCCACAAAACGAGCTTTATACTGCACTGGAGATCCATTAGAATCAATTTTAATCTTGTAGACCTATTTGTTGCCAATAATAGTCTTGCCAAGAGGCTGATCAACCAAATCCCATGTATGAGTCTTGTGAAGAGCATCCAATTCTTCGAACATAGCTTACTGCCAAAGAGGATTAGAACTAGCCTCGCAATAAGTACGAGGCTCGTGAAGTGTGGCAAAGGCATAAAATAATGATAATCAGTGAGACGAGTAGAGAGAGCTCTTACACTAGAGGAACGACGAACATCCAAATTGGTAGATGACTCAAGGGTATCAAACGTAGTGGATGGGTCAACAGATGAAGTAGACTGAGGAGAGTCAGATACAATAATAGGGTCAACAGACGATCCAGAAATATCAGAAACTGACGTTGAGTGACTGCCTGATGAGCTTTCAGTACCTGCATCAGAAGGAGAGTCTAGGAAAAGATCAAGTGCGAAGTTAGTGAAAATAGAGCTAGCGGAAGAAGGTCCAGAGGAGATATGAGAGATACTAGTGAAAGTTTTATGTTTCCAAAACTGAACATGACGGGAGATACGAAGACATTTAGTAACAAGATCATAACACCGATTACCCTTATGTTCAATGTCATAACCAAGAAAACAACAGAGATGAGAACGTGGCTCAAGTTTAGTGCACTCATGAGATGAGAGTAAGACAAAACAAGCACAGCCAAAAACTTTCAGAAGAGAGTAGTCGGGTATCTTTTCATAGAGGAGCTCATATGGAGAGTGATTTGAGATAGTAGGAAATTGAACCATATTAATTGTGTAAACGGTTGTAAGAGCAGCTTCACCCTAAAAAGATTTAGAAAGCGAGGTAGAAATAACTAAAGAGCGAATAGTATTAAGGATCTGACGATACTTACGCTTAGCACGATCATTCTATTGTGAAGTGTAAGGGCATGAACGATAAGGTACAGTGCCTTCATTTGTGAGTTCGGAAAGAAAAAAAGTAGATGTGTACTCCATGATATTATCAGAACGAAAGACTTTAATTGTCCGATCAAACTAAGTTTTTATCATCTGCTTAAATTCATGAAAAACACTAAGTAACTCAGAACGATAATGTAAGAGATAAAGTAAAGCGTATCGTGAATAATCATCAACAAATATAACAAAATAATGAGATTCTCCATTAGTAGAAATAGGAGCAAGCCCCAAATATCTGAATGAATTAGATCAAAAATTGCAGAAGACAAAAAAATACATTTTATTAAAATGTAAAATTGTATGTTTTCCCAACTGACATGAAAGACAATCAAATGATTCAAAATTGACTTTTTAACCACTTGATACTAAAGATTGAACATGTGGTAAAGAAGTATGACCAAAGTGAGAATGCCAAATAGTCGAGGAGAGAGATGTTGCAATGGATTGAGCAAAACCAGAACTTGGAAGATGCAAGGAGGAAAGTTCAAAAAGGCGGCCAACTTTACGCCCGGTCACAATTAACTGGCCTGTCTGTTGATCCTGTAAATCAAACCCTTTATTACAAAAAGTTAGAATAAAGCCAAGTTCAACAAGTTTCCCAATAGAGAGAAGATTTAAAGCTAAATCATGGACAACATATGTATCAGACACAGAGAGAGTAGAAGTAGAGACATGATAATATGACTAACAGACATATGCGAACCATCAGCAGTATAAATAATAGGAGGAGGTTCTGGAGATTTTTTATTAGATACGAGAGAAGAATCAGGAGTCATGTGATTGCAACAAGCAGTGTCAAAAAGCTAAGGAGATAATTTACCTGAGGAGACTGAAAAGGCAGTAGAAGTATGTGACAGAACCTGATTGACAATACCTTCAAGGTCAGCTGTAGAGAGAGAGGAAGTAGATAGATTGTTCGAAGATGATGAACTGGTAGAAGCAGTAGAACAGTCTTGGGCATTTAATCTTTTAGAGTATCTCTTGCCTCTTTAGCCTTTTTCTAAAAAAATCGGAGATATGGTGAACCTCTTCCTTGCAATAATAATAACGATCGTTGAAGTGGTGTGGTTTAGCGGAAGCAGCAGTCCCAACTGGAGGGGCTAAGATGGAAGAGTTTGGAGTTGCAATAGCCATGACCAAATCAGTAGAATAAATACGACGAGTTTTTTGTCGTGTCTCCTGTGAAATAAGCTCTGTGAGAGCAGTCTCGAGCGTAGGAAGAGGAGATCAATGGAGCAGCGAAGCTCTAGTACTTTCAAAATCATCATGAATATGCATCATGAAGTGGATGAACTGACAGCGATCTCGATAATCTGCAAAAAGTTGGCTAGACTTTTCATCCGGAAAAGCTGGGTCAGCCTGAGAGAGCTGATCCCAGATGCTACTAACCTGAGAGTGAAACTCAGCAATAGACTGGCCGACTCTAAATGCATTTGATATAATTTAGATTCCAATTGAAACTAAAGAGCAACATCACTAGAACAGTTGTATCGATTTGCCAAAAAATATCATGCAAGTTTGGCATTTTGAAACTTTGACAGCAGACTCTGAATAGAAGGAACTGAGGTATTAATAAACCAAAATAAGATCTTACAGTGAGTATCTTCCCATTTCTCAAGCTGCTCATCAAATTTTTCTGCACTTTTAGAGTAAGTCTTTGTGGGTGCTGGTTTGGACCCATTAACAAATCTCCATAACAACAACCAATAAGAAAAACTAATATTTGTTGAGCCCATGCATTGTAATTGGTGTCATCTAAAACAATCTCTATAGGGCGAGTAATCTCATTAGAAGAAGTCATAGAAAAATAATGATACTAACCGAATAAGAGCAACAGAAAACATTGGTGAAATGGATGTTGCACGAATCGACGGGTCGCAGAACAAGGCGCAGATCAGAGACCTCAGAATAAAAAGAAGTTAGACCACAGAGAGGCTCTTATACCATGATAAAATTATGAATTAAGATAGAGAATGAAGAATAATTTTGTTTCTAAGCTATTTCTAAACTGTACAATGACCATCCTTTTATATGTGACGGTGACAAACATAAAAGGTAAAAAAACAAAAAAAATATATAAATTGATGCTAATTATATAAAATTCTCAATCACATAATCTGCCTAATTAGAGGATATTAATCAAATATACTAAGTTAGAAAGATATCATGAAATCCTCTAATAAATTAGAGAATATTAGTCAAATATACTAAATTAGGAAGATATCATAAGATCCTCTAATAAATTAGAGGATTTATCAAATATTAAAGGATTTGTCATATATCATAAAATATGCTAATAGAAATGAACTACAGAGATGAGAATCAAGTTTGAACTAGTGAGAAAAGTAGACGAGGTAGAGAAATTATGGAGTTTTTATAAAAATTTATATTTAACACGTAAGGCTTGTTTACGCCATATATTGGAGCAATTAAGCTACCTCCAAAAGGGCCCATCACCATTGACTTGGCGGAGGCAAATGGCACCCTCTCTATGTGGGGGTGCCTTAAGAAGCTTACGAGGGATGTGTGGCTGCCAAGACATAATTATCATTGTAATCGGGAGACATTGTGATGATGTCTCTCCACAAGTTCCAAACTTCATTTAAGGTTTTGGACTACTCAAAGTAGAGGCTTAATGGGCTGATCAAAAAGGACAAGAGAAAGGACAAGAAAGAAATAGTGAGCGGGATAGCAAGGAGTAAAACGAGGTGTTTTCCAACCTACAGTATATGCCATTTTCAGAAAATCCTAGAAAAGTACTATGATAGAGTGATGTTGGACCATCATAGCAAAATTTGCAAAATGAATTTTGGATAATGATTTGCATGATAAAAATTAAAAAAGTTGGAACCAACAAATGGAGTACAGGGTGTTTTTCCTGCTTTTGGGGATTTCTCAGAAAAAATCCTGGAAAATCACATTAAATCTAGAGTCATGAGAAAATAACGATCCCAATGTTGGAATCTTATTTTGGATCTTGAGAAAATTAGCGAAAAGGACAATTTGGGTACGGATAGGATCGAAATAAGATTTTTGGCTCGATCAATACACCGTAACTTATATAGGCAATACCAAATTTAGAGTTTTATGTTCTACCCTTCTAAAAAAATAATTTTGTCTGTGAAACTCAAAAATAAGGAACAGATGAAAATTTTAAGTATATATGATAAGGAAACAATCGAAAATATATAATAACCAATCTGTGCTTGATCAATCTGGATCATACATACTTTATCTGCTCTGGAAGGCCACACCTTCTCTGTATTCATCATCAGGAATTGTCCCTACCTTCGCCCTGCACCATTCTATTCTTGGGCATATAAATTCTACTGTGTCTCTAGCGGCTTACACTAAACCTAATCTTGACCTCCCTAGACCTGTGGTATTGTTGTCGTCGGTCTTGTTACTGGTTGATATGGAGTCCTAGCTACCATTTGTTGCCCTAGGCATCTTCGGATAGTTGATCACTCAAAGGTTCACTTATCCTTGTCGGAAACAACTCCCTTAACCTTTTATAATCTCTCTCTACATGGTCCAACACCTTATAGAACTTGCATATCACTGGGCTCTGTGCAACAATGCCTACCACTTTGCTGAAGAACCTCTATTATGGCCGAGTTATGGGACTAACTCTATATCACTCAAATCAATTATTCAATTTTTTAAATTATTTATTTTATAATTAGAGTAATGATAAGTGTCATATATTGCATAGATATAACCCTCATATTATCTATTTTTGTATCTAAAAATGCTACTCAAATACGTTTAGTGTATTTTTCAGATTAAACATATTTCTACAAGTGTATGGCATAAAATCATATAGGGATTAGGAAACTAAGTTCAAAAAGAGTTAAAAAGGAATAAAGTTACAAGAACACAAGGCTACAAAGTATAAAAGTGGAATCCAGTATGCACATGAGAAGAGAAGAGCTCAAAGATCATAATACCAAAATTTGAAAGCCAAACACAAATGTTAATTGGCAACTCTTTGGACCCCCACCTACTCTTGGATTTTTTGTGCTGACTTTTACACTGATTAGAGTTGTTTAGTAAAATTAAAAACTCCACTATTTGGCAGTCTATGCTACTATTTGGCGACAAAACTTATGAATCTATAATTGAGATTTTTTATGGGCTTTGTTATAATTTTTAGCTATTCAGTTGTAATAGAATTAGCGTTTGGTATTATGAGACCTATATATTACCGTATCCTTATAAATTAGGAGTTTTCTTTATGCAATTTTGAAATGAATAAAACTTAGGGATTAACCGAAAGGGCGACGACCACAATACCAGAGTTCCAAAGATATTTTATTTTTGTTCTTCATAGATAGGTTTATTTAATTGCTTTATGAGATAATTTTTATCTCTTTTTAGTTAGGGCTTATATGCATTCTAGTTAGGTTTGCTTTAGTAGATAGTTTTTAATTGTTTTCTAGTATAGATTTTTAATTGCATTCTAGGAAAAATAGGATTTTTATTTGCTTTCATTAATAAAAAAAGAATCTTGTTAATTAATATTATGTTTAACTAATTTAGTTTAGCTTTAGGATGTAGATGAAGTTAGGAATCAACTATGTATTCGTTTATTTGTTTTCTTTCTAAAATAAAAATTTAAAAAACATGATTTTTCTATGAAATAATGAAAATATAAGAACTCGTAGAATAATAATTTGATTGGTTATACTTAATTTAAATATTTTAATGGCCTATATTTAGTTAGGATTTGGGGTTGTTTGTTTTATTTGCTTCATAGATTTATCTAATAATTTAGTTTGTTTTTATAAAAAATAACATTTTTGATGGTTTATACTTGCACACAACTTGATCGCTAATGCTTATAGTAATTTAAATGAAGACTAAACTAAAAGATCATTTTTTTTATGAAAGGAAGAAGATAAAATAAATAATATTTGATTGTGAATTAGTGAATTCTATAATCTAGACTAATTAGAATAACTTAAAACCAATCTAGAATTTACTAATTAACTCACTAGAATAATAAGAAAAGTAAGATAGCAAAACACTTAGATCTCTATAGGATGATCTATTTGCACTACAACCGACAATGTGCACTTGTAGTTAGATTATTCACATCAAGTAATAGTACTATTTTTGAGATTCGGTAGTTTAATTTATCTTTAAAAACTCTTTAATAAATTGAATTTTATCTAAAATTATGTAAATATATATGATAATAAAATCTATTAAGATGGAATTGGATTAGAAGAGTGAAACTAAACTCTAACTAATATTATCAAATGCTAGTAAAAGATATACATTAAAAAAAACAAACTCTCCTCTCCTCCTCATGTTTGATAGCCAAAAAAAACAAGCTACAGGACAGAGAAGAAAAAAAGTGGAGGAAAAAAAAAGAAGAGAAGAAAAGAAAGGAAAGAGAAAATGAGAAAGAGGAAAAAGGAAATCCGATTAAAATTGTTGGCTATCAATTTTCAGAGTGAGGTCTTTTGATACAAGTGCTCCATTCTTTAATTTTGAATTTTTTTTTTAAGTATCTCTACATTCATTTTATTTTTATTTATATTTGGATTGCTGAATCTCGCATCAATGTTATAGATCTGATTCCAGTTCTCTAAGATATCCTTATTAGGACTATCGTCAATTTAATTTTAAGTCTACTCAAATTATTATATACATGATTTAGTTATTTTTCTATATTCTCCAATTTATTATTTGTTTTAAGTTTTTGTATCAAGTGTTACGATAATTTACTTATAATGAAATTAGTTTTAGTCTATTACATCAGATCTTAATTATATAATATTTGTTTTTAAAAAACAAAAGTTCATGTTTCCAATATTCTCTGATTCATTTATAATAAAACAACACAAAATAAATGAAAATACATCCCTTTCTCCGTGTTGTTGCAACATAGAGAATGGATGAAGAAAAAAAATTAAATTATGGAAGAAAAAGAAAATCAAAAAGACAAAAAAAATAATTTCCCTCCTTTTACTGTTTTGTTGAATAGGGAAGGAAGAAGAAGAAAAAAAAGATAAAAATGGAAAAGGAAAAAAAAAAAAAGAACCCTTTTCTATTCTATTCAATGAACAGTGTTATGCTCACTAAACTGAATATGAAAAATAATTAAAATAAATAAATAAGTACTTATAATAGATCCATGAACCTAAGGTGTAATCTAATTAGGGTTATTTTTGTTTGATTTCTAAGTGCAAAATATTATATTTTTGGATAAAATATATTAGTGGTATTTTTTTACCTCAATAAATAATATTATAGTTATAATAAAGATAACTTAGAGGCATTTTTCTATCTTAATAAATAATATTATAGTTACAATAAAGATAACTTAATAATATAAGAAGTTTATATAACATAATTTGTCTAAAATTGGTGATAGAATTTTGAAAAGCCAAACTATCTAGACCATTTCTTATGCTATTATTTATTACCACTCTTTAGTTTGTGATATTTTGCTTGCAACCAATATATATCTATTTATTGATTTTGTTTACATGCTTGAACAAATAATATACTTATGATATAAATGAAATAAATGGTTATTGGGGAATTGAATGGAAAAACTTGAACACATATTTTGTGAGGTATACTTTTTTAGGTTGCGCAGCTAATTTTGAGGACCTAACCAAGGAGGTCATGGGGTGGTTACTAGATCACTGTCATTTCATGCTATAAAGCTTCATGCTCGAAAGCATAAACTTGTTCATCATGTTTTTTTAGTATTTAGCGATATGGTTTCGGGACAGTATCAGGAGTCATGAGGCCATTGTCTTATATATGTACGGGACGCTCTAAAACATATGGTTATAACACCCCTATTTTTCAGCTACTTTCAAAATGGAAGACGCTACTTAATATAATACTAGATAACCCAACAGGTACATGATTTTGGAATAACTGTAATTGCTGCCATATTCAGATTATTAAATAACATTTGAAACTGAAAATATTTTATTTATACAAAAAGTTAATTACATAAGATGACGTATTGCTCTAAATATAAATGCAAAAGAATTAAAAGAGAAAATTAGTGCCTACGCAAAAGGAAATATAAAAAAAATAAGTACTTCACCGCTTACTACTACAGAAAGTATGGGTCGCCAGTTGGGGCTGATTCCCTTTCTTCGTCTTCTAAACCTGGATTTAGAACTTAGGGAATTAAATACAGAAAGTAACATAAGAAAGTAACATAAGGAAGAACAGGAGTTATATTGTCACAGTACTCAGAATAAGTGATCGGGGACATGTTATGTTAGTGTTGGACATGATAACATAAATCAAGAATAATATAAATAAATTTGGAATCACAAGTAAATCAAATATTTAGGGATGTGCAGATTAATAATAGTTAATAGATCTCATTCAGATCTTATATGAGATATCCGAAACTAGACAAAGTAATAATTAGTTAGATATTTAAAACTACTACTGATGGATAAGATGAGCGTTGTTACCCATATCGTACAAGTGCTCATACATATCCGGGACCCATCCCAAACCTATGGCGTGAAGCATGATGTACCACTAAGTGCTGCTAGACTGATTAGTACTATGAAACAGTAACGGATATAACCCATCATAGAAACTTAAATATCAAATTATGGCTCAGAGCAAAAATATAGGAATAATACCAATACAACAACTAGCAGAATCAAATAGTTAACCAAAGAGGAAAAAATAGCAGAGATAGGGGAACACGCAGATTTAACGTGGTTCGGCAATGTGCCTACGTCCACTGGGACACGATCAAAATCTTTCACTATATCAAAAAAAGGATTACAACTTTCTAGTTCTTAACCACAAGAAAATTTATGAAGAAATCACACAAGAAGTTAAATCAAACCCTAACCTCTTATTACAGTGATTTCCCCTTTTCTTCGGCCGTTGAAAATCCTGAAAGAAACTCCGAAAGAAGCCTCCTGCCTTCTTTTCTTTTCTTTCCTTGCTTTCGGCCAAAAAGACAGAAGCAGCTGCCCTTCTTCTGCTTGCTTCAGGCTACAATCCCTTTAGCTGCCACTAATTATTTGTAACAATCTAATTTCAACATAAGTTACATTCTTGATATCAGATTAATCTCAAGGTGAATGCGTTGTGTTTGTCTCATTTTATAATATTTTTTTGTGAGTTTCTTGAATTTTTTAAAATAGTCACTTAAAATAATATTATTTTAATCACCGGTGGGTCCTACACATATTTTGACTAGTGCTTCTTCTTTTGACTTGTAAAATAAAGTTTGACTTTATTTGAATTAGTTTAATTTGAATTTACGGTCATAAACAGCTCTAATAACCTATTATTAGTATTCATTTGTCCTATACCTATTTATTTTTATTCACCCATACCTTACCTTCACCATGCTTGTACTTTGGTCAAGCATGACAAACCATCATCTTACCCCCATATCCCTGTTTTGTCTATATTTTTTTCTTCCCTTCCTTTCATTCATTTTCTCTCCTTCATTTTTCATTCCTCTCTTTCTTTTATTTATTTTTTTACTCCAACTCAAGAGAAGAAGAAAAGAGAAGAAGAAGAAAAAAAAGAGAAAAAGTTCTTTAGTCTCAAAATATGATTATCTTCCTACCCATCAAGGCAAGTAAAATTGCATCCACTCTCATGTTTTATTTCTAACTCTAATTATTTATGATTAACTTAGAATCTTGATTTTTTTAAAAAATTAAAAATATAATATCTCTATACAAAAATCTCTATGATTATTCTAGAAAAATAAAAATATGTTTTTTACACTTTACTCTATGTTTATGTATTAAATTTATGATTTTATTTATGGCCTCCTATGTTTAAACTACAAGTTACAAACTTAAACTATATGTTTTATTTTGAAATTACAAAGATGCTATCTTTATGAATTTTCATCTTATTTGGATATAAATTTTAATTTTCCATATAAGTTCTTCATATATAATGTAATGGTTTTAAATTATTTTTCACTTGCCATTAGAAATATGTGTATATATATATATATATATATATATATATATATATATATATATATATATATATATATATATATATTCATAATCATGTTTTTAAAGTGAAGGTTTCAAACAAGTTTTTACATTAAATTGTTAAAATATTTCTTTTATACGAGATATTATGTTAGGTCACAATTCTTTCTATGCTAATCCATGTTTACTTGAAAAATATATACATGTCTCTGATTTAATAAATTTGCTACTTTCTATACTATAAAATCATGCTAAAATTTAGAAAATCAATATGTTGTTAAAATAATCGTTATAAAAGTGTTAAGCTTATTTAATTCCTATCTTTACAATTTAGTACCCACTTACCTAATATGTGTTTATATGCATAATTGTATATGTATGATTCATATACATGATCATCATAGGTATTTTTGCATCTTAATACTCACATACGTGTTTATATGTATACTTGTATTCATGTATGGTTTACATACATGATAATTTTCTTAACATTCATTCTAACATTCTATACTCCATCATGTTTGCCTTGATATATATATATATACTAGTTGCTTATATAAGGTACATGAAAATATGCCGGATTTCCTTATTAGTACATGCACATGTTTTGATAATGCCATGAATCTTGACTTGCCTGTTAACTTGATTTTGACACTCCATCATACTTGCTTGACATATACATACTAATTACTTGTACAAAATACATGAAAATATGCCGGATTTTCCTTATTATTACATATACATGTCTTGATAGTGCCATGGATCCTGAGTAGCCTGTAACTTGATTTTGACATGGATCACATCTTGCTTGTTATTAGACATATATATGTATTAATCTTGACATGATTTGTTCATCATATTCCGGATTGATTTGCATGTAATATAATTTGAAACTTTGGGTTATGGGAGAACTAAATGGTGGACAAATATTGTATCATGAAAGATTTAGGATAGGTTGCGTAACCGAAATAGGGGCCCATCCGCGGGGGCGCCCGGATGGTACTGAGTCATCATCTCTTGTTTAGTACATATTGATGGGACGACTGAATACTCAGTATTGGTATCTGCTTGAGTGCTTAGCGGCACGGCTGGTTCAGCGCCAGTATTTTTGCCGGGTCCTGAATATGCACAGGTATTTTCACGATACGAGTCTATTTCTTCACCAATTACTTCAAAATAAAATAAAATATGATATTAAGTTAAACTTGATGTGCATGTATATCTCAACTTGATATTGTTACTTAATCATTACTGTTTCTCACACATGTGCATATGTTTTTTATATCAATTCATATTTTACTTGTTAGTGCATATTGCATACTCCCTACGATACAGGTCTATTTCTTCACTATTCAGTTCAAAATATAAAATAAAATATGATATTAAATTAGACTTGATATGCATGTATATCCCTACTTGATATTGTTACTTAATCATTACTGTTTTCCATACATATACATATACTTTTTACATTAATTCATATTTTACTTGTTAGTGCATATTGCACACTCACCACGATACGAGTCTATTTCTTTACCATTCAGTCCAAAATATGATATTATGTTAGATTTGATATGCATGTATATCCCTACTCGATATTATTACTTAATCATTACTGTTTCCTATACATGTGCATATGCTTTTTACATCGATTTATATTTTACTTGTTAGTGCATATTGCACACTCACTACGATACGAGTATATTTCTTCACCATTTAGTTCAAAATATAAACTAAAATAAGATATTAATTTAGACTTGATATAGCTGTATATCCCTACTTGATATTATTATTTGATCATTACTGTTTTCCATACATGTGCATATATTTTTCACATACACATCATATCTCACTTATTTAATTATATTACACACTCCCTACTTTTTATCGTTTTACTTACCGGGTTTTTTCCTGAGCTCCCCTACACGCTCAGGTACTGAAGATGTGAGCGAGAATCCGTCATTGTACGACCCGTACTTTATGAAGCAGGACGAGCAGCCGTAGATATTTAGGTCTCAGCTTTTGTATTTTTAGTTTGGTATGTTTCACCCCTTTGGGACTTTATTTCCAACTTTTATATCAGTATTGTACTTGTCGCTTCTTATTTTAGACATGTATATCTTCTCTTTTATATGGCAGTAGATTAACTTCTAAGATTCTGGCAGATAACTAGTATTTAGTTCCATTCATTTATGCTTTTACATACTTATAGGCCTCGTGCACATCGACTTACACGTGCTCGTCGGTAACGCACTCCGTTTTCGTATCCCTCCGGAAAATGGGGTATTACATTATTTGTCAATAGCAGCCACAAAATAATTGCAGCAGCCGCAATTATTTTCCTTTGGTAATTTCTTCCCTTCGGCCGCAATTGAGAATAGCAAACCTCGGCTTCCTTGTTTGCTGCAGCCGCCACGCAACAAAGCAAAATTAATTTCTGCCAATTTCAAGCCCTAGCCGCAAACCCCCTTCTATAGATTATATCTCATAATGGGTTTGGGCCGGTTTTGAACCCGTTTGGACGGACTGAACTCGTTGCGGTAATAGGGCTCCATTAACAACAAGTACTACATGGTGATGTTGCCGTATAAATTCTCAGCACCTAAGTAGAAACGACCAACTTGATTCTCGTACGATACAATTTTTATACATCACGTATTTCTCCAATTCCCATGTCAATAATATACGATATACATAAACCAATAGAAATATTATGACTTGCTAATTCATATTGTATATGTGCTTTACTAGATACTAGAATTCAAGAGTCAATTTAATTCAGGATCACATACATACGTATTACGAGGGTACTCTATTTCCATGTAATCAAAATATATGAATATTGTTATCATGTTTCCATGAACGATCATTGCATCGTGTATCTAGTATGTCAGTAATTCATTATTGGATTGTATAGGCAATATTGTTATATTTCGTTTCCTTGTCATGTCACTATGCTCAAAATCATGATCATCACATATTATTTGTATAAGTACAACATGTCACGTCACAAACAAGTATTGCATGTCATGCTACATGATTAAGATTAAATAAAATAATTTAAGTTATCGATCCTACAAATTCTTATTCAAGTCGAAATAAAAACAGCTCACAATAAAGAGTTAATGATAATAATATTTTTGAATAAATTCTCATATCTCCCACTTTCTTCACTGCACTATATTTAAATATATTATTACAATACATTTAAATGCAACCTTACAATGTATTTATTACTACACAATTATATATACATATTTAAATAATATTTATTTCCAACAACCTCCTATCAGCAACGTAAATAATATTAATTAATATAACCGAAACAAAATAAGGTGATGATGTCATTATGCTATTAATGCCATTAAATTTTTTTGTTTTCAAGCAAATATTATGTGGTGAATTACTTGGATTCTTTCTTAATTTATTGAATATAGGAGGTCGACGACAATAACATATTTAAATAATATTTA
>JAYEPQ010000017.1:20503297-20575797 GCA_036321105.1 Dracaena cambodiana
TTAAATGACACCACGTGTAATAATTTTATTGGGCCATCTAAGCGGCGGTGAAGGAAACTTCCTTCACCGCCGGTGTATTTTCCGTTTTCTCATATATATATATATATATACACACCCACTAGAAGCGCACTCCGCTTTCTGAATCCACTTGGGAAGACAGAATGTTATAGTTTGACACGTCCAGACTCTCTTGATTTGCATATTGTTTAGGAGAAAGACCCATCACAACTTGACACCTACTTTAAAGAGAAGACAGAGATTCATAGGTGCTTCTACTGGAGAAATATCATGATGGGGGCTTTATTTATTTTACGTTCATTTCAATAAGAATGACAATGTTCTTTTTCATCCATGTCTTAAGTTGTAATAAAGATCTTGATTTTGTTGAATATGCTCGTATATATTGATTTTGTCATTAAAGATCTTGATTTTGTTGAATATGCTCGTATATATTGATTTTGTTATTATTTTATTTGGAATAATCAACTCTTCCGACTTCATGTTATTATTTCTTTGAATTTATGTGTATGTGATAATGTGACAGTAAATACGTAGTTTTCCTTGTATTTTGAGATTTAATGTATCTATTTGTATACATCACCAAATGTTATCTATATCTGCGAAGCATTACAAATTATATGTACACAATTAGTATGTATACATAAATTTTTGGGGGGAGAGATTCAGATTTGACGTATAATCAAGTCCTGTCCACTTCGGTTCCTAAGAAATTCTAAACTTTAAAGTCATGTTGGGCTCGGACGCTTCCGGATTTTAACATGAAGTTTCCAAAGGAGCATACCATTTTTTTTAGTGAGCCCACTTTCTACTCAGGCCAAACAAAAAAAAAACTACGTAGCAAGCTCATTGAAAAAATTGTTGTGCTCCTTCGGAAACTCCCTTTTAACATGGTGGCTGTTGCTTCCAGTTTTAGACGAAAATGTCTGCCCCAATTGGACACGTGGGGCCCAGTCTGACAACCGCAGACCATGCCGTCGAATTCTCACGCGGGGGGCGCGTGCTTTTGGAGATGCTTTTCCTGATTGTAAATTACAGGCGTCGAAACTTCCGGAATTTACATAATCCTCCCTCTCCTTTCCCATCTCCGATAGGGTTTCCATTTTTCTGTTCCCCCGAAAATTAGGGTTTCTAATTCAAAGTTGAAAGATCCAAGTTCTAGTCTCCACTGCTGAAGCAACTGTCGCCCAACAGGATAGGGCTTCGAAATCTTCGGATCGGCGAGTGAGAGCTCATCACTGAGGTAATGGTCAACTGGAAAACTCCATGTCCATATTCTTATTGTTTGAATTTCTTGAGATTGATTGTTAATTGGACTGCTAAATGATTTGGAATCGATGATCTTATCTATGCGTAAAATGGATCGAAATCGAAATACGCCTTAATCTCGTAAAGGTAAGATTTGATTTCTGCTGTAAAATATGATGAGAGTAATTGAGAATAGATGGTAGTTTTTTAAGATAGGAATAAAGCTGCATCTCGCGGTAAAGCTGAATCTCGCGGGCTTTGGTGGGCGATACTCTAGAGAGCTTTGGAGTTCAAACGTGGCCTTTGGATTTTGATCTCTGGAACTAGCTGAATTGAAGTAGCAACCACTTGCAGAGAATTTTGCGCTCTGAATAGCAGGATTTGATACAACTGAATTTCTCGGAAGTTACCTCCGATCATAATCGAAAGAGTAGGAAAGAACATGAGTGCTCAAGAATCTCATGGGCATGCTTACATATTGAAAGGGACATGATTCCGAGATCCCAATAACGAATAGATGAAATACTTTTGCCCATATCCACGATCGTAAAGTCTCCTCTCAAATTCTCTGTTTTCTCTCTCACACGGAAAGAGGACCCACAATTTAAGCCAACCCATCCTGATGCAGAACGAAAGCGAAATTAGGGTTAGGATTTTGAAAATTAGGTTTTTTTTATAGGAATTAGGGAAGAATTTGGGAAGAACTTACAAGATTTGGGAATCCACTCAGGCGAATTTACGCCCACTCTCCACTCTCCACGAAGAAAGATTTGCTCAAGCGAAATCCACGCCAGAAATTTCTCAATAAATTTTCAAATATTATTCATCGTTCTAATTCTCCATACAAACCCATATATATAGGGAAACCCTAACAAACAGAATTCTAATAGAATCCAAACTCCTAATCCAATCAAATATCCTAATAAAATCCAAATCTTAATAAGATCCAAATCAAATCAAATCTATTTCCAAATCAATTCCTGATCTCCATCAATTTTTTCCGGCTTCAAAACATGAACTTCCGGTGAATGACGAACATGATAATTATCGAGCAAATCCGAGTCGACCTGCTGGACTTCTTCGGTGCGCAACCAAGTGCAATCTGAGTCTGGACGTCTACGCCACGCACCAAATAACGCTGATATCTACTATCAACAGTCGAAACAATCTCATCATCTAGAATGTCTTCAATCTGATCTATATGATGTTTTTGTGGAGCAGGAGGAGGCGGTGTACGGATGGGAAAATATCGATGTCCTGGCGAAACTGATGATAGTAGATCTGGAATAACTGCTGGATAATCAAATGGAGCACGGTATGCAGTCAGGTTCTCGACGTTGAAAACTGGATTGATCCCGAGATTATGGGAAATTGCAAGCTCATAAGTATTAGAACCAATCCTCTTTAGAACTCGATAAGGACCCATACGTCGAGCATGAAGTTTCTTCAAGGTTCCTGGAGGGAACCTCTCCGGACGCACTCTAACCATCACCTCATCATCAACTGCAAATTCCTGCAATCTTTTGTGCGAGTCTGCTGCAGACTTGTAGTTATTATTACTAATTGCTATTTGTCGACGAATATGATCATGCAAATCATACAAATGCTGTGCAAAAACTTTGCTGAGGCACTAGGCCTATCACCTATGGGGAGGGAAAGAAGGTCTATAGTTTTTCTAGGTTTATAACCTATAACTATCTCAAATGGACTCATCCCAGTAGACCTATTGACTGAATTATTATATGCAAACTCCGCTATAGGCAAAATAAATTCCTACGTGGTTAAATGGTCTCCCATTAAATATCGAAGCAAGTCATCTAAGTTACGATTGACAATTTCTGTCTGGCCATCTGTCTGTGGATGACAAGCAGTGGAGAATTTAAGTGTGGTACCCATTTTCTTTCAGAGAGTTCGCCAAAAATGACTTGTGAACCGAACATCTCTGTCAGAAACAATTGACTTAGGAAGACCATGTAAACGGGCTATCTCTTTACAGAACAAGTGTGCAATATGTGAGGCATCTGAAGTCTTGTGGTAAGTGATAAAATGTGCCATTTTGGAAAATCTATTCACCAGGATTAATATTGCATCATGTTTCCTAAATGTTCGAGGGAGTTCTAAAATGAAATCCATGCTAAGATGCTCTCAAGGTGCATAGGGTATGGGTAATGGTGTGTAGAGTCCTGTATTCTGCTTCCTACCCTTAGCTACCTGACAAACTCGACAATGCGACACAACTTGCGCAACATCATGTTTAATGCTTGGCCAATAAAATCGATTTTCTACAAGAATGATAGTTTTATCTCGACCGAATTGATCAGCGATCCCTCCCGCGTGCATTTCCTAAATCAGATGATCGCGTAATGAAGTATTGGGAATACATAGACGGGTACCTCGAAATAAAAAATCACGAACAATGGTGAAGGCATCTACTTTAGTAGGAGGATTTTGTGTCAGAGATGAATAGATGTCACCAAAGTCCCAACAAGTAGGATAGTCTTGAATGATTTGCTCAAATCCGATAACTTTTGCACTCATCATCTGTAAAGTGCAAAGTTTCCTATTTAATACATCAGCGATTTTATTTTCAGTTCCGGCACAATGTTTGAGTACAAAATTGTACTCCTGAATAAATTCAAGCCACTTGATGTGTCGATACCCTACTCTCTTTTGGGAATTGATATAGCGTAGAGTTTTATGGTCTGAATATAGAACGAACTCTTTTGGTAGCAAATAGTGATGCCAATGACGCAAACATTGCACTACTGCATAAAACTCTTTATTATAAACATCGTAGTGCTATTTCGTCTCATTCAATTTTTCGCTAAAAAAGATGATAGGATAATTTTCTTGGCTCAAAACACCTCTTATATCTACGCCTGATGCGTCACATGCTACCTTAAAAACTTTCGAGAAATCTGGAAGATGAAGGACCGACGCAGTAGTCAACTTCTCCTTAATCTCTTCGAAAACATGAGTAGCAGATTTAGTCCATTGAAACTCTCCTTTTTTAAGACAATTAGTGATCGGAACCATAATGGTACTAAATCTCCTAACAAACCTCCTATAAAATGTGGCCAGACCATGAGAGCTTCTGGCCTTATGGATCGTATAAGAAGTAGGCAGTTCTCTTATGGCCTTAACTTTGTCAGGGTCTGCTGCTATTCCGTCTTTAGAGACAATGAACCCAAGAAAGTGAACAGAGGAAGCTAAGAATGCATATTTTTTCAAATTGACAAACAGTTTTTCCTTACGGAGAGTCTCTAAAACCTGTGTCAAATGAGAAAAATACTCTTTTTGGGTTCAACTAAAGACGAGAATGTTATCAAAATAGACAACAATGAACTTACCTAAGAAAGGACGCAATATCTGGGTCATAACTCTCATAAATATGCTGGATGCGTTAGATAAACCAAAATGCATGACCAACCATTCATACAATCCGTTCTTAATTTTAAAAGCAGTTTTCCATACATCACCTTCACAGATACGAATCTGATGATATTCGCTTCGAAGATCTATCTTCGAAAAGATTTGAGAGTCAGCCATCATATCTAATAAGCTATCAAGTTTAGGAATGGAAAAGCTATACTTGACGGTAATTCTGTTTATGGCGCAACTGTCAATGCACATCCTTCAGCTACTGTCCTTTTTAGGTTTGAGTAGAGCGGGAACGACACAAGGATTCAAACTCTCTCTAATAAAGCCTTTCTGTAATAACTCATCGACCTGTTTTCTCAACTCAGCGTGCTCAACAGAATTCATTCTATAATGAGGTAAATTGGGTATACTGGACCCTGACACGAAGCCAGTGGCATGCTGAATGTCCCGAAGGGGGGGGGAGTTCATCAGGTAACTCATCGGGTATGATATCCTGAAAATCAGTGAGAATCTGATGAATCTCAGGGTGGTAAATGACAGGTGGACTGGAAGACTCTCCTAAAGCGATTACCGCATACACCAGTCCCTCCTCTAGGCTCTCCTTGAGCAACTGTGATCGACTTACCAGGTGAAGAGATTTTTTATGTACCTGGCCTGTGACTTTTTCGCTCTTTGGGCTCTCATCTCTAGACTTAGGTGGTGCAGCTTTCAAAACAATTTTCTTCCCATTAAATTTGAATGTATATATGTTTGACTTGTCGAAACTTGTCACATCTAAGTCATACAACTATGGCCTACCAAGTAAGATATGTGCGGCGGTCATATCTAACACATCGCACTAAAACTGATCCTGATAGCTTGACATCTGGATAGGCACTAGGCAACGCTGAGTAATAGATTGAGCAGTTTTATCTATTCATATTACGTTGTATGGTTGTGGATGGGGTTCAGCTTTGAGGTCCATTTTCTCAACAGCTGTTCTTGAGATTATATTTACACAACTACCCCCGTCAATCATCACTCGATAACTCTTTCCTCCGTGTGTGATGTACGTGGTGAAAACGCTAGATCTACGCTAATTTTCATCTTTCGTTTTAGTGTAAAGACACCTAACGACGCCTAAGTGCACATTTGAAATGACTATTTGCTCGTCTGATTCACTAGCGTTTCCCACTGGTTCATATACTTCTTTCTCAAGATCATCATCATCATCATTATGTTCTCTTTCTATGAGTAAAGCTCTAATGGGGCACTGTGAAGCTTTGTGGTCATACTCGTGACACCTAAAACACTACGTCTTTCGTGCCTTGTTTAGATGACTCACCCATTACGGCTTTACCTTTAAAGTTTTTGTTGAATTGGGTGTTAGGTCTCTTGTTATCTTCAGAAGGGCATCTGGACTGCTCCCCGGCTCTAAGAGTAAATTTGCGATCAGTAGAAAATTTGAGAGAGTGTTCTATATATTCTGCTAATTGACAAGCTTGAGCAAGAGAATTTATATTCCGAGAATGGATATCATGGCTCATTGTATGTCTGCGCGTAGTCCAGAACGAAATCTAGATATCGCCTGGTGTCGGTCCTCTCGCAAATCACACCGAAGTGTCAATTCATCAAATTGAGTCATGCACTCTTGAACCGTCATGCTTCCCTGGCGAAGACTGTGCAACCTATCTAAAAGGTGACTCCTAAATATAACTGGAAGATACTTCTCTTTAAATCTAGCTTTCATATCATTCCAAGTCTCTATCGCATCCAGATATCTGTCACATTCTCTTTCTACTGATATCCAATATATCCTAGTGGGCCCTGTCAGTCGCATCCGAGCAAATCGTATTTTAAACTCTTCAAGCATGTTATACCAATCGAAATAGTAATTCATGTCTGCGAGCCGGTCACTAAAAACTTTAGGGTCGTGAGTGCTATCGAATGTGGGAGCTTCTACTTTTATCTTACGTGTGATGTCATTTTTAACACGTCTACTCTAGGGACGCTCTCATCTCTATTCCTTTCATTTCGATCTCTTGGTCCTCTATACTGATCGTAATTCCTTTCGTTATATTCATTCTTATAAATTTGATTATTTTGTTCTTCTAGCTTGTTCATTTGTTGTTCTAGTGCATCCAATTGTTTATTAACAATTTTAAACTGTTCCATTTGTTCAGTGATAGTTTTTAATTGTTTCGTCATGATTTTTAACTTTTCATCCACATTACTAGAACTTGGGGTGGTGGTCATTTTACCGTTACGAAGAAGTATACAATCAAACAAGCGTATGCAATGTAATTTTCTAGACTCAGTCAAATTCTATATGCGTGCACTATATGATCAAATAAAATTTTCTAAGATTTAGTTTCTAAAATGCAAGGAAATGGATCCTAAAATGTGTGTATGCACGCAAGCAATGAGTTGGCAAATAATTATTAGTAACTCTAACTAACAATCTTATGCAGAATTTCACAAAATAATTGCAAAATTTTGCTGAAGAAAATGAGTTAGTTTAGAGATTACCCAAATACCAAAGAAATTCATGCACTTGTAGTACCACCCTTGGAGTTTTTCGAGATTGGTTCACCTGCTGAAGAGCTCTGAAATCCGGCCATAATTGTTGGAAACAAATCCAGGAAAACAATGCCTCGAATCTGACTCGAATTGGACTCCGAACGGGCTCCGAATCACCACTTTTCTCCTTAACGGGTCTGCACTGTCCTGATCCTTCTCTCCTTGAACCCAAATAGCCTTGAAGCCCCGTGGTGTGGTTGTTGGATTCTGAGGCGGGGCTGTTGCAGAGGAACAGTAGAGGCGCGACAACGGTGGCTGGAGTCGGAGGGAAGAGGAGTGAGATGGTGGTGGAGTTGCTGTGGTTGAGGAAATCGGGTATGGAGAGGCGAGGTCGACGGAGTTGAGGGTGGTGGGTCGGAGTTGAAGGCGGCGGGTGTCGAGGATGTTGTTGAGGTGTTGAGGATGATGAGACG
The DNA here is from genome assembly GCA_036321105.1 of Dracaena cambodiana. NCBI lineage: Eukaryota > Viridiplantae > Streptophyta > Magnoliopsida > Asparagales > Asparagaceae > Dracaena > Dracaena cambodiana. The sequence continues at coordinate 20,510,917 of JAYEPQ010000017.1, forward strand.
AGGGTGGCGGGGTCGAGGGCGGGGAGATCTGAGGGAGGGCGTTGTGGCGAAAATTGAGGTGGATGAGATCCGAGGTGGAGAGGGAACTCCGAGGGTGAGGGTGATGTTGAGGTGCTGCAGATTATGGTAGGGCTTAGGGAGGAAGGAAGAGGGTGCTGATGATGCGGGGTTGTGGCTGTGGATGTTTTTGTTGGTTGTTGATTGTGTTAAGGAAGGAGAAGGATGAGGGCTTGCTGGTGTTTTGTGGGTAGGGAAGTTGAGGGAGAGGCCGGTGGCTGCTGTTGGAGTTTTTTTTTTTTTTAAGATCTGTATTTTTTTTCTTAAGATCTGTATTTTTTTCAGATCTGTATTTTTTTTAGATCTGTATTTTTTTTAGATCTGTATTTTTTAAAAAAATTGAAATAAAAATAAAAGAGGATGGAGATGTGGAAGAAGATGGTGATGGAGAAGAAAATCTAGGTTCTGATACCAAATTGACGCAGGACGGAGGCGAAATTAGGGTTAGGGTTTTGAAAATTAGGTTTTTCTTTTATATAGGAATTAGGGAAGAAAAGATAGATTGGGGAAGAACTTACAAGATTTGGGAATCCACCTAGGCGAATCCATGCCTACTCTCCGCAAATCCACGAAAAAAGATTTGCTGAAGCAAAATCCACGCCAAAAATTTCTCAATAAATTTTCAAATATTATTCATCATTCTAATTCTCCATACAAACCCATATATATAGGGAAACCCTAACAAACAGAATCCTAATAGAATCCGAACTCCTAATCCAATCAAATATCCTAATAAGATCCAAATCCTAATAAGATCCAAATCAAATCAAATCTATTACCAAATCAAATCCTGATCTCCATCACATCCTCTCATAACTACTGCCGCGTATTTATAGTCGGTTAAACACCATATGGAACCTAATTGGTGGACATTCTATTTCCCTAAAGAGGCTTCCAATCTTATTATTGAACCGGCCATCTTTCTTAAATAGTTGGTGGTCTTGAATACTAAATTATCACACAGTCATCATGTGGAGAAAGTCTTTCCATATTCTATCAATTAATGCAACAAATATTGATTTCCTTGTTTAAGGATCTTTCGTAAAGTAATGGACGGTTACACACCATATGACACCAAATTGGTGGACATTCTATTTCCCTAAAAAGGCTTCTAATCTTATGATCAAATGGGCCATCTTTCTTAAGTAGTTGGCAGCTTTGAATACTAAGCTATCTCACAGTTGTCATGTGGAGACAGTTACACACCATATGATACCTAATTCGTGGACATCCTTGTTTGAGGATCTTTTGTAAATCAATAGATGATTACACACACATGAAACCTAATTGGTAGACATTCTATTTCCTTAAAAGGATTTTCAATCTTATTATCAAGCGGGCCATCTTTCTTAAGTAGGTGGTGGTTTTGAATACTAACCAAGTTATCTGACGCAGGATGGAGGCGAAATTAGAGTTAGGGTTTGAGAATTAGGATTTTTTTGGAGAAATAAGGGAAGAATAGGAAGAACTTACAGGTGTTTGGAAATCTACCCAGGCGAATCCACGCCCACTCTCCACGAATCCATGAGGAAAGATTTTAATTCAAGCAAAATTCATGCCAGAAAATTCTCAAAGTTTTCAAATATTATTCATCTTTTTTTTTTTAATTCTCCATACAAAGCCTATATATATAGGAAAATCCTAACAAACCAAATCCTAATATAATCCAAAATCCTAATAAAATCAGAATTCTAATAAAATCAGAATCTAATTAAATATTCTAAAATCCTAATAAGATCCAAATCTAATCAAATCTATTCCCAAATCTCCCCGGCTTCCCGATGAATGCGGAGATAAGTAAAGATAAACACGTCCGGGTTGAACTGATTGTTATTCACGAAGTATCCCAATTAGGCCATGGTGGTGGTCGAGAAATCATATCTCGTGCATTACATCTGAACAAAAGTGGTGGAGGGGGAACTGGCTTCTTTAGTAAATTTGTGTCGAACCACAGTAGATCTGGAAAGACACCTGTAATGGAAGTAGTCGAATATGGATCCCGTGAAATATCCAGGTCATAAGTAGTAGAAGCAATTTTCATCGAAACTCCATAAAAATCTGAATATGGAACGTACAATTTCTTCACAATTTTTGGAAGCAACCTATCAGGGAGAACCAAAAGTTTCACTTTATTATCAAGTACAAATTCCTGCAAAATATTATGTAGATATATAACAAATTTGTACTCATGATTGCAAATTGCTATCTGTCTAGAGATCTCATCATGCATAACATGTATATCAGACAAATGTAATGCAACAGACTCAAGTGGTACAACTCCAAAAAATAGATATGTTGGTTCTCTAAGATGACATATATCAATCACCGCAAATGATATAACATCACTACATTGTATTGGAACTCGATGAATTTCGGAAGGAAACTCCAAACGATTGCTAGAAAATGAAATATTAGGAGTAACCTGTCAAGATATGGGAATGATGCTCAAAGACTTACTGGTAACAATATTAGTATCAATTATTTCATATTCGGTCTCTTCATCTACAATTGACTCCAAAATTGAACATTTAGTATCATGTGGGGGTGCACTAGACTCTACTAAAACATTCTGAGTATCAGTAATATCAGTAGTACTCTTTACAGTAGTATAGATTTCAGTAGGAACATGAATCTCAGTTGGTGCATGTGTATTAGACTCTTGTGGCTCATTAATAATATCATCATTAACTATAAAACGAATGGTAGTATCGACAACAAGAATAGACATATTTGATTCCAATTGTGATTCAACTAGAGTACTTTTCTTAGAAATATGAATTTCAATAACTCCTAAATCGTCAACGTGATTAGTAGGCATGATATCTATAGGTTCACTCTTGAGGGGACACTCATAGTCATAATACTAAGATATGCGATACTTAGAACACTTGATCATGGTACATTGAAAGGCAGAGTGCCCATATTTGTCCATTTAAGGCTCCATATTTGTCCATTTAAGGCACTGTGTTCTAACTTTTAGAGGGAATCTATTTTCCAATTTATCTAAAAGACAAGTCCTATAATATTTAGAAAGATACTCCTCAATAAGAATATCTTTCATCTCTTCCCACGAGTTTATAGGATTCGTACGTTCCTCCTGATCTATTTTACTGAAATAAAATTTTTTTGGCTTGTCCCACTAATCGTCGCCTAACAAATTGAAATTTACATTTGCTAGACATTTCATAACAGTCAAAGTAACATTCTATATTCACTAACCAATCAATAAAGTCATGAGTGGAGAAATAATCATCAAATACAGGATCTTTATACCAGAACTTTTCATCTATTATTTCTCTAGTAGTACGCAAATCATATATATAATTAGGCCTCTTTGACTCTAAATGACGACTAGATCGTATTGTAAAGTGTAACATATTTATAATCTAAAATGGATCATGCAATGTTAATCAACCAAATATGCAAATAATTATGAGATCACTAGAGAGAAGTAATTAACCATTATGTTAACAAATTATTGCAATCCCCTAATATTTGCAAAGAATTTAGTAATTGAAATTTCAGTTCAATTTAGGTATCACCTGAAGGGGTCAGTAGTTCACGCCCAACTGTAGAATTTTATAAAGTTTTTCAAAAGATTACTCGCAATTGAGCTCTGATAATTATGTATGGAAGCTCTGAAACAGATGTAATAGGAGTTAGGTGTGATTAGAAAGACACTGCTTCAAAAACCGCTTGAATTGGAATCCGAACGGCTTCGAATCACTACTTTTTCCTTCATTGCTACACTAGTTGCGGTGGTTGCTGCTGCTGTTGGCTGCTGCCGTTGCTGTTCTACTGCCGTTGCTGCTGCTGTTGTTTTGCTATTGCTGCCGCTGTTTTGCTGCTGCTGCCGTTCTGCTGCCGCTGCCGCTGTTCTGCTGCTGCCGCTGTTCTGCTGTTGCTGTTGTTCTGTTGTTATTTTGTTGCTATTGTTGCTGTTCTGCTGCTATTGTTGCTGTTCTGCTGCTATTGTTGCTGTTCTGCTGCTGCTGATGTTGCAGTAGATTCGCTGGAGAAGGGAGAGCGGGGTGGACCCGGAGAAGGTGATGAGGGAGAAGAAGAAGATGCGGAAGAGGAGATGGGAGAAGGGGCTGAACTTGGGAGAGTTTGGGTTGAATTTGTTATGGCGGAGAGGTTGTTCAGGTGGGGATTTTGGCTTGAGTTGGGGAAAATCGGATTGGAGGGAAGAAGATGGGAGAAAGGAATGGTTGATCTGAACAAAACCTTTTTTTTTGGATTACAGATCTCTCTTTTTTTGTCTTTTTTTTCACAGATCTGATCTGTTTTTTTTTTTGTCATAGATCTGATTTGTTTTTATTTTAGATCTGAACTTTTTTTTTTTCAAAAAAAAATAGAAAGCTAAAAAAAATAAAATAAAAAGAAGATGGAAGTGGAAGGAAGAAGATGGAGATGAGATGGAAATATAGGCTCTGATACCAAGTTTGACACAGGACGAAAGCGAAATTAGGATTAGGGTTTGAGAATTAGGGTTTTTTTTGAGAAATTGGGGAAGAAAAGGAAGAAGTTAAAGAGGTTTGGGAATTCACCCAAGCGAATCCACACCCACTCTCCACGAATCCGCGAGGAAAGATTTTAATTTAAGCGAAATTCACTTCAGAAAATTCTCAAAATTTTCAAATATTATTCATCTTTTTTTTCTTTTAATTCTCCATATAAACCCTATATATATAGGGAAATCCTAACAAACCAAATCCTAATAGAATCCAAAATCCTAATAAAATCAGAATTCTAATAAATTTAGAATCCAATCAAATATTTTAAAATCCTGACAAGATCCAAATCTAATCAAATCTATTCCTAAATTAAATCTGATCTCCATCATTATCTCATAGGTGCCATGTAGAGATGATTTTTTCATATTAGATTAGTGTAACTAATATTGATTTCCTTGTTCGAGTATCTTTTATAAAGCAATAGAAGGGTACACACCATATGACACCTAATTGGCGGACATTCTATTTCCCAAAAAAGCCTTCCAATCTTGTTGTCGAACGGGCCATATTTTTTAAGTTGACAGTTTTAGATACTAACTAAGCTATCTCACATTTGTCATGCGGAGACAGTTTTTCCATATTAGATTAACGTAACAAATATTGATTTTCTTGTTCGAGGATCTTTTTGTAAAGCAATAGACGGTGACACCATATGTCAGCTATTTGGTGGACATTCTATTTCCTTAAAAAGGCTTCCAATCTTATTAGTAAAGGGGCCATCTTTCTTAAATAGTTGGTGGTTTTGAATGCTAAGCTATCTCACAGTCATCATTTGGAGACAGTTTTGCCATATTAGATTTAACAAATATTGATTTGCTTGTTTGAGGATCTTTTGCAAAGCAATATATGGTTACACACCGTATGACACGTAATCGGTAAACATTCTATTCCCCTAAAAAGGCTTTCAATCTTATTATTGAACGGGCAATATTTCTTAAGTAGTTGGTAGCTTTGAATATTAAGCTATCTCATAGTCGTCATGTGGAGACAGTTACATACCATATGATACCTAATTGTTGGACATTCTATTTCCCTAAAAAGGCTTCCAATCTTATTGTCAAACGGGCCATATTTTTTTAAGTTGGCGATTTTAGATACTAACTAAGCCTACTCACAGTCGTCATGCGGAGACAGTTTTTCCATATTAGATTAATGTAACGAATATTGATTTTTTTGTTCGAGGATCTTTTGTAAAGCAATAGATGGTTGCACACCATATGATCCCTATTTAGTGGACATTCTATTTTCCTAAAAAGGCTTCCAATCTTATTAGCAAAGGGGTCATCTTTCTTAAATAGTTGGTGGTTTTGAACACTAACTATGCTATCTCACAGTCGTCATATGGTGACAGTTATGCCATATTAGAGTTAACAAATATTGATTTTCTTGTTTGAGGATCTTTTACCAAGCAATATATGGTTACACACAGTATGACACCTAATTGGTAAACAATCTATTCCCCTAAAAATTCTTTCAATCTTATTATTGAACGGGCAATCTTTCATAAGTAGTTGGTAGTTTTGAATACTAAGCTATCTCATAGTCGTCATATGGAGACAGTTACACACCATATGATACCTAATTGTTGGACATTCTATTTCCCTAAAAAGGCTTCCAATCTTATTATCAAACGGGCCATCTTTCTTAAGTAGTTGGTGGTTTTGGATACTAACTATGCTATCTCATAGTTGTCATGCGGAGATAGTTTTTCCATATTAGATTAATGTAAGAAATATTGATTTCCTTGTTTGAGGATTTTTTGTGAAGTAGTAGACGGTTACACACTATATGTCACCTAATTGGTGGACATCCTATTTTCCTAAAAAGGCTTCCAATCTTATTATCCAACGGGCCATCTTTTCTAAACAGTTGGTGGTTTTGAATAGTAACTAAGCTATCTCACAATCGTTATCTAACAATCGTCATGTAGATACAGTTTTTCCATATTAGATTTAACAAATATTGATTTTCTTGACTGAGAATCTTTTGTAAAGCAATAGACGGTTACACACCATATGACACCTAATTGGTGGACATTCTATTTCCCTAAAATGGCTTCCAATCTTATTATCCAACAGGCCATCTTCCCTAAACAGTTGGCGGTTTTGAATAGTAACTAAGCTATCTCACAATTGTCATGTGGAGACAGATTTTCTATATTAGATTAATGTAACAAATATTGATTTCCTTGTTCGACGATCTTTTGTAAAGCAATAGACGGTTACACACCATATGACACCTAATTGGTGGACATTATATTTCCCTAAAAAGGCTTCCAATCTTATTATCAAATGGGCCATCATTCTTAAGTAGTTGTCAGTTTTGAATACTTACAGCTATCATGTGGAGACAGTTTTTTCATATTAGATTAATGTAACAAATATTAATTTTCTTGTTTGAGGATCTTTTGTAAAACAGTAGACGGTTACACACCATATGATACCTAATTCATTCTATTTCCCTAAAAAGGATTCCTATCTCATTATCAGACGGGCTATCTTTCTTAAATAGTTGGTGGTTTCGAATATTAAGCTACCTCACAGTCATCATGTGGAGACAGTTTTTCCATATTAGATTAAGGTAACAAATATTGATTTCCTTGTTCGAAGATCTTTTGTAAAGCAATAGACGGTTGCATACCATATGACACCTAATTGGTCGACATTCTATTTTCCTAAGAGGGTTTCCTTTCTTATTATCAAACGGGCCATCGTTCTTAAATAGTTGGCAGTTTTGATTAATAACTAAGCTATCTCACAGTCGTCTTGTGGAGACAGTTTTCAATATTACGTTAATGTAACAAATGTTCATTTCCTTGTTTGAGGATCTTTTGTAAAGCAATAGATGGATATACACCACATGGTACCTAATTGTTGGACATTCTATTTTCCTAAAGAGGCTTCTAATCTTATTACCAAACGGGCCATCTTTCTTGTATAGTTGGTTTACTAGTTTTGGATACTAGCTAAGTTATCATGCAGTCGTCATGTGGATACAGTTTTTCCATATTAGGTTATTGTAATAGATATTGATTTCCTTGTTCGAGGATCTTTTATAAAGCAATAGAATGTTATTGGTAACATGCACTACTTAGTTGTTTCTAATTCTTAAATTTTGGCATTATGTACTTAATGAAAGCCAGATGGTATGCTGTACAGGTTCTTGGCTATAACCAATGGACAAAGGGAACAAACTTATGGACATTGATTCATTGGACAGTAGTAATGGTAACGATCAATCTTCAAATGAGAAGCCCCTAGTTGCCACCCCTGTGGATGGTGGTTCATCGGGTAAAGGTTTGCCTTATGCTCCTGAAGATTGGCCTAATCCAGGTGATGTATGGACATGGAAAGTTGGGAAGAGAAAGTGCGCTGCTGGCCACTGGCTTGATAGGTCAATTTGTCCACCCGGCAATTTGAGGAATGCCTTGGGTAACAAGCTAATATTTCATAGCAAGTCTTCGCTTGCACAGTATATTCAGACAGAATACCCTGAGGCAGATGTCAATACCTTCTTTGCGTCATTTATCTGGAGGGTTCCTGCCAGTGGTCATATAAAAGAAGGTAAGCTTTTTTTAATTTCTTATTTCTATTAAATATTTATAGGATAAACTATGGACTTGATAACAGGGAAAATAAACTATCTACTCGCTTTGTTTCTCTCTTTAGCACTATCTGCATTAGCTTCGTATTACTGTTCTGCTAATTAAGCATGTCATTTTGCTTTTTTCCCTAAGAAACCTGTTGATTCACTGCTTTTGCAGTTTTGTGCAGTCTTCTATTCTTTTGGTCATAGCTTTTCGAGGAGCAAAACCTATGGTATTTCTCTTGAATAATTCTATATGTTATTTGCAAATAAATAGGACATGTCAATAAACTGTATCAGTAATTAGCATACTTCACATTTAATCTCAAATAACTATGGGGTGTTTGAACTTTAGCTATAGTCGATTGCAGGTTCAATTGTTCATTAACCAGTTTCATGGATTTTTGGTCTTGTAATTTTCACCGGAAGTGGGTACAGACTTTGACCTTGTTCTGGTTATTAGTAATCTGGTGCTTTGAATCCTCCCTTTATGTTGATTAATTGCTATTAGACTATGCAGTTATTGAAATATTTAGGCACTTAGTGTTGGTCTACTTCTACCTTTTCCTGAAGGTCCGCAGCTGCATATTTATAGACTGTTGCTTTGCGAGAAACACACACGAGCTTAAATTTGGCAGTAGTGATAGTTCAGGATGTTCTGCCATTTTCAAAATTACGTAAGAACCTGATTGGAAGATCTGAAGTGACCTTATCATATTTCTTTTATCATAATGTGTCTAGATGATCATGGATATTATATATTCTTATGGTAAATTAAGTATGGTCTTGAATTGAATATTGATACAGATTGAATGTTATTGGGTATTGCTAAAAAATTCGTATGCAATGAGTTCGTTTCCAATTATTTGTCAAGAAAATGTTTTAATCCCATCTTAGTTGTTGCATTATAGAAGAAAGTAGAACAAATGAGTGCACTCTATTATTGATCACGATTTACGTACATTGTGTCTACTTGTCTTCTGTGCTAATGGCTATATGCAGATTTTAGGTAGCCTCAAAAATATGGATTCAAATATAAGTAATGATGGGATCAGAAAGTATTGTCCATTGGATGTCAGATTTCCATCTTTTTCAAATTAGAAATTTTAATTGGATCATGTTGTTTCTTCATTCCAACTATATAATTATTGCTGTTACTCCTTGTCCATACTTCAAATACTTTTAGTTTTAGAGCATATTAATTGGATTAGTCAATCTGCTCTGCTTGTTTGTAGCTCTTCATTCATGTTTTGTTTCTAGATGCCATTTATTTTGAAATACTAGAATTTGTATAGTGTATAACTGCAAACTGGATATTTATTTCTTAGTTTAATGTCATACTAATGGCTACTCATTTGTTTAAGTTTAGAACTCAATGGACGTTCCAAATCTGAGCTGGCAAATGAATCAAGGGACTGTAAAGCTGGTAATGAGATGTGCAGTCTTAGAGCAAAAGCAAAAAGCTACGCTTTGGCAGCTAGGTCTTGTGATATCTGCTGCAGCGAAGCTGGGTTTTGTCATGATTGTTGCTGTATTCTCTGTTGTAAAACTGTTGATTGGACATATGAAGGTTACAGCTTTATCAGATGTGAGGCTGTTGTGGATGAAAAGTTTATTTGTGGGCATGTTGCACATGTGGACTGTGCTCTTCGAGCTTACCTAGCAGGGAAAGTTGGAGGTAATATTGGCTTGGACGCACAGTATTATTGTAGATGCTGTGACAATAAAACTGACCTCTTATCGCATGTTGCCAAGTTTTTAAAAATTTGTGAGTCTCTTAACTGCCGGGATGATATTGGAAAAATATTAAATCTGGGCCTTTGCATATTACGCGGCTCTGAACAAGAAAGAGCAAAGGATTTGCAGAATTCTATTGCACTGGTCAATGCTAAGGTACTACTTGTTATTTCGGTAATTAATTTTTACTGCATATCTGCTTAATTAGTGATGCATAGGATTCTCTCCATAGTTTTTCATCATCTCATTTTAGGGTTTCTCAACCAACAGCATTATCATATGATATTTAATCCAGCTTAAAAATGGGGTTTCTCTTGATGAAATTTGGATGGAGGAAGATAATATCTCAACATCTACAGCAGGTCAGTTTTTCCTTTCCTGTAATCTCCAGTCTTAGAAGTTAGTAGTGCTGCGGAATGTTCTTCGTTGTGTTGATTGATTATCGATAATGATACTTCTTAAATCAAGTACTATACCATATTGCTCCTGCAAGGGTCTAAACCAAGGGCGTCCAATGGTAATAAAGCTTGTGTTAACTGTGTCATTATCTTGTCAAAATGCCTCACAGAAACTGCAATTAGTTTTAAAGTATTGGTGTTGGTGATGGTGTCAATGGACTGGAAGAGATCATGGTACCAGCCCCAAACTTTCCTGGTTTATGCTAAAATGGAAGTCTTTTGTATCCTTACTCCATCTTACTTGAAGGAGAAAATATATGGTAAAAAACTTGTTGTAAACTGCTAATTCAACACAAGGATTGAGCTGGGTTGGGAGGGGGTATGAGTCATCTCTGCGATGTTTAGAGAATTTCCTGACAATGGAGTGCGTCCCCTACATAGAGTCCACTTTTGGATTTCAGCCCCCACTATATGTTATTGCTATCACTGGCCCAAGCATAGGCTGCACAACAATATTTCCGATGTTTACCCTGAGAGCCTGGATATCGCTTGCCTGTTTTGCTTCTCTTGAAGTTTGTAGGTCTTTAAACAATCCAAGATTGTTGTTGCTCTCTTACAAAGTGAGAACCTCATATTACAAGGTCTGGAGATTACAAGCACTAGTGAGCAAGAAACAATAACAACACTTGCTTGACACGGTCTAAACTAAATATGATGATCTTAAGATGAATAGAGAGCTTACGAGCACAAGATCAAGAATGTTAGGACTTGAACAAGGTTGGACGTTTTGAAGTTTTTAAAATTTGAGTTTTTCCTCTCTTAAAAAGTATTGCAAGTTCTAAAGCTCTCAACATTTTTTTTTCTCAAATTGGTAGGAGTGAATATAAATTGATGAGAGTGAAAAAAATCAAGTGCTGAAAAGCCTGAGAGTGGGCAAGATTTCCTCCTGGTGATCGTATATTAGACCGGGCGATCGATTGTTCCAACTCCCAGTTGGGAGTTTGACCTGCGCATCAGCCATATATGATGTTTCATGCCTTGGATGTCATGTTGCCATGTGATTGCTTGAGGTGCGATGCGGCACCTGTGTCAAGGCAAACTTTTACAATAGCTTGTGTGCTATCACGATGGTAAACCATGCTTGATCAGCTCGTCAGTGTAGAAGATATGCTTAGAAGAGATGCTGCTCCATCAATTTTTTGTGCCCTCCTCTTGGGATTTAACTTTTTCGTGTTGCAAAGTATAGAAAATTAAATATTTATTAGATACAATAAAAGAGATTCATTTTAACTTGGCAATAGAGAGGGAATGAGTGAATCAAGAGAGATTGAAATTAAATTTCAAATAAAGGTTGTCACCCAATATCAAAGTTTGCAAGAGGTTATTATTTAGATGCTCATGCAAGTCTAAATTTGTGCCAAGTTACTGAAATTACTTTAACTCTTTCCTATTGTAAACTGATTCTTAGTGAAATATTATGAGACATTGACACTAGACATAGATATGACATAGACATAGGGCATGACAAATGCTAAAAGGTAGGAAACAAGAATGGGGATGTGGTGACATAAATATGCATATATTTTTGCATGTGATATATAACGTGTATCAAAACTCATAATTGTTAGGACATGTTTTCTTTGAAGTAGAAAGAAAGATTTTTTTTTTTAAATAATTTAAAACATAGATTCTAATCATATAATTATATTAAAAAAGAATCCGAATTTAGTTGAATTGACCAGAATCAAATGGACCAGAACTTTGAATAAAATATTTAAAAGCTCTATCTTTGCAAGCCATTTGTGTCCTATTAGTTTAGTATCTCTTTTATTTTAATTTTTTTCTTTCAATATATTACTCTATAATTCTCAACATGCGATCGTTATGACTTTCTGAAGTGAACACATCATCGACATATGATATAAATTACTTTTGAAAGCGGACATGGCTTCTACATGCAGATTTATGGATTTTTAAAATCCAACACAACTTCAGCGTGATCTGTTCGTACTGAAAGTGTCATGTAAGTGTCAACGTCCAATACGTATCCTACACAAAAATGACCCTTACTTTGAACTGTCTGTACTTCCCAAGTGAAATATAGATGTTGTAGATCTTATATCTTGGACCTTCCTCTTAATAGTTGATCTGAATGTTGTGGCCTCAGAGCACTTTTGCAGTTGCCTCATCTCTTTAAAGTGCTGATAGTTCGATACCAAAAACTATAGGATATGGCAGTCAATCTATATCATTAAAAAACTATCCATCCCATCTCTATCTAATAGTGTTTGACCTATCTAACATCAAAAACACTCAAATAAGGATTAATACCTTAATATTAGATTAATAAGGTGTAACACTTTACATATATATGGTCAATACCAATTTGTGCTCAACATAAGAAAATTTGTGATATAGGTCAAATTGGGCTTTTTGCTATATTCTAAGGTATTCAGTATTGGTTAGCACTGATATACATATATCGTATTGGATTTTGAGGTTTTCGATAGTGTCCTAAAACCTAAATTAGTTGCGCGTTTGGTTCGAGAGTGAGGAATGAGTACGTGGAAAACTCAAGTACTTGGATTACTATTTAAAAACTCAAGTATATAAAAAAATATTAAATATGTAATAAAAAATGTAATCTCAATAAACAAAAATCAAAATAACTTAAATGTAATATAAAAATGTATATACAAAAATATTAAATATGTAATATAAAAAATGTAATCTTAATAATAAAAAATTTAAATAACTTAAATATAATAAAACAAAATTCATATCTTACCAATATCAGATCAGCAGGTCCAGTAGGCAATTCAAGAACATCTCTTGATCTCTGCTTCGGGTTTTCCGTAAGATCGAACCATTTCATGACTTGACTCTCAATTCGATTGATTTAAAAAATTCTATTTAGAAATAATAAAAAATAAAGAAAGAAAAAATAAAATTGAAAATATTAAGTAAAAAGAATGAAGAAAATGAAAATAACAACCGAAAAAGGATCAATTTTACCTTCCTGCTAAGCTCGAACCATCTCAAGATATCAACTTTCTGATGGCCTTTATCCTCTGAACCGATTAGTGTATTCACCATGCTACTTTGCTGATCGCACAGTCAAAAAGCCACTTCGATGATCACCGATTCATCGCAACCCTATTCTCTCTCTGACTTTCATAACAAAATCTGGGGAGTTGGGTTCGGGTAAAAACACTACGTTTCTTTTTTATTTTCAGCCCAATAAAGGTTCAAGTACATGCTTCGTAATTTGGACTCGGCTGAGTCAAACGAGCACTCTTTCTTGTTCCTTTTACTGAGCGAGTTTATGATATTGGTGTATTTCAAGAATGAGTCTTAGTACTCGGATGAGTTCTCTAAAACACTGATTCTTGATACACGATCTTTTATATAATATCATATAATATCATTGTGATATTTCTGATGTTGCTGAGATGACGTTGTCCATTTTGACACCATAAATGATTGGACAATATCGCTGCCAAATCCAATAGTTTAAAACTTATTATATTCTCTAGCTTGGGCTATTCCGTGACCCTTGGTGTTTTTCCTTAAGCTGACTATTGGACCTTGGTCTCACATTTTGATCCCACTGATATGACTAGCCTCCTTGTTGGTACCATGGACGTCTGGAAATTTTAGCATTATTTCCCCCTCTTGCCTGTTGTCTACTTTCTTTTGTGATCAAATGCAACACAAAACAAAGAGCGTTAAGAACGCTTGATATTCAGTTCTCAGGGATTTTAGGATCTCGATATCATAACACAAAAATTAGGGTCACCAATCTTTGAATTCTAGCATGCCTTTTATAGTAATGTATAAAATCCTATCCGTACCTTATATGTGGATTGTCACACCTCTATGGCTTATGCATGTGCCTTTAATGCTCATACAATGGAAGCTAAATTGTGCTTTCGTTTGTTCAACTTTTGCTTGTTATATTGGTTCTGCTACTATCATCCGAAGTCAAAATAATGGCGCTTACCTTGTGTTGTGAATCAGAGCTCAGAATAAAAATACCAAATTGCTCTGCCACTACTTGTTGCGCGGTGCAGAAGCGAATAAATTAGGATTATGATTAAGATCCACCAAAGTAGAGATTAAAATAATCTAAATAAAACTCAAGTATATGGAAAACATAGAAAAAGAGAGATCATACCAGAGAACACTAAGATTTAATATCACTTAGAGCAAGGTTTTAAATATTTGTAATGTCCTAAAGTTTGTTGACTGCATCCGTCCAGGACACCGAATACGGATATCGACCAAATACTGAGTAAAATTTGATATATCTTATATTTGGTCATCAAATGAATCCAGAAATTTGATAAATACTCATCTTTATAGATTTATGGTAAATTTTCAGCATTTTTCTGGAAAAATTAAATTTTCAGCCATTAAAATATATTTTAATTGTGGCTCTAATTTGACCAAAAGTGGATCTGTGACTTTGACTTTTACCTTTGACCTTTACCTTTGACCATATTTCTAGGATGGTCCACTTAATTTTATTATAGGGTTAATTACACTCAGACCCTCTGTAGTATGGGACATGTAACACTTAGACCCGCTGAAGTTTAAAACTCTCACTTAGACCCCCTGAAGTATCTAAATTACCATATTTTAATTACATTCAGACCCCCTGGTCCAGGGGGTCTAAGTGAGAGTTTTAAACTTCAGGGGGTTTAAGTGTTATATGCCCCATACTACAGGGGGTTTGAGTGTAATTAACTCTTTATTATATCTCACTCATACATGGTTTCATTTTTAGATTTTTATGTATATGTTAATATAATATATATATGAGAAAAATATAAATGAGCTGACAGCTCACGCAAGTTACCTGAGCTGCAGTTCATATTCACTATCTCCAATAATGTTTTTAAAAAAAAAAAATTTGAATTATGATCTCGATCCCTAGGGTTTATTCATACCAAATTTCTTGGGTTTTAGTTTTGATTTGATCCTCCATCAAGTTAATACAAATTTAACAGTTTTCAATGAATAAAATATTTTATATGCACTTGATGAATGGGTAAATGAACTCCAAAATTTATAAAATTTAATCCGAAAGAAGTTAAGGAGGTAAAAATAGTAATTATAAAAAAATTGAAGAAAAATCATTGGATCATTATAGTATTGCTGCTAGCTCACGTAACTTTTCCTGAGCTGGCGGCTCACCTACAGTAATCCCTATATATATATTGTATTAAATCAAATCAAAATCCACCTTACCTTTACACTATAATCTTGTCTTTGGGAGCATAACCATACTCTTGATTTTCCTCTTTTTTCGCTTCTGTCCTCTCATTTACATTTGTTTTTTTTTTTTTTTTCACTCTTTCTATTTCTCTCCCTCACTCTCATTTCAAAGAAGAAGAACTAGAGAATAGAAGGACAACAGAAGAAGAAGAAGCCCATAGTCTCAAGATAGGCTTACCATCCTAGAATCTAGTAAGGCAAGTATTTAGACTTAGTATGTGAATGATTTAATTAAAGCTTGGTTAGATTTAATTTGTTAGTTTATTATAATCATGCAAAAATCAAAACTTGCTTGTTCATTAGAATTATGTCTCTATGAGGATGATTATGTTTATGTTTCATTAAGTTGATTTGTGTATAACTTATGCGAAAATGGTAACTTAGTAAATGAGAGTTTATCCATGCTTTATTTAATTAAAATGGAGTTTATTATGTTATTTGATATTATCCATGAAAAAATATTTTACTTGCAAGTAATTCTACACCCTCTTCTACTAAACATCTAGGACCAAATTTATGTTTAAAGAGAGAATCATGCTAATAATGATAACTTTATAATTTATGTAGAGATTATGCATACAAGTAGCATACACTCATCCTGCATTAAGTCTAGTCTTATAAAACATTATGATTTAAGACTTGTGTTTGTATGCTTATGTTTTCGTTGTATAGGTAGTGAATAAATCATGCTAAAATGGAAATTTGTATCTACACTAGCAATACCAACTTTTTCCTTGCCTTAAGAGTTAATAATCATGATCTATTAATACTGAATTAAGGTTTAAACCTAGTTTGTATTATATGGATCGTTTACAATTTGTTATATGCTTAAAAGAGCTAACCTGCATATTGAGCCATGCTTAATCCTTGTGATTAGCTTAAAAATAATTTGTTAAACTCTTGTTGATATAAAGAGAGAATTTTTAAGCATTAGGGACCTTATGTCGTCTTAAAATTAATATACTCTTATTTCCATGCATTTTACTTGAATGCTTTAACATTGGAAAAATAACAGAATGAGTATTTTAGGCCTAAACTTGTATTAATGCTAGAGTTTTGTGTTGACAAGTATGCACACCTCACTTGATTTAACCAAAATTGAGTAAATATTAGTTAGTTTAGTTTTATGGAATAAAGATAAAATAAACTTTGCTCATATTATTAATAGTTTCATCTTTATGAAAGTTATTGCTATGTTATCTTTATGTTGTTGTTTTTGCATGCATGGAAATTTGCTAGAATAAATCCATGATGAAAATAGAATCTTATTTAGTTACTTGTATTATCCGTAAAAAATAATTAACTTGTACGCCCCTACACTTTTTACTCCCAAATTTGTTTAATAAATAAAATTAGTGTTGAAACTTTTATTTTATGTTTTAACATGTAAATTATAAAAGAAATCATGAATATACTTAATTCTAGAGATTGATTAGGTAAATATTCATTTGCTTAAGCATAATTAATAAATAATTAGATTTAGATTTGTTTAGTTATTGTAATATTAAACTCACCACATGCTCAAATTCTATTGCAATTTATTATTGAAACGTACTATAAAATTGGATTAAATTTATTTATATTTAAATTTAATGTTGTTATAAATTTCTTTATATAACTTGATGCTTTATATGAATTCACTACTTACTAGAGCATTCATCATGATTAATGTGGCTGATTGTGGTTTGATTTTAGTGCTGATAGTGTCGTGATTTATATATGGATTGGTTTTGTAACGTGCCAACCTATGATAAAGATGTGGATTAATGTTTTAACTTGTTATTTTATTTGGTGGCTTGTGTTTGTATAAGATGTAATTTGATTAGTGCTATATGTTACTTTCGTCAATAATTGATATTCATCTTTTGAGAATTTGATTAACATATGTGCCATTTAATTTTGCAACTCATGATTTACTTATGAGACCATAAAGACCATTGTCATATTTTAGATTACGATTATATGGTTTAGAGATGAAGTATGGATAATTGGATTACCTTGAGTTACGATGACAACGTACTTGTATAATTGATTGTATCGAGAATGATAGAATATGGCATTGTACTCCATACTAAATATGTAAATACATAAATATCAACCATGGGTGTTGGGAAAACTATATAGTCGAATCAGATTACTGGTTATAGAAGTTATTATTGTTGGTGTGGTCCCGGACTCAGAACTCGACATGCATATACATTATTGCTGGTGTGGTTTCGGCCTCAGAATGAGACATTACTATATATTATACTATACTACCATTCATGTGGTTCCTGCCTTGGAGCAGGACATGTATATACATTATTGTTGCTATGATTCCTGACTCGAAATGTGTGTCCTATAAACACATAATAGTTTACTGTTTAGTTTCAAATAAGTTTACTGTTAAGTTTCAAATAATAACTTATGTAAAAACTTGTATTAGACCTTAATGCCACGACGGGATTGTATACCGAGCGAAGGATTGTATACCGAGCGAAAACTAAGTACCACTTAAAGCTAAGTGTTACTCATAATCAAGTGGTAGGCCACATTTGAATATGTATGAGTCACTTCTAGAATTCTTGACACTTTATGTAGTATGGGATGCACGACGAGATTTCCTCTTGTTCTTTTCCGGATACACATGATATATATGGTAGACCTTTAGGAGTTATCTGTACTTATTTCTTTTATTGTTGATATTTCTGATATTATTATATTGCATTCACTATTTTTCTCGCATGTTAAATATTGTTTGTTAAATGTCATGTATCATATAGAACCCTATGATTGTGCTTATACTATTGCACATTTATTACCTTGAGCACGACCTTGATTTTGTTACTTATTGATCTGACCCTGAGCTACCCCACACGCTCAGGTGAAGAAGAGTACGAGGTAGAGCCACCAGTGGACGATCCATAATTTCTGGAGCGGGCGGAACAAGAGTGATCTTAGGACTTGGCTCTTTTGTACTTCTGAACATTATATTTTGTTATCAAATATCGTTTTGTACTTATTTTTGGTTGGTTGCTATCCATCTTGTTTCTAGGTAGCAAACCATTTATGTATGTTTTTAGCTTGCATTTATATAAATTTTTATGGACATATTACTCTTGTTTCTTAATGGTAGTTAGTTCTTAGTTTCCTATAATTCTGTTGAGGACCAGTGATCTTGGTTTAGAATTCATGTTCTGCTTATTTTATTATATTTTGGTCTCGTGTAGGCCATATTGAGTGTGCCCTCCAGTAGCACACTCTATTTCTATATCCCTCGGAGAAACGGGGCGTTACAATATCAGATATCGGACTCGTGTCTGATGGAGGTCTTTTATATCGATTATCCGAGGGAGATATCGGGGATATGCATAAATATTGGACATTCATATCAAACAATATATATAATGTAATATAATGTTGTTTTGATAACTAAAAGCTGGTTTAATGTTAATAGATATCATGTACCAAATAAAAATAGTGCAATATGCATCTAGCATTAAGAAATAATATACATGTGTATGCAGGCATGCAATAGACAAGCAATTTCATGGAACAAAGAAATATAAGAATAGATGCTATATAATTTACTTATCTGGAAAATAATGGACGAATTTATTAGAAATAAGATGAAATCCTTGCATATTTAATTTGAGTATGAGACTTACAAAAAAAATGTTAAAATATATAAAATATGTATTATCTGAAATTTAGTAGAAACTCACGCCAAGAAAGATAAGATAAGTATCACTTTATAAATTGATAATGGAAGTTAGACAACAATTAGTAACTAGCATCACAGTTATCTTAAGTTCTAAATTACTATACATGCTCGTATCAAAAGCAACTGAAATATCAAGCATTAAATGTCACATAATAACGTAACATAAAGTGTTCTTAGACAGAAAAGTCTATTCTTCATTATCCTAATTGGATTGTGCGGCATCCAAAATTGATGACGAATCCGATGAATCCAATGACCATGTTTTCTTCTTCCCCAGTCATAAACCTCTTTCATTTTCCTTTAGACGATAAAGCGCCATGAGTTTTTGCTTTCTTTATAGCTCTGACTCTTGAACTAGATCTTGGTATTGAATCCACTCCCAGGGCTATTTCAACCTACCTCTATGTCATCTTCTCTTTAGGAAAAACCTCAACATCATCTTCATTATCCGAATCAGAACGAGACACGTTTGAAGACTTAGATGGATTAATCCATTCAACTACTATCATCTCCATGGTTCAAGCACTAATAGAATCATACCTTCTATTCTCAAATTTTTCCCTAAGTTGCACGTTAAATTTGACATAGAGTAAATCATTTAATTTTTCATGAGTTAGCCTATTCCTCTTCTTTGTGAATTTGAAAATAAAAATTTGAGTACGATTAGAACTAGGAAGTAATAACATGCTGACAATAGAGTTGTTGGCTTTTTATGTTACCATCTCAAAGACACTCCAATTTCTTTCCAACCTGATTAGCTAGTTTCCAATTCCAGTATTCTAATTGCCATTATCTTTAAATATGGAGCTGTCCCTCTATGTAATTGCCACCAATTAATTAGGCAATAAACATTTTATAGAAAGAATGATCAATACATTATTTGTACTTTAAGCTACACTTGGATCAAGAGAAAGACTCTTCACTTATCTAATTGCCATATAACTTTCACATGATCTGATTTTATTTTGATAAAGAGGCAATTGTGTGGTAATCTTGTCTTATATATCAGGATAATTCCCATACATCTTATTCAAGTATTTGGTAAATGCATTCAAGAAAGCTCCATCATTCTTAACATCCTCTCTTAGTTGATAAATGAAATAAAGGATTTAACAATTGGCCCGACAAATGTAAACGAGACTCTTATTTAGCATCCAATCTTTTTTTCATGATTAACCAAATGGGACAATACTTTTTCAATTTATGATTAAGGTTCACACCGATCTCATTTCTTGTCATCTCTTGTCATCTCCAAATCTCCATACAACCATCTATGGATGGTACATCACTTTCGGTTCTGTGCAGAGTTTTCACCAACGGCTCGAAAATATTAAGTGCAAGGGTGACATTGTTCCAAAATTGACGGCTATTAATAAGCTTGTACACCTACATAGTTAATCAATATACGTACTTATTTGCACAGATATAATACATATAAAAAAATAAGAATTAGATAATAAATTGAAACTTTAGCTTTAAATCTTTATACCTTGTCTCCCTTGGTCGTCTTAGATTGCACCAAATTCTCATTCCAGTGGATAGAATTGATCATAATATTCCGTCATCTTTTCTTGTTTTTAAAGTTTTGTAAGAGATAAACTATGGCAAATCTAGTAATTCTGTATTCGATAATGTCACCTTTCATACACTCCCTCAACCAAGAACATGAGTATGACTATATACAAAAGTAGGGAGTAGGGACCTTCCTAGCCATAATGATGACACTTATGATTGTTTAATAACTGCAATATCTTTTTGCATGATATTTATAGTGGCTCCTTAAAATGTCCAAAAAATGGAAGGACGTCTTCCAACTAATAATCTTGCTGCCGCTATGTTATTGCTTGCATTGTTTGTCACGACCTGTTCCGCACATCCTTCTCTAATCTTTTCAATTATGTTAATCATGTTGTATATGAAGAATCCATCATGGATATCCTTCAAAGTATTCTCTAATTCATAAAACATGGTTTCTGAATATGAATTGAGGATCAGATTTATTATACTCCTTCCTTTTCGATCCATCCATGCGTCATTCATAGGAGTGCAACTAGAGATCTTGCAGAATTCTAGGAATGAGCCTAATGATTCCTTATTCGCGGCCACCTCCATTGGGAGATATTTTTCTCCCATATTGGATGTTATTGGTCCTTTCAAATATGGTCGATATTTTCCAATGGTTTCCAACATCTGATTCTATGATTTTGAAGTAACAATATTGAATGGAAGTGCATTCTCAGATATTGTTCTTGCTACCCATTTGCATGAATTTTCTCTCGCCTTTTTCTTCCAAATGCTTATTAAGTGTTGATTGTACTTTACCACCCTTCTCTGCTTTGTTGTGGAAGCATATGTTTATCCAAAGGTCCTTTGTTGCTGCTAGTGCTGCTGCCAGCAAACAAACCTTTTTGAGGATGTAATTGCTCAACCTCAGTTTCCTTGCTGATCACTACGTCATCTTTATCGGCCTTAGGTTTGCTTCCTTTGCTAAGTTCGACAGTCTTATAGCCTCTAATGCTGCGATTGCTTGTGCCTTAACCTTTTCACTAACCTTTGTGCAAAGTTGGCAGTTTCCTCTTTCCCCTGCCAAGTTTTGTTTTATGTGACTTATTCCCTACTAGCTTTATGTTCACAAAACAATGCTGCACTACTGTTAGCTTTCGAAGACATTCTAATAAAAAATAATCAAGTTAAGATGTAAAGCATAAAACAATTTTCAAACATAAGTTTTGTGTTAAATTTGGTAATACAATATATTTTTAATTTTGAATAACAATCAACTTTTATGTACAGGTCAACAAAAATAAGATTCAAGAGATTCAATAAATGGTTTTGTAAATGTGGAATTTGTGATTTTTCGTGCTAATATGCTAACTTACTACCAAAATGATGGTTTTGTATATGGTATTTGCATCAAATAGTAAATATCAAGTTAGGGGTTCTATTTTTATCATATAAAAAAAAATTCAAACCTCTCATACAAGTTCACAAGTTTACAAATTATCCTCACAGTTTATTGAGTTTGTTGCATACTACATTTGCTGCTTTGTTCACACATTCACAAATGTGATATTTGTGATTGATACTCTCTTCAATTATGCATTGTTGACTTTATAAGTATATATATTATTCTTATAATCTTATCGTATTACTAATTATTATTACTGTGTTACATTAGATTCTTAGAATGCTCAACCTGATTAGGCTCTACCAAGTTCAAAGCAACAATGGCTACATCCCCTAACATAATGTAAAAACAGAAAATGTCATAAAGTAATCAGAGCCAAAACAATATCTATATTAATTATAAATCAGAGGATACATTATTTATAGACCTCTCAACTCTATTCAAACTACATAGCAGGCAATGTGGTATTAAACTTAAACTAGACCCAAATTCAAGATAGCAGTCTAATCTAACAATTCCCTAAAGTTGGGGCATAAATATCAATTATACCCAACTTATTATATAGATTAGAAAACACAATTGGTAATGCAACTTTAGTTAGAATATCAACCAATTATTCTGACAAATGAATAACGGAGTACATATTATCTTTTTCACCAAATTATCTCGAACCACATGACAATTTACTATGCTTAGTACGATCATGAAACATTAGATTTTGACCAGACTGATTATCACAGAACATCGGCAAAAGACTTTTCGGGTTGAACCCAAATTCAGTTAGCAAGTATTTTAACTATAACAATTCCCACGTGCTGTGTGCCATTGCCCGATACTCTGACTCAGTAGAAAATCGAGACACTACATTTTGTTTCTTACTCCATGTGTTTAGATTACTTCCAACAAATGTAAGATATCCAGTTGTCGATTTTCTGTATTCTCTGTCTACTACATATCTAGCATCTGAAAAGGTAGAAATTTTAACATGCCTATGTTTTTTTTTTTTTTATAAAATAGTCCCTTTTCAGGAAAGCTCTTAACATATGCCAAAATTTTCAGAACAACTGTTAAGTGTATATCCCTTAGTTTATAAATGAACTGACTCAGTAACGCAACAACAAAAGAGATGTCAGATCTAGTGACCGTAAGATAGATAATTTTGCCAACTATTCTCCTATACTGCTGGGCATCCTTATACAGAACACTTTTCACTCCATATGTCTAAATCTTATTTCATTGGAGTATTAACAGGTTTACACTCAAGGAGACCGGTCTCTTCCAAGAGTGAGAGAAGTAACCCATATTTATGATAAGCTATCTCAATTCCAAGAAAATATCTCGGTCTTCCCATATCTTTAGTTTCAAAATATTGCTTGAGATAACTCTTTGTCTTAGTCAAAACTGTTGTATCACATCCAGTTAGTATAATATCATTTGCATATGCAACATGAAGGACAATACCAGAACGAGTATGCCGGATAAAGATAAAATGAGTATAGTGACAATGTTGAAATCCAATACCAGCAATTGCAGTAGAAAACTTTTCTAATCAGGTTCAAGAACTCTGTTTAAATCCATAAATTATTTTCTCGAGTTTGCAAACTACATTCTCTCTCTAAACAGCATTGCCCTGGAGGTTGTTCTATGTATACTTTTTTTTATAGATCATCATATAAGAAGGTATTTTTAATATCCAATTGGAACAAGGGCTAATCGAGATTGATAGCAAGAGAGATGCGAATAGAGTTGAGTCGTGCAAAGTCTCAAAGTAATTAACGTCATAGGTTTGGAAAAAAACATCTTTCATAACAAGACGAGCTTTACAGTGGTTGTATTTGACAGAGATACCTAGCGACATCCAACTGTACATGCACGAGGAGAAGGAACTAGATCTCAGGTTTCTCGAGAGACAAGGGTTTTCATTTTCTCATCTATGGCCGTCTGCCAGACAGAGACGAACACTGCTTTCTGAAGAGACATAGGTATATATACGGAAGAAAGAGAAAGAGCAACTGACGGAATATTGGGTGAAGTTTATTATAAGAAACAAATTGAGAAATCAGATTAGTAGTAATAGAAATAAGATGAGTAATAGTAGAGCAATGGGAAGATTAGAGGCAGGAGCAGAAGAATATTGTGGTTATTGGGGACTTGCAGCTGGAGATGGCAGAGCAAGATGTAGTGAGTTAGGAGGACGCACTTTCTGGTGGTGAGAAAATACCAACAATAGTTTCTTGGAAGGCATCTGTTCCACCCCTTTATTAGGCATCGATATTTGTTCAACCTCAGTAGTAGAGACAGAGGTTAAGAAAGAGAATGATCCAACTGGTATGTTGATGGAAAAGTGAAGTATGGAACATACTAAAGAAAAGTAACACCAGCAAAAACAAAATACTTTCTAGACACTGTATTATAACACTTATATCTTTTTTGCGCCCTAAAGTATCCAACAAATACACGCTATATAGCACGAGGAGATAACTTGTCCAAATCGGAAGACAAATCTTGAACAAGACATGTATATCCAAACACTCGAGGTATAAGAGAAAATATGGATTTATCAGGATAAAGACAGAAAAAAGGGTTTTACACATGCAAGACAGAAAGTGATATCCTATTTATTAAATGACAAGTACATAGAGCAATATCAGATTATAGATATTTTAGAACATGCATGCAAATCATTAAGATCCGAACAACATCTAGAATATGTCTATACTTTCTTTCAAAAACACTGTTTTGCTAGGATGTGTGATAACAAAATATTTGATGAATAATTTCATTATTAACACAAAATAAGGAAACATCGACCTTCATATACTCCATAATAACGTTATCAGTGTGCTAAACACGAAGAGAGGTAGAAACTTGATTTTTTATTTTTTTATAAAATATTTCAATTATACTAGAAACAACAGACTTATCTCTTAACAAACATATCCATATCATGCGAGAGAAATCTTCCACAAATAGAAGAAAATATCTAAAACCCTTAAAAGAGGGAAAACGACATGGATCCCAAACATCAAAATGGACTTAATTCAAACGAAAAATTATTACGTGGATTGACTCAACTTTACTGAGCTCACATGACTCACTTGAACTTACATACACTAGACGCAGTGCGTAAAACTGTTAGGAAAATGCTTCAGGACTGAAACATGTCCACATGCAGTTCATGTGTTTTATTTTATTATGTTTTTCTAATTTGTTAAATCGTTGTCCTAGTCTTTAGGAAGCAGTTAGGCTGTTTGTTTTAGTGTTGTTGATCATGGCTTATTTGTAGGACCATATTGTTAGTTAGTTATTTTCTTCAAGTTTAAATTGTAATGTTTCCTGAAGTAAAAAAAAAAAAATCCTGTTTTCTTCCTTTCATACGTTGCTCTCAATATCAAAGCACTGCAGTAATTTTTCCAACCTTGAATTTTTCTTTTCCTGTCAAAATTACCAACAATTGGTATCAGAGCCTTATTCTTAAGAGACCTGTGTTTGAATTTGATGAGTCATGGAAGCCGAAGCTGATCTCTCCTCGATTGCTCCACCGGTGTTCGATGGGAACAACTACCAGATTTGGGCAGTACGCATGGAGACATACTTGGAAGTTTTGGATCTTTGGGAAGCAGTGGAAGAAGACTATGAAATCCCTGCACTTCCTACCAATCCAATCTTGGCTCAGATCAAAGCACATAAGGAGAAGAAGACAGAGACCAAAGGCAAAGGTCTGCTTGTTTGCTGGAGTCTCATCCACCATCTTCACTCGTATCATGTCTTTGAAGTCAGCAGAGGAGATATGGGATTATCTCAAGACTGAGTATGAAGGAGATGAAAGAATTCGAGAGATGCAGGTGCTGAACCTAGTTCGTGATTTTGAGCTGCAAAAGATGGAGACAAAAACCATAAAGGAGTATTCTGACCGACTACTCAGCATAGCAAATTGTGTTAGAATATTGGGTTTTTCTTTGGAAGATTCAAGGATTGTTGAAAAAATCCTTGTAACAGTGCCTGAAAGATTTGAGGCTACAATTACAACCTTAGAAAATATTAAAGATTTGTCCAAAATTACTATGGCAGAGCTCTTAAGTGCTTTGCAAGCACAAGAGCAAAGCCGTGTAATGAGACAGGAAGGGGCTGTTGAAGGAGCCTTACTAGTCAAGCATCAAGATAATAGGAAGAAGAAGAACAAGAAGATTCAAGCAGCAAGTGGTGAGAGTACTACATTGAGCAATAAAAGTAAAGCTGGAAACAAAAAAGTTAGAGTAAAAAAAAATTATCCTCCATGTCATCATTGTGACAAAAAAGGTCACCCCCCTTTCAAATGTTGGAGGAGACTTGATGCAAAATGCAGCAAATGCAACTAGATGGGACATGAAGCTGTCATATGCAAAAACAAAATCAACAGCAAGGTGAAGAAGCACAGATTGCTGATTAAGAGGAGGATCAATTCTTTGTGGCCACATGTTTTGTAGGCAGTGAAGCAAGTGAGAGCTGACTGATTGACAGTGGCTGCACCAATCACATGACTAATGACAATGAGCTTTTCAGAGATTTAAGGCCAACCAATATCACCAAAGTCAGAATTGGGAATGGTGATTATATCTCTGTAAAGGGAAAGGGGACTGTTGCAATAGCAAGCTGCTCAGGTACAAAGCTTATTCCTGATGTCTTTTTTGTACCCGAAATTCAACAAAATTTGTTGAGTGTTGGTCAATTGATTGTGAAAGGTTTTAAAGTTACTTTTGAAGACAAATATTGTCTAATTAGAGATGCAGCCAATCAAGATATTTTTAAAGTTAGAATGAAGGGCAAAAGTTTTGCTCTAAATCCATTGGAGGAGGAGCAAACAGCCTTCTCAATCAAGGAGAATATCACAGAAGTTTGGCACAAAAGGCTCGGGCATTATCACCACCATGGGCTACTGCAAATGAAGTCCAAGATGATGGTAAAAGATCTTCCAGAATTTGAAGATCAGATTCCTAACTGCAAGGCATGTCAATTCGGCAAGCTCAATAGAAAATCATTTTCCAAGGCAACTGGCAGAGCATCAAGGAAGCTGCAATTGATTCACATGGATGTCTCAGGCCCTCAAAGAACACCTTCCCTAAAAAGTAGTCTTTATTATATTGCCTTCATTTATGATTTCACCAGAATGTGCTGGATCTTTTTCTTGAAGTTTAAATCAGAAGTAGTTCAAGTCTTTTGGAAGTTCAAGGCAAGAGTTGAGAATGAAAGTGGCTGTAAAATTCAGATTGTGAGATCAGACAATGGGAAGGAGTACACTTCGGCAAAATTCAACCAGTTTTGTGAAGATGCAGGTATTGAACATCAGCTTACAGCCCCCTACACTCCACAACAAAATGGAGTTAGTGAGAGGAGAAATAGGTACATCATGGAAATGTCAATATGCATGCTACATGAGAAGAATTTGCCAAAGAAGTTTTGGGCAGAGGTAGCAAATACGGCTGTGTTCCTTCAAAACAGGCTCCCAACAAAGGTAGTAAAAAATCAAACAACATTTGAAGCCTGGGATGTTCACTTCGTGGAGGATGAAGAGTGGAACTGGGATGATGTAGAGTAGAAGGGTCAGACCATGACAGAGTTGAAACTCAAGTTTCCTGGTTCAAGTACTGAAGAAGAAGACTGGCAAAATGAAACAGTGGATGATGTCCCCGTGAGAGGAACTAGGCTGCTCTCTAACATTTATGAAAGGTGCAACATTGCTGTGTGTGAACCTGCAGATTATGAAGAAGCAAAAAAGGATCAAAGGTGGATAGCTGCAATGAAAGAGGAGTTGTTCATGATAGAAAAAAACAAGACGTGGATCCTAGTGGAAAGGCCTAAAGACAAAAAGGTGATTGGAGTCAAGTGGGTGTATAGAACGAAGCTAAATGCTGATGGTTCTATCAACAAACACAAGGCAAGACTCGTGGTGAAAGGCTGTGCTCAAGTTTTTGGCGTGGGCTAGTCGGATACCTTCGCACTAGTTGCTCGTTTGGACACCATAAGGCTTTTACTTGCTGTAACTGCTCAAATGAATTGGAGAGTGTATTAGCTTGATATAAAATTAGCATTTTTAAACGGTGTTTTGCAGGAAGAAATTTATGTTGAACAGCCTGAAGGTTTTGTGAAGAAAGGAGAAGAGGACAAGGTGTTTCTTCTTAATAAGGCTCTTTATGTGTTGAAACAAGCTCCAAGAGCTTGGTATAGCAGGATAGATGACCATTTGTTGAGCTTAGGCTTTAAAAAAAGCTTTCTGAGGCCACTCTTTATGTTAAACGTCAGAGCAATGATATTATGATAGTTTGTCTTTATGTTGATCTTTTAGTGACAGGAAATGATGCATGGCTGGTTGAGGAGTTCAAACAAGAAATGATGAAGTTTTTTGAGATGACAGATCTCGGTTGATGACCTTCTTTCTTGGAATGGAAATTAAGCAGGCTGAGCATGAAATCTTCATCTGCCAGAAGAAGTATGCCAAGGAGATTTTGAATAAGTTTAAGCTTGAAGAATGCAAGGAAGTAAGCACTCCTATGAATCAAAAAGAGAAGCTGTGTAAGGAAGATGGTGCTGATAAAGTTGATGAGGGATACTTTAGAAGTTTGATTGGTTGCTTGATGTATCTTACAGAAACACGGCCTGACATTTTAAATGCTTTAAGTATTTTGTCCAGGTTTATGCACTGTGCAAGTGAATTGCATCTCAAGGCTGCCAAGAGAGTGATTCGATATGTCAATGGCACAAGTGATTTTGGTGTTAAATTCACAAGAAGCAAGGAGTTCAAGCTGGTTGGTTTCTCTGACAGTGACTGGGGAGGTTCCATTGATGATATGAGGAGTATTTCAGGCTACTGTTTTACTCTTGGATATGGTGTTTTCTCATGGAGCTCGAAAAAGCAAGAAACTGTGGTTCAATCCACTACTGAAGCAGAATTTGTTGCTGCAACAGCTACTGTTAATCAAGCTTTGTAGCTGAGGAAGATTTTAATGCATCACAATCTGGAGCAGAAAGAAAGCATTGCGATTTTTGTTGACAACCAAGTTGCCATTGCCATTGTCCATAATCCTGTGTTTCATGGGAAAACTAAGCATTTCAACATCAAGTTGTTTTTCCTAAGAGAAGTTCAAGAAGAAGAATTTGTGAGTCTGGTTTACTGCAAGTCTGAAGATCAGTTGGCAGATTTGTTTACAAAGCCACTTTCAGTCAGCAGGTTCGAGTTTCTAAGGCAGAAAGTTGGTGTTTGCAGCTCCTAAAGCAAGGAGTGTTAGGAAAATGCTTCAGGACTGAAACATGTCCACATGCAGTTCATGTGATTTATTTTATTATGTTTTTCTAATTTGTTAAATCGTTGTCCTAGTTTTTAGGAAGCAGTTAGGCTGTTTGTTTTAGTGTTGTTGATCATGGCTTATTTGTAGGACCATATTATTAGTGGTTAGTTATTTTCTTCAAGTTTAAATTGTAATATTTCCTGAAGTAAAAAAAATGTCCTGTTTTCTTCCTTTCATACGTTGCTCTCAATATCAAAGCACTGCAGTAATTTTTCAAACTTTGAATTTTTCTTTTCCTGTCAAAATTACCAACAAAAACGAAATGAAGATTCTTGAGAGAAGGATGTCTAAGGCATTGATGCCACTAGAAATGGGAATCAGAGAAGCAAGCAGTAAACCCTGTAGGTGATGTATTATCTAAATAGTACACCCTCTATTGCTCACATTTCGTACCAATCCTCATCTTAGTCTGGAGGTCCTGAAAATACAGTAAATAGGAAAAATACAGTAAGTAGGAAAGAATGTTACAGAATAATTGTTATATTTCATAATTTGGCTAATAGATAATAAACTAATATGAAAATTGGGAACAAACAAAACATTATCAAGGGCTAGTGAATTGGTAGTTTGAACTATTCCATCACCAACTATTGAAAAAGAGGAATCATTAGTAATATGGACAGGAGGGTATTTATCCAAAAAATGTAGTGAGGCAAACTTGTTTTTAATACTCGTCGTATGGGAGGAAGTTCCATAATTGATAACCCATGGTTGGTTAGAGGAAGCAATGTGAGCCTCATTATCTGACAAGGATGCATGAGTAGCATAAGGACCGACCACGATTGATTGAAGATGGAGAAGCCTGTCAAGTTCAATTTGTGGAATCTGAACTATCGTTGAAAATGTCGAAGTGCTAATAGAATTCATTGTCGATGCAATATCTTTTGTTGTTGGTACAGTAACAAAAGAATTAGAAGATCCAGTTGAATAGTTACTTGTAACAGCTTGTGTCTATTCTGATTTTTCATACTTCTAGCAATATGCAAATGTGTGATTTTTTCTATTGTAGTAATCACATTCACAGGATCCTCGTTCATCACTGGAGTCTCGACCACCATGGCCAATATGACCATGGCCTCTCTCTGAATTATGATTGCGACCGCGACCACGACCACAGTCTCGTCCCCTACCAGATGGTTTGAGTTGCTGATATAGTAGATCCATTAGAAACATTAATGACTTTGGAATACGTCGCTGTCAGTGATGGAATACTGTCATAAGTAAGAATTTGACTCCTCACTTGGGTCAGTAAAAAAGAATCCAAATCGATGAGGAATTTGGCAATATCGAGATCCTGATGATATTGTCTTAAGGTTTGTAACCAGTGGTTGGTGAACATCAAACTTATCTAATATGCATCGGAGAGCAAAATAGTATTCAGATACAAATATTTTGTCTTGTTTAAGAGTGAACAAATACTTATATAGTTGAAATACTCGTGATCAATGTTTAAAATAGCGATAACGATAACGTAACGTTTTGTCTTTGTTAGGTTATGTCACATATAGCATAACGCATAACGTAGGTCATGCAATTTTCTATTTATTTAATTAAAAATAAATATAAAATTATATAAAATAATTTTTATAAATTCAAAAATAAATTTAAAATATCTAAAAAAGAATATAAAATTATTTTTTAATACATAACTTTTCTAATTTTATGTTAAGTTTTACAATAATTTTCACATTTATCTTCATAAATTATTTTAAGTCTCCAACCGCAATTCCAATCATCATTTAAATAGGAAAATAAGATTTTAATTTTTTATTTCAATTTCAGTTATTATCATTATTGTAATTTATATTCTACAATATTCAATTTATCTTATTTGTAATTATTGATTTCAGTTCAATTAAAAATTCCATAAAATTAATAAGATTTTTCAGCAATCGAAGAGGAATTACAACAAGCGAATAAGGAAACAATTGCAAATTAATAAGTTAGTAATTCCACAAGTAAGCAAGCAACTAGTCAAGAAAATTATATCAATTCGTTAATAAATAAAATAATAATCAATAACAATATAGAAATTACTAAAAAAAATAATTGTAAATAATGTAACATAATGCAACTTAACGTAACGTTACGTAATATAATGTAAAATAACATAAAAAACGTATTGTTACGGTGCACTGAGTTATTTTCAGTTGTTACGTAGCGTTGGGGCTCCGTTGGTTTACGTAACGCAATATAACGGGTTTCATAATGTGTTATTTTCAACATTGCTTGTGATATAATTTTTTCATTTCCATATATCTTTTTAAGGGTGTTTCACTTCTTTTTAGTTTTCAAGAACATAAAACAAGAATTTACTTTTTCAGACATATTATTAAGAAGCTATGTAATAACGCAACATTCATTAACAAGCCAATCAGAATAGAGAGGATCATTATCATTTGGTGGATCATCTAGTAAATACTTCTCTTTGAGCACCAACAAATATCCTAAACGACTGAGCTAATGAAAGATAATTATTGACATTTAACTTAACGCTAGTAGCAGTATGATTTTTTGGATATGAGCAGTAGCAACAATAGATGAAGTACTTGAAGTGGATAATACCATAGAAAAAAGTTTGAGAACCCAACTTATAGAAAAGTAGTGGCAGTAATAATGATGATTTTTGGTGTTGTTGATACTTCTTGTTGATTGAAGTTCTACTGATGTTGATACTTTGTGTCTCCGAAAACTTATAGAGCAAAAGAAGCTAGCGAACAACAATCTGAACAGGAAAAGAAGCCATCAAACAAAACGAACAACAAAAGTTTTTCCCATAATTAGCAAAAGAAGACTTATTGTAATTAGCAAACGACAAAGCCATCAAACAACAAAATTTCTCAAAATCAACACGAAGCAGGTTTCCTACGGAAGCAAAACCAGAAACCAAGAAATAGGTTCCTTCGCCAACAACCTTTCCTTGGCTTTGGTTTTGGCCAGAGATTTGGACGAAGCTGCCAGGTGATCTAAACAAAGTGAATGGAAACAGGTATTGATCAAAGCGAACAAACCGAAGGAAGTGAGCAAGAGAAGCAAAGCAGGAGATCTAGGGTTTTTTCGTTTCCCCCTTTGTATTTTTGAGTGGATGGTTGAGATTGATAGGTAATCGGACTGCACGACTGAAATCTATTTCTCAAATCCACTCTTATACTATGTCATAAAGTAATCAGAACCAAAACTCAATCTCTATATTAATTATAAGTCAGAGGATACATATATTTATGGACCTCTCAACTCCATATAGACCACTCAACAAGCGATGTACTAAACTCAAACTAAACCCAAATATATGATAGTAGTCTAATCTAATAGAAAAAAGAAATATTACCTTGCAAAATGTTAGCATGTGACTGTGGGCTGGGCACGAGGAGAAGAGGACGGTGGTGGATTGGTGGGTGGTTGCCCTTGCTATCGAGGAGGGACTTAGAGGAGGATGAGGGTAGACTGCTATGGAAAAGTGGAAGAAAGACCATCCATTAGGAGAAGGAAGAAAAAGAATTTTTTTTCCTTGCAGTTGTCAATCGAATCGACTGTCAACCTCAGCCTTCAACTGATGAAAACGAAAGAGGGCCGGTGGGTTTCAACTCTCTAGATGTCGCTTGTTTGAGGAGAGAGGGCGGCAACATGCTAGAGAAGAGAATGGAGGGAACAATAAGGGAGTCCGCGATTTGGAATCAGAGAGCAATCAGATTCAGCGATCAACGTTTTTAAGACAAACATCATTTGATTTAGGAACGGGAGTCAATCAAGGTTATATTGTGGTTATCGGGTTTGGATTCATGATGAGCCTAATCACGATAAATCAAATTTGCTATCAGTATTCACATAAAATGACGATATATTGGTCGATAAGTGAAAAATTGGCTAATACTTGCATCGCTCGAGCAAGGCATCCAATTTTAGCAAATCATGTCGCCGCCGCCTCTGAAATGATTGCTTGGTCGATGTATTGGTTGGGTCAACCAATATTTGGAAAAATGGTTCATAGCAAGCTCTACATTCACGAGCGACTAACGAATTAAATCTTCACTATTGATGATTATTGGAAATAGGATAAACTCTTGGATCTTGCAAAATTGAAACTTTCTCAATGATGGCTCTTACGTCTGCCCAAATTATTCTCTCTTTTGTTTCTAATTCAAAAAAATGTTAATGCCATGCTCTGGGGTTACAAATAACAATATGTTTATAGCTCTAAGTCTAAGTTTCTAAGGGAATCCAATTAGTCATCTAATCAAGCACATTTTTATTTGTGTCACGCCTTGCTTTCGATATACGGTACGAGCACATGCAACAATATAGGTGACATTTGGTTTGAATATGCTAAGCCTATTGTAGAATAACAAGAACTAAAATTGTTTATAATTAGCTACAAATTCCTCAGGGCTAGCTAAATTACTTTATGGATTCATGAAAATCAATATAAACCATGCTAACTCTTGTGTTATATTCGAAGTGGGATTATTGAGCTTGTTAGACTAGAAAACTATCTTATATTTGGATGTAGTTTAGGTTTAATTCCACATCGCCTATTGGTTTATTTTTATAGTATTGAGACACTTGTATCCCTTAACTCATAATAAATTGATTGATTGGTTTTGATTATTTCATAACATAGTATTAGAGCGCGTTATGAAATAAATTTCAAACGTCAATCTCAACCATCCTAATCGATAGTCGACTCCAACTTCGACTTCGACGCCGACTCAGATTCAGACTCCGACTCTACAATTTTGTCACCAATTCGATGTCGACTATGATTTTGACTCCGACTCTACAATCGTGTCGCCAATTAGATTCCACATCTGCTTTATTTTCTGTTTCTTCTTTACTACGTGACTGCAGGGACTCTGGTTGGTCTCGTGTAATCCAGTCTTGATACAACTCTTTATTCCTTCTTTTGTCTATTACTATTTCTAAGAAAAAAGTTTATCTGTTACCTAGTAGTGCTTCTAAGAAATAAGTTTATATGTTGCATACTACCGCTTCTAAGAAAAAAAGTTTATTTACTGCTTATTACTGTTTTTAAGAACAAAGTTTGTCTGCTGCCTACTACTAATTCTAACAAAAAAGTTTATATACTGCCTACTACCGCGTTTAAGAAAGAAATTTATCTGCTGCCTACTACTGCTTCTAAAAAATAAGTTTATCTGCTACATACTATTGCTTTTAAGAAAGAAGTTTATCTACTGCTGCCTGTTAACTTTCGATGGTAGGACCATAGTGGTGACTGCTGCTGCTCATCCACTTCAATTTAATCTATACTATTGAAAAGCGAGACAGTATTTTCTAATCTGTATAGCAAGTTGGGTATAATTGATATTTATACTCTAATTTGAGGGGGTGTTAGATTAAAAGAGTATCTTGTAGTTGGATCTAGTTTAGATTTAGTCCCACATCGTCTGTTGGATTGTTTGTATGGTATTGAGACATCTATATATCTATTGACTCATGATAAATAGATTGGTTGGTTCTGATTATTTCATAATAGAGTTAAAAGTATTACATTCTCATCCTTTTATGATCTAACAAGGAAGGGATACAGTAACACCTAACACTTTACCAGTCGATATGAAATTCTAGAGGCTTCTCTTTTAGATTTTAGAGGTGGCTTCTACGGATTCAAGAGGTGACCTTCATTTTTGTGTGGCACTTTGTTCTGTGTAGCACTTAGTTCTGTGTGACTGCTTTGTTCCTCACACTTTTGGCTGGTACCTGGCTTTAATACAACGCAAATACCTATCATGTTCCGCTTTCGATATTACTAGTACGTAAAATATGTACCAACGACATATTTGGTTTGATTATGCTAAGCCTCCGATAGAATAACAAGAAATAAAATAGTTTATAATTAGCCACATATTCCTGCCTCAAAAAGATTAGCTACGATTATTTTATAGATTCATGGGAATCGTTATAAATTGCACTAACTCTTATCTCATATTCGATCTGAGGCTATTTGAGCTTGGGTATTACAATCTTCACCAAAATATGATTAGATTCCTCTTGGATTCTAATTAAAGCCAATATAATTTTAATCCTACTGGGTGTCACTAACTATTCCTATTCCTAACCATGAGTTTAGTTACGTACTTTAAAACGAGCCAAAACTTCAATGATTCTCCGCCTTGGTGAAATCTATAAATTCGGATGTCTCTAAATGTTGTCCAACAAGCTTCCAAACGAATCCAAGACGAGTCATCTTTTCCCATCCCTAACAAATGTGAACACACTAATGGTTAGCCGCCAAATCGAAATTTCTCAAATACACAAGATATTTGTCAACTTCCTACAATGTTGGAACTAGATGCCTGTCACTATTTGGTCAACATATCTACTGGATTTTGTGTGGTGGCAATATTTTTCAGAAGAATTTTGCCGTCATTCGGTTTCCCTAATGAAGTGAAATTGAATATCAATATGCTTCGTTCTTTGGGTGTAAGCCAACTGAAATAGCAATCTGTCTATCAGATTGGACAACACTACTAAACTACTCTAAAGTCTTCAATCAAACCGTGAAGACAAACTATCTCTTTAAGGGCGTTTGACACTTCTATGTACTATGTTTCTGTCATAAACAAAGCTACGGTAGACTATAATGTCAATCTCCAACTAACTGGACCTCTAATTAGAGTAAACATAGGCCATGTTGTAGATAGGTGCTTATCAAAATCACTTGCAAAATCAAAATTTGCATAACCTATCAACTGATCAAGCTGATGTTTTTGCTCAAATTTTAAACCAACATTTAGGGTACCCTCAATATAACATGGAATCAACTTCACAATCTGCCAATCTCCTTTCTAGGATTGTGTATTCACCATCCTGACGGCCTATGAGATGTCAGGTCTTGTACATACCAAAGTATACACCAAACTCCCAGTAACATTAGCATACAGAACCCAAGCCATATACTCCTGCTTTTCACCAATGCACGGAGATAGTCAACTCCTTCATTCTGAGTGTAGCCTTTTAGCACTAACCTAGTTTTGTATCTTACATTATCTTGCGATAGAGGATTTTTCTTCTTGGCAATACCCATTTGCATCCAATGGCTTTCTTTCCCTTTGGAAGTTAGATCAACTGCGAAGTAGAATTATTATGAAGAGAATCCTTCTCATCCACCAACCCCTTTCCAATCTTCATTCTCCTTGGAAGTGCATATGCGACTAAATCAGTGAATCGTGCAAGCTTTTTAATTTCTCTTTTGGCTCTTCTCATTGCAATAAAGTTTTGTTGTACTTCGCCCTGTCTCCATGTCACTATACCTGTGTTGTTAGTACTCAAGGCTCCAAAGTCTATATCACTTCGTAAATGTGCTAAACCACAAGAATACAACTTTGTTGGTTCTGAGGTCTAGTTTCACCCTAACATAATATGTAGGACAACCAAATACAAGCAAGCAATCATAATCAGTGTCTAAATCATACCTCAAGTGGAGTTTTTTTCCCCTCTATTGCGGCTATTGACAACTTGTTAATAAGATGGTTCATATAAAATGATGTCTAGTCCAAAGCTTCTTATCTAAACCATCATTGGACAAAGACATTGCACTTTCTCTAGCAATTATAGTTCATGTGCTCTAGTGATTAGCTAACCGTGGAGTGTTGAACAATGCTCTCATCCTGACACGGCCTCGAAACCTAAAAAATGGATTCGAATTATACTTGCTGTCATTGTCTATCTAAGCTGCTCAATCTTCTTGTCATTTGAGACTCCAACATCTCCAACATCTTCTACTTTTGAACACATTCATCACCTCATTTTTTTGACATATTAGGTACACTCAAACTTTCCTAGAGTAGTCATCTACAAACAATACAAACTAATGCGGACCTCCAATAGATGATGTCTTGTCGGTCTCAAGTATAGATGTATACATAATTCAGAGTCCCTTTCGTTTGATGAATTGGTCCTACTTTATTTTCCAATTAAAAAATACTTTCAAAACCCCAATTTTCCTGTCTTAGCTCACTTTAATAAACCTTGCTTCACCAAGCCCTGTAAAGCATTCTCCCCAGCATGTCACAATCTTGTGTGCCATAATTTGGATGTCTTCATTTGTACCGGGCATATAGGAAACCACTGATGCTCCACCACTTCTCTGTAGATAGAATAAATTCTTCTTTTGGATACCTTTCATCACCACTAACCCCTTTAGTAGCCCTCAGGCCTCTATCAAAATCATCTATAAGCCCTTGCCTACTAGAACTCCTAGTGAAATAAGATTCTTCTTTATGTCAGAAACATACCAAATTTTCGTCAAATCTTTAATTGTTCTTTCATGCATATGCAATTGGACTTAACCAATTCCTTAATTTTAGGATAACCAATTCCTTAATTTTAGGTGTACCATTACCTATATAAACAACTCTACCTTCTAACTCTCCAAGCTAGAAAAGGATTCCCTATTGGGACATATCAACTTGTATTCAAAATCGACTCATCCTCGGCCAATCGCCGATGAACCAGTCGAAGCAATATCAGTATCTTCTTCATCTATGTATGCCACATTTGCAAGTAAGCCTTATTTTTCCTTGTCTTTGACCAATTTGGGATAATATTTCTTCTAACCTTTCTTGGGTCTACAAGAACATTTATTCTTTTTAGTATATTTCTTCTTCGACTTGGAGAGTGACCTTCCACTTCTATCTCGATTCTTCTTGTCAGATCTATCCTTGCCATCAAAGCAATCTTTATCTTGATGAACCTTCTTATCAAGGCATTAACGTCTTCATATTTGATTTCAGATTTTCCATAAAGTAAGGTAGTAGTGAGGTGTTCATTAGAATCCAATAGCGAATCTAATAACAAAAGTACTTTATCTTCATCCAGAATTGCAACTTCTAACTTCTGTAAATCAAGAAATATCTTATTATATCCATTGAGATGCTCAAATCATAAAAGTGCTTGATTGCTGTTGGAATTGAAAAGCTTTTTTCAAATAGAGGCGATGGTCTACTCTTCATCATATATTTATATACCAACTTTTGCCAGTTTTTACCTCTCATCACAAAATTCTTCTCTTCCTTCGCAAGATAAAGCTATATTGTTCCGCATGGAACACGACTTATTATTTGCCAATCACTTCTCGGCATATTTTCGGGCTTATCCTTCTCCAACACTACATGCAAATCTTATCGGTAACATCCATCACATTGCGCTACACATGTTGAAATTGTTTTACTTATAAATTTTTGAATCTCGAGCGCGAGATAATTATGGACCTTGTCATCAATGAAGCTAGTGCAACCTTCCCTAGCATTGAAGAACTTGAAGATGAATCTCCAAACATCTTTTCAATAAAAAACTTCCCTTGTGAATCTTTTCAAATCCTAGTATGCAGAAACCTAGGAATCAAAATACGTAGACTCTTATTGGGAAAACAAGAGCCCAAACACGAGGATACTAGATTGCTCTCAAATCTACCCAAATTGTTTCTTTTTGTGTTTCTAATGCAAAAACACTTTTAATGCCATGCTCTAGGGTTACAATCAACATGTATTTATAGCTCTAAGTCCAAATACAAGTTTTTATTGGAATCTATTTAGAGTTCTAATGAAACACATGCTTATCTTATTCCAAATTTTATATGGATTCATTTGGATTCTAATTAAACCAAGTTGTTTTTAATCCTATTGGGAGTTACCAATATGTTTAATAGCCAATGGACTTTAAAATGAGCCAAAACTTCAACACCTTGTTATAACCCAAAACTAGTCGGTTACGCTTTTGGGTGAAGTGAGTTACTGACAAATTTGAAACTGGTTTTAGCTTGGATCATAAAAAGATTATGGCATGGTGTTTGAGTTAGATGTTGCTTGGCAGGTCCTGTATCTCATTAGTTTATTTTCTATTAGCTTTACAATCAAAATCGCCAGCTATTTTTCATGTCATAGAAACCTTTGACTATATTTTGCTAAAATAAATTATTTATATTAAGTATGTGGCTAAAATATTATTTTTGGCAGCATGAAGGCTATTGAAATCGAGCAATAGTTTGATGGATTATACTTCAATTTGTGGGGCCAGTTGCACATATTATATCCGTTAGAATAGGTCATAGTCCTCCTGAGGTTGATTTTTTTTATGACATATTATGCTTACGTGTAAATGACATCAATTTTAGAAGGATCTAGATGAGATAGTATAAGAAATACCCGCTAGAGAAAAACTATTTATTGGTTGTGATCTTAATGGGCATATAGGAACTAGTCGTAATGGGTTTGATGGTGTACATGGAGAATTTGGTTTTGGAGAAAGAAATGAACCAAGTAACGCAATTCTAGATTTTTCTTTGTCTTTTGATTTAATTTTAGCGAATAGTTGGTTTAAAAAGAGAGTTTCTCACTTAGTTATTTTTAAAAGTGGATCGAATGCAAGCCAATTAGATTTCTTTTAATTAGGAGAGTAGATAGAGCTAGTTGTATCGATTGTAAGGTAGTGTCAGGTGAGAGTGTAGTTACCCAATATAGACTCTTAGTTTTAGATATTCAGATTAGACAGAAACTTAGAAAGATTAAGTGTAAGATCCTAAAATTAAGTGGTAACGATTCGAAAGTAATCAAAAAGTTTTTGTAAATAGAGTAGTACAAGAAGCAGATTGGAGAGACCATAATGATTCTAATGTAACATGGAACAAAATGGCTAGCTGCATTAAAAGGATAGCTAAAAATATATTCGGTGAGTCGAGGGGCGGTGCTCCACTATGTAAGGATACATCATTGTGGAATGAAGAAGTAAAAAGTGCTATTAGGATCAAGTAAGATCTTTATAGAGATTTGAATAATAATAATAATAATAATGAAATAAGTTTTGAGAAGTATAAACTAGCAAAGAAGGAGGCTAAGAAACCTGTTCGGGATACAAAAATTAAATTATATAAACAAGTATACGAGAAGTTGGATAATAAAGAGACAGAAAATGATATATATATATAATTGCTCGAATAAGAGAGAGTCTAAAGACTTATATACTGTAAAGTGTATTAAAGATAAGGATCAGACGGTTCTAGTTCGAGACAAAGAGATTAAAGAAAGATGGAAAAATTATTTTGATAGATTATATAATGGTAGTTTTACTCAAGGTTTAGAAGATCTTACTATTCAATATGAAAATATGAATCGTAGTTTTATGCGCAGAATTAAAGAGTCTAAAGTAAAAGAGGTTTTGAAGAGGATAAAATTAAGAAAAACTGTTGGTACAGATGAGATTCCTATAAAGTTATGGAGATACTTAGGAGGGATTGGTGTGAGGTGGCCAAGAGACCTTTTTAACAAGATTTGGCAAATTAAGAAAATGCCAAATGAATGAAGGAAGAGTACCCTAATAGCTCTGTATAAGAATAAGGGTGATATTCAGAATTGTTCTAACTATCGGGGAATAAAACTCATGTCACACTATAAAACTCTGGCAAAGGGTAATTGAATATAGATTGCGACAAACTGTTAAAATATCGGAGAACCAGTTTGGATTTATGTCGGGATGATCGATGACAAAATCTGTTCATTTACTTCAACTTATGAGCGATTCCGAGAGAGAAATAGAGATTTTCATATGATATTTATTGACTTAGAGAAAGCCTATGATAAGGTTCCACGAGAGATACTTTAGTGGACACTGATGAAAAAAAGAGTTCCCATCAAATATATCGATATAATTAAGGACATGTATGATGGAGTAGTGACCAATATCAGAACATGATGTGGTTGTTTAACAAGTGATTTTTCTATTACAATTGGATTGCATCAAGGATCTGCATTGAGCCTATTCTTATTTGCTATAGTGATGGATGAGTTTACTAAAGCCATTCAGGATGAGATAACTTGGTGTATGCTATTTGCTGATGATATTGTCTTAGTTGATGGGACAATAGCAGGGGTAAATGCCAAATTAGAGTTATGGATGCATACATGAGAATTTAGAGGTTTAGATTGAGCAGGTCTAAAATAGAGTATATGGAGTGTAAATTTAGTAAACGACGGACCATAAACTATAATACTGTAAAACTGAATAGGCAAGAGATACAAATGAGCAGTCAGTTTAGATATTTGGGTTCTATTATTCAGAATGATGGAGAGATCGATAATGATGTTAACTATAGCATACAAGCTGGCTGGTTAAAATGGAGGAGGGCAACGGAAGTTTTATGCGACCGTAACATTCCGTTAAGATTGAAAGGAAAATTTTATAGAGCTGCTATTAGACCAGCTTTATTATATGGCACAGAATGTTGGGCTATAAAGAAACGTCATTCACAGAAGATAAGTGTAACAGAGATGCGGATGCTCCGTTGGATGTGCGGCAACACTAGGAGAGATAAAGCGAGAAATGAAGATATTCGTGCTAAGCTAGGTGTACCTCCCATCGATGAGAAGATGCAAGAAAATCGCTTATGATTGTTTGGTCATGTGCAACGTAGGCCAACAAGTGCACCAGTTCGAAGAGGAGAGTTTATCAATGTAAGACAAGTTAAAAGAGTGAAGGGAAAACCGAAGAAAATATGGATGGAGGTGATACGTAAAGATATGGAGTCTAGAGATTTAAATAAGGAGATATTACTAAATAGAAATGAATGGAGAAGGAATATCAAAGTGATCGATCCGGCGTGATTCTTTTTTTGGTTCATATAGCCTACTCCAAATACTTGGGATAAAAGGCTTAGTTGTTGTTGTTGTTGTAAATGAGTTTTACAAGACATCAAATTACTAGTTCGATGTAAGATTATTGCCCAATAATTTGCCAGTCTTTTGCCTCAGGTCTCATTAATTGAGACTGTAGTGTCTACCCATGTTATAAACAGCACACATTCGATTCATGAGGACTTGTTTGCACCGTCACAAACATTAATCCTTGGTTACAGAAATGGCATGCATAGAACAGAATACTCTGCACTTATTCCTTCCAAAACCATTAATAACGGGTGTTTTTGTTCATTATGGGACATTTGCAGTTCTTCAATATATAAACATTGCCTTAAACATGTATGAATATGCTAATAAATGTATATTTGAACTGTAACAAATATATAGTTGGATATCCGTGTCTCAATTTTGGTGAATCTTTTTTTTTTCCTCACTCCATCTTTGCTGAAATATGACATTCATGTTTGTATCCACAATAATAAGCTGTCTCTACCCTTTTCCCTTACATTTTCCCCTGTCTACTGGTGGCATCATTTTTCTACAATGGAATCACTGTATATATATTTTTTTGTTCATTGCTTCGATTTGCCAAAATCCCCCTTTTCCCCATTCTTGGTCAAGTTTTCCCACAGCAGCAGTACGTGCATGCTTCTGTTAGTAGCAGAAAATAATGCATTGCTAGCCAAGGCATCAGGCCATTCACAGTGGTTCCATATGTGTTAATATCAGTTATGTGATTCTATAATGCATTGTGCATCTAGTTTTTACTGAATGTTGGTTGTATATTGTATGCACGGTTGTTTATTTAATATTTGGAGGTCATATATGGTGTGTTTTGGAGAGATTCAATTATTCTCTTTCCTGTTTTTTTTTTTTTTTTTTTTTTTTTTTTTTTTTTTTTTTGAAATATAGCTGCTGTCTTTTGCTGTTAAAGCAACAGGAGCTTTAGCTGTGCCTTGGCACTTTGTTTTTGCCTTTTCTTTTTATAGTTTTGATTTCACTGAAAACTAAAAGGTATTAACTTAAAGGAGTACAGATTATATGCTCCGACTCACACCAATAGGCCCTAATTCAAAATCCTCATAACACATCAGCTGATCCTTCAACCATCAATTTTATATATAGATGTAACAACAAATAGAATTTCTCAATTAATCTGGAACTGGC
Organism: Dracaena cambodiana; assembly: GCA_036321105.1. NCBI lineage: Eukaryota > Viridiplantae > Streptophyta > Magnoliopsida > Asparagales > Asparagaceae > Dracaena > Dracaena cambodiana. The sequence continues at coordinate 20,554,235 of JAYEPQ010000017.1, forward strand.
AACATCTGTTACAGATTAGATGGTTTTGATTTATAAAAGGGTTAATTACACTCAGACCCCCTATAATATGGGAGTACTAGAACTTATTAACGCTCAAGTTAAAAACCCTCACTTAGGTCCCTAGGAGAGCAAACGGAGTTTGGAAGCCATTTGGGGTGATGGCACGTGAGGCCTACGTGATGTTAAAGGACAATTTTGCCCATGACAGGATAAAGGGGAGATAGTGGGGGATTCGGAAGTTAAGTTTTCTCAGGCGTTAGGGTTCTAGAAACAAGAGAAGCTAGGGCTCGGCGGAGGCGATCGACGGGCGAAGCTGCGACAACTGTTCATTTAGGTTTGCACCATCGGGTATCTTTGGCTGTAGCACTGCTGCATTTTTTGGGCTTCTTATGTATGGAGATGGGATTGAGTGTGCTGTAGAATCAGCTCCTTCGGTTCCTACAATCGCTAGTGTGGGCCGTGGACTCCAGAGCTTGCAACAAGCTTCTCAGGAAGTGAGGCAGACTAGCAGCGCAAGGATAAAGGAAGCTTTACAGTCTCATTGCTTTTGATTGAAAATATGTGGGGTTAGAACATGGGAGGCTTGATGATTGATGTGGCTAAGAAAATAGCCTTTGTTTGCTTCCTTTCCCCCCTCAATGTCACCATGTAAATCATTTTGATGCATTTGTGCATATATATGGGTCACAGGTGTACTCTCGAACTGCATCCAGAATAACTGGTTAAGTAGCATATTTACTACTTCGTATGTCAAAGATTTATGCGTGTTTATTTTGTATATCTACTGCAAATCACGCAAAAAAAATGAGAGGAAAAAAGGAGTATGGGAGAAAGGAAGAAGAGGGAGTATCTCCTTGGACAGTGCTGCAAGAATAGAGGTAAACAGGGAAGAAGATGAGCGAGAGAGAGAGAGAGAGAGAGAAGATACCTGTGCAGAACTAGAATGAAGTGGATGGGAGAGTTTGCCTTGGGTTAGATTCTTAAAGAGGGAGAAGAGGCCAAAATTGAGATTAAATGAAAAGAGTGCAAATTAATTTAAAATAGGGTGATAATTTTGGAAGATTTGGCACTCTAGATCTGTAAATCTAGTTCTAGAACTTTGTTTAAAAAACTATATGGTGTATGAGAATGCAACGTTTGAGTATGTACAGACGAATGATAATCAAATGTATTGGATGTTGGAATGCTCATACTCAATTAATCTAATTAATAAATACGAAAAAGTATGTGATTACTTTGGAATTTGATTGAATATGTAGACGGATAATTACCAAACTATTTGTTGATTGATTGGTCAACTTCCACCCCAGGATCTCATATTTCTTTTATCACCCCTCCTCCAGCACAAGTAGTATAAATATAAAAAAAAAAAGATGCCAGCACCAGGATATTTGTAAACCTTACATTAAGTGGTTTCAGAATGTTCATAATTATCTATGTCTTCATCTATGTGTTAGGTGTATAGATCCACTGATTAAGATGAATGAAAGGGATCATTAGGGCGTGGGGAGCATTGGAGTGCAATTTTAGGCTGCCACACTATAGCGAATCTTGCAATAGCTCAGCAATTGAGCTGCATTTTTGTGACTAAGCTTTGGATGAGGTATTGACAATAATTAAATGAATATATATATATATATATATATATATATATATATATATATATATATATATATATATATATATATATATATATATATATATATATATATTTTGGGGGGGAATATCTCCTTCTGACTATTAGGCCTGTCATGGTCTCTTAACTCTAAAAGTCACTTGTGCATTTGCTTAAGAAAGCTTCATAAATAACTGTCTTGGTTGTAGCAATTGGTTGCCACTCAGATAAAAAATCTAAAGAAATATACCTAACCTAGGGAACTGTAAATTTGTGAGAACCTTGTCACAGAGGTTGCCCAGTTTGCATCTTGGACCTGGATTATTCTGGTCATGCAGTCATAGCTGTATAAACAAGGAGCTGCCCTCCAAATTCCTCATGACTAGGAAATAATACACAAAAAGTGGGAGGTGATCAAAATTAGCTACTGGAAGCTGCATTCTCCCCTGGGCAGTAAAAAAAAAAAAAAAAAAAAAAAAAGAAGTAAAAAAGCTAGAAAGAAATCATTCACCATTTGAACTAGAAAAAGAAAAATCTGGCTAGCCTACCTAGTTTGTTATGAACTATGCTCTACATGGCAGGTTTTAAATTAAGGGTGAGTATCGGTTGGTTCGGTTTTCTTGCCAATTTTTGCAAAACCGAACCTAATTAGTTTGGTTCGGCTCATTTAGGATGTTAGGTTCCAAATTTTTGATTAAAACTTGAAGCGAGACGGGATGAGTTGATGCCAGGTGCACTTTCCACTGGGCGGTAAATACTGAAAGATGTCCCTCGAATACAAAAAAAAGTGGGGCATTTTGTTTTTTTTTTTGTTAGTGCTCTCGGCAATAGCTATATATATACATATATAATTTTAATCATTTTAGTAAGCATAGCTCTTTAAGGAATCTAATTGGTATTAAATTTATTATCTAGTATATATTTATATATGTATACATATATTTATACGTATATATACGTGTGTGTGTGTATATATATGTGTGTGTTTATGTATATATATAATTTATAAATAATTCGTCGATTCTGTACAATTTAGGATTTCAAAGCTCTAAATCGAAAACTGATCAAATTATTTCGTTTCGGTTTGGTTTTGCTTATTCGGGTCGGTTTCAATTAGTTATTTCAGTTTCAACCGAACTCTGCTCTTCCATAGTTTAAATATCGACCAATATAGATATACATTGGGAATGGGAATCCTATCAGATTTTGAGATATCTGATACTGGAAAAAGTCTGCTGTCAATATTGTTGATATTTTAGATTTTAAACCTTCCTACGTGGTCTCACATGAGGAGCATTTGTTCTCTCTCTCTCTCTCTCTCTCTCTCTCTCTCTCTATACATACATGCATGCATACATGTAGTCTACATCTTCACAAACATGTCTCTCATCGAGCCTCTTTCCGAGATAGTGTCCAGATTGTTACGCCTTTCGTAGAGATCGAAACTTATCCAACAAGGGACTTTTTATCCGTTCTTGGTGGTATCAAAATTCCATTTTGTTTGTGGAAAATTGAATTTCTCTGTAAAAGATTTTCAGTTCAATATTTTTTTTCCCTCTATCCATGATCTACCAACTTGGATCAGCCTTTTGTCTCTATGTTTTCACATCAAGAATTGTTTGCACACGCGTGCGCGCGCGCGCGCGCACACACACACACACATATATGTATATGTATGTATATATATGTATATATGTGTGTGTGTGTGTGTGTGTGTGTATATATATACATGTAAAACGTGAATAAAATAGAATTATCTGATCTTGTTTAAGGGAGTAAAATTCTTATAGTTTAATTAGTTCGAAACTATAAACTAATAATTCTTTTATTATTTTAACGATTAAGGTTTAAGAAAGTAGAGGTAAACTATCCTATTTCTACTTTACTCCATTTAGAGTGTTAGAGCACTTTTAAATATTTGAGTCCTGTCATGTTTTGCCAGGAAACATGTCCCTTCTTGGGAATGAAGCAAGAATGCTGGGAAACCTGGAAATAACTTCTGTGGATTCCATGAAGTGGATCGAAACTTCTCATGAGAATGATGCAGCTGATGGGAGAGCTCAGGGTAGTCTATACATCACTTCTGATCACAGTAATTTGTCTCTGAAACTTGAAGATGAAATAGATAGGGTTCTTCAAGAACTGAAAAGATCTCAGGAATCAGAGTACCATGTCGCTGAACAGAAGCTTTATGCCCAGAAAGATTTTCTTCTCAGCTTATATCAGCAGCTCGAAACAGAAAGATCTGAGCTTGCAAGCCCGGTGCTCTTGTCGCCCAATAACAGCAAAAATGATATCCTTCTGACCAATGTTCTGAACAAAGTAGACCAAATAAAACGCGAGGAGGCAAAACTCAAGGAAATGTTGAAGATTGCTAGAGGATTTGGAGAAACTCCTAAACCTATCTTGTATGCATACTTTGGGTTGCGCATTAATGATTAAACTGAATATTTTTTGTTCGTTTAGCATAACCATCCATGTATGTTGATGTGCAATGTATAATAACATCCAAACATTTCTATAAATTAGATTGTCCCTATGTTGGATTGTGAATAAAAAATTTCAATTTTATTTTTATTTTTTATTCAGGAGTTATAAAATTAAACGGTGGTCATCGGCTAAATGTGTGATTGTATGTCTGAATGCTTTCAGTCTGTTTAGTCTCCATTCTTCCATGATTTATGCAAGGGTTGCAGTTACACTAAAAATAGAAGTAAAATAGCTTGATTCGATGTTAATGTTCCTTTAGTTATTTTGGTTGTTACTGTTTGATTTTATGCTGTGCTTCCTGGTTTGTAAGTAAATAACAACAAATTATCTGAGTTTGGATCACTTGTATATTTGTTAGTTATGTTTTTTTGTTCTTTTAACTGTTCAAATCTAATGTTCCCCACGCAGATCTGTATCCTTGAAGGAATGAACCACCCGTGCACGCTGTTAGCTAATTGGTCCAAGGTTTGGACAGATGAAAAATAGAAATGGCTTGGACTATTTTTTTCCCTCTTTTCTGCATGTGTTCAGTCTGGAGCTAAGGTGGGATAATCACGCCTCTTTTTCTTATCCATGCTTTAAAATTATTTATTTCCTCATTTTTTTTTTTCTTATTACCTGTTTACTGTGAAGCTTACCGGCAAAATAGGTGGGCTGTTTGTTCAGCTCCTACTAAAGCTGGTTATTTCATTATTCCGTTTTTTCTTTTTTTTGGTGTATGGAACATCGTTTGTGCAATTGTGCAAATGTCGACGTCTAGAGCCAGCAGTTGAAGTTGTTGTTGCCTTTTAAAATACCTGGATAAATGTTTGGCGTGATAAATGTTTGGCGAAAATTCCACGATCCAAGCAACCCAGATATTGTTTGCATGGCATCTTCCTTGAATGAAGCCGTAGTATCTCTTTTTATCTGTTGCAAGGACTTCGTTGATAATCCTGTACATGGTTATGGGTCCTGCAATACCACAACAGTCGAGTTTTCAAGGATGGAGCTGACGGTATGAACTGAAACTCATGACTGATTTTACCTTAAAATGTCATTCTGATCCAATTAACTGAATAATATGGACCTATTCTCTTTTCCGTCTTGTATTTGTAGAATTCTCCAGCTCCCGACAATTAGGTTTTGGCCAAAAAATAACAATATTGATTAAATAAAATGTAAAGATAATGGGTTGGCCCTTAATGTATCAATAGTCTTTGTACTATATTTATTGGAGTTAGATTGGGTGGTCGTATAAGTTGAAAATTGCTAGTTGATTTTGATTTGTCCTATAGTAACTATCATGCTAAATTCTCCAATTTACATTGTTGGGAATTGAATTTAGTGTCATTCTCTTAAAAATATGGAGTATTACCACTCGGATAGAGCCTTACTTGAAATACCTCAATTTGTAATAGCGGGACCAAACTTGATAATATTGAATCAAAAGAAGTCTCATCCAAGTCAAATAAAGAAATACCACCTCTTCTAAGAAATGAGAAACCTCTGCCTTCATAAGAGTCAAATTAAGAAACTCCTGGCAAGAGGGAATCATCCACACCACAAGTATCTCAAAATAATGGAAGAGCCTCTTATTGAAGCATCAACAATCATTCCTAATTCTCAAGTCGAATCTTTCCCTCTAAAGGAGATGCCCCATCCCACTTCCACCGGATCTTCCAACCCATAATCATCATCAATAAAAGAGGACAAGAGGCCAACCATCATTGGCAAGGTCCAATTTGCTATTCATATTTGACACCATCCAATAGGAAATTCAGAAAAATGGGAGGTGTTGGCTCGGGTTTAATGGTTATTTTATGAACTTCGGTTTGTATGATTATGATACCTTATTATTTCATTCGAGAGCTAGTCTCCTCTCTTGTTTATCATTGTTTTTAATCCTATCATTTAGTTCCATTCATGTCTCATTGACGGTCGATTGAAACTTTGCTGATTTCTATGTCTGAACTCCTATCTTTTGTTAACAACTGAATTTCTTCGATGAAGCTTTACAATTGGATTCACTAGTTAGAGTAGGCTCAAACCGACTAGTCATATGCCAAATTCTGACTTCCGATAAAGAATATTGGATCAAAACAAGTTTGCGCTCGGATTTCTAATAATTTATTTTTGCCAGTTTACGGTATAGGGACTCATACTCGGATTGAGACCAAACTTCATAGAAACCTTTCTAAACTAATCATTTACCCAAATCTAGGCCCATGATGACTAGAGGTTCTTGATGGCCAACCGTAAATTGTCCAGAAAGATGGGCCAATATAGAGGCCTTATTGAGCTCAAAATTATGATCTGTTTGTATCTTTGTTTCATCGTGATCTTTGATTAGTATATTTATTTGTATGATTTGGACTTCAAACATTCAAACTTTTAATCAAAATCAAAGACGATCGATTCAGTTTTGATTATCTTAATCATTAATATCAAATATGATTTTGTCCCCATCTCTTTGATATCCTTGCTGATCTCAGCCTCTCCTATCCATTTCATGAATTCATCTAGATAAAATTAATCTTCAAAGAGTTTATTGATAAAATCAAAACAGTTTTAATCATATTGTTTGAAATTGATTCATAAAGAAAAATCACGATATCACGTGGACCTCAAATCACAAATTTGTCGTTACCATCATCTCAACTGGATACAGTTATTCAAAATTGGCTACTCATGGACCAGAACAGATTCTAAATGAGAAAATTATGGCTGTTTGAAGTTTAGATTAACTGATGCAACACTCCCATTATTCAGCTGTTTTCAAGAACAATATTTGTTACCTGTGGCACGATATGAAAGTGGAGGTGGCATATATAAGACCAAATTTTATAATTTGAATCAAGAGTTGAGTCGAGAACAATAAATAATGGAGGTAATTGTCACATATAAATGTAAGAAAGCACTACATTACCAATCAAACTTGAGGTATATACATGAAGGAGGATAAGGGTCCACTAATAAAAAGAAATGGCATGATTGATAGAGTACAGATCTATATAAATCGACATGGGAAATTGTAATAAGTATAACAAAGGACCTAAGACTAGTTATGAAATTACCAACGCCTTAAGTATTAGACATAGATTATATGTGATCTCCTGAATTTATGCTCATGTGATCCCGATTCGGGACCGGTAGTGACATAGCATTTGGATCCATCAAGGCCTAATTTCTAGAGTAAGGGTGGAACAAATCAAACTGGGTGTTTGGAAAATGCCTCCAACTTCCGTATGCCACGATCAGTTTGATCAACCGCTACCTCTCTTGGCCTGTCAGACTGAACAACCATACAAATATCATACTGATGTCTGGCCTGGCTGCATGCTGGATAGTGAATCATACTAGCTCTGTTATCAGACTCTGAATTAAATACTGGAGTCTTCATCTTGTGCCTACAATCTGAGATTTGGAACCCATGTGATTAAACCCGAGAAGTCACATGTAAACATGATGTACTTTCACATTACAAGTATCAAGAATTTGTGAATATAAACTTCCAGTATCAATCATACTAGTCAAAATATAAATAAGATAGATAGTGCGGAAACAGTAGCATGGTGTACATGTAAAAATCATGCAAGTAATCAGATGGTGAATATGTATATACAGGTCTAATCTTCATCTAAGTTAATTATTGAAATTAAAATGAGAGATAAAATGCATGTGACATGTATCGTATAAGTTCCCGTACCTACATGGAACCCGACCTCAATCACATAGTGCTAAATTATGCCATACCGCTAGGTATTACCATTCACACATCAAACTATATTATAGAAATGGATATAACACACTTGGTATTAATCATCACTAATAATCTAGTATTATCCAGACCACTGTAATAAAAGATTCTCAATCTTAGCACTACATTAATATTGATACGATACGGTTCTTATCCATCATGCAGTTTTTTCCAATCTCCATGTCAATGATACACGATGCAAATGTACCAATAGAACATTATAGTATGCCATGTCAGATCGTGTTCATATCTTTACTAGAAATTGGAATTTGATAATCAATTTAATTTAGGATCATGTACACACATATCACGAAGATACTTTATTTCTATGTATTTAAGGTATATAAACCTTATCATCATGTTTTCATGATTGATCATGTGCGTTGTGTATCAGGTATTCAAGAGTTATTCAACCTTGACATGTTGTCAGGTTCAATTATTATATATTATGTTCCATGCATCAGGTATCATAAATCATGCAACTATATTAAATATTAGTTATGTTATGCAGGATGTCTATGTTGTGTCCAAATAGAGTGCCAAGATTATGTCAAGCCTTGCATTCCAAAAGTGTCGATGGAATTCAAGTATGTCGTATCAAGCTATAGTTTTCCATGTCAATATATTTCGTGCTGTGTATATATATCCTACACAACGCACAATGCGTCTAGTATCATGTTAACGATGTTACGGGGTTGTAACATGACCACATATTTTACATTTTCATAAAACTGAATGTTAATTCCTACAATTGTGAAGATGTGCCTTATCATGTCCTTTGATTTAGAATTTCATAGGTATTAGGAACTTTCTCAGAACTTAGCACCTGTTACAAGTGTTCTAAATCGCACATAGGCTAATATTTTAAAATTAGCCAGCTACAACATAGTGGCATACCCAAAACACTGGATTTATGTGCTAAATTGAGATATAGTTAATGGTTACACGACAATTGGGGATCAAGTGAACAAATCAGTGCATTTTATTCCATTCAGAGTTTGTTTGTTGACGGAACTTATTTTTTCTGAAATAAATAAATACTAATATTTATTTATTAATATTTTTTCTAAAATAAACAAATAATAAAGATGTAGCAAGTAGATGTGATAATGATATTAAGAAATTTATACCACAAAACATAGGTAAAAGCCTTTGGGTTAATAAACCAAAATTTTCTTTCGTAATACCGAGCAACGTCCAGCTTGATTTTAAGTAGTAGATCTACTTTAAACCTATTTAGAACATTAACTACAATAATCAACAATAATTGATAATTTTTTTATTAATAAAATCTTGTTACAAACTTATCACAATTATTTTAAGTATCTATGAGTCCATTTCCACTAAACATAAATGAGCTTGCATTTGTGAGCCAATTTCCACTAAACCTAATGAGCTTGCATTTGTATATAAGCTAAGTTTGTATACACGACCACTTGGTGTGAGTAGGGGAAGGGGGTTGGGGAGCAAATTGGAGCTAATTAGCTCTGAATAATAAATTTCAAGAATCTCTAATTCTTCTAAAAAATATTATGAAATTATTTTCCTTAAAAAATAATTAATATCCAACAGATCCAATTTAAATTTACTAAAAACATGTCAAGTATGGGGGTAAGATCTTGTATTCAATTTTTAGGCATTTTGATTTTCTATAATTTGCTAAAATGTGAACTCACATCATTTTAAAATTCAATAAAAAAGAAAATGAATTAAAGCACTCTAAATTGATTTAAATAAATAAGGAATAGAAAACTAGAATTAAAATAAATGCTACTTGACTTTATTTGTCACCGAGAGATAGAGGGAACAAGAACACTCAAATTTAAATTTAAATCTTTATTTAATTTCTTTTTACTTATTTGCAAGATGAACCATGAAGAAAGGGTTGCCTTTCGGTTTTGTGAATTGAGAAGAGAGGAAGTGAGAAAGAAATGATGGAAAAAGGAATTTATAGGCTTAGTGGCTTAATTTTTAGGCGCTCGTCACTAGTTGGCTTTCAAGGAGGCAACCGCTTTCTTTGGCGGTGGATGAAATCAACTTTATGGTGAATAATTTAAACAATTTTAAATAATAAATTATTTCTCTGATTTCGGTTTCGACTAACATTCTCTAAATATTACTAAATTAACACAGGAAGTAGTGCTTAATGAGAGAAGTATTATAAAATTATCCATTTATTATTTCAATGTCTGGAATGAGAGATATAAAAATTCTAAAGTAATTAGAAGAATAATTTAATATTTTAAAATTAGAAAAAATCGAGAATACTTTTTGAACTACTTGATTTATAAAAAAAATCATAAATATTGGAAAAATAATAACCGCGAAGATTAAAAGTCATTTGTAGTTATGAATTTAAAGTTATGCCCAATGAAAGTTATTTTAGTATCCAAATTGATTTATAATAATCCTAATTTGGCACGATCAGATTTAAAGGAAGGAGATGGGTAGTACAGAGTTTGGAATATTATACTATACCCACTTAACAAAAGTATTTTGTCATCAAAATTTTAAATTAAGAGACATGACAATATATACTGGTATGTATAGATACAAACAAAAATAAAATCAATATATCTGATTATGAGAAAGGGTATGTATACTTCATTTTGATGTCATTCTCAAACATCCACATAGACTTTCTTGTTAACTTTACAACCCATGAAACAAGAAGCAATATTATCAATTTTCTTTAGGACTTTCTCTAGCCGACTGATGATCGTTACAGGTTGTTGCTCGTACTTTAGGTTCGATCCCTGATCTATCTCGGACAAATCTACTATTCTATGTCCTTTATCCAAGCACTTCCTTAATTGTACGCAAGATTATGAACATGTTCCATTTTGGTGGCAATGATAATCTGTAAACAAAATTTTCAATATCGTTCTCAAAATTTATTTGGAGGAAGGAATATAAAAGTAAGATAGAATTTAATCGGGAATAACTACTACCAGTTCGGGGTGCCATGCTATCCTCATTAGTAGGTTAATGTGTAGAATCCACTCCTAAGATTCTAGTACATAGCTGCAATAATCGCTAGTAGAGAAATAAATTTCAACTATCACCAAGCCGATGTAACAGAATTGTGAATAGTGGAGATATAAGATCATAAATGAATTCATGAGTGATTATAATATTTAATCGTACAAATGTGACTTTAATAAGTAACTGTAATTACTTGCGTAAGAGAATAAATATCTACAATTGCCTCATCGTTTCAGTAAGACTTGTTATGTACAAAAGTTTCAAGATATGAACCATATTAGGACAAAGTCCATATGGAGAATACGAAATGTTAAATGGGAACAATAAAAAAAATGTAGTGGAGCAAGATAATCAACTTGGAAAGATAAAACTAAACTTGAGAAATAACAAATGTCATGCTTTGGCATGATGAAATCTGTTTTCTCCTAGTATAGTTTATCATTGGTTTCTTGTCCTTTACTTTCCAATCTGACTAATTTTATAAAATTTTCAGCCTTCTAAGATCTCCTATTATCCTTTACATTCACTCTCTCTCATATTGTCCCTTACCTCAGGGTCCATTTGTCTAATTAATCTCGCTAACTATGTTTATTTTGCCAAATCCATCGATATTGATTATTATAATTCATCAATATTTCTGCCATAATCTTTTTTTTCCCTTTAAAGTGCATACTCCAACTCATATCTTTTATACTTAGTCTTCTCAATTCTTTTTCTAAACAAATACATGCATAACATTCATCCCCCCTTTTCTCAGGGAACTTAAGGACATGATCTAAGTATGAACAATCAATTAAAAGGGAGTAGAAATATATCAAAAATCTCGAATAGACACGATATCTAGATAAAATTAAAAGATAATAAGGATAATGCTTATATATGTGTAGCATAAATCTGCTGCCAACTCTTTCCATGACTGAATTAGTTAAATCACATAGACTAATTTGATGTACTTAGGCTCTAACACCACTATATAATGCCCCTATTTTTTCAGCTGCTTTCAAGAGTAGAAAGGGTTACCTGCAACACGTTCTGAGAGTAATGGTGCATGCACGGGGCTAAAATCAAGAGTTGAGTTGGCAACAATAAATAATAGAGATAACTACGACATTTACAAATGTAAGAAAGCACTATATTACACATCAAAGTTGAAGTTTATATATGAAGGAGGATATAATGATGGGTCCACTAACAAAAACAAAAGTCACCTGATGGATAAAATACAAATCTATATAAACTAACATGGAAAAACATAATAAGCAAGAGAAAGATTTGAGTCTGGTGATGGAACTACCAACATCGTTTGTAGTAGATGTGGATGATAGGTGGCCTCCTGATTTTATGTTCATGTGAGCCTAGCCTGGTTTTGGTAGTGACATAACATCTGAATCCACTAAGGTCCAATGTACAGGGGAAGGGTGGCATGAAACAAACTAGATGTCTACTTTAAATTGTCGCTATCAATTTTTGTATGTCATGATCAGTCTGATCAAGCTCAAGGCCTTTTGGTATGTAGGCTGGGCTACCATAGAAATATCACACTAATTAAATATATCTGGCCATATGCTAGACACTGAACTATATCAGCTCTATTATGATCCTCTGAAGTAAATGTTGGAATCTCCATCTCGTATGTGTAATTTGGGGTTTGAAACCCAGGGGATTAAACTTGATAAGTAGAATGCATAGGAAACATGGTGTACTTTCACAGTACAAGTATCAAGTATTTGTGAATGTAAATATCCAGTATCAATCATACTAGTCAAAATATAAACAAGACAGACAGTGCGAAAATAAGTATCATGCTGTAATATGTAAAAATCATACAAGCGATTAGATGGTGAATATTCATATACATGTCCCATCTTCGTCTAAGTCAATTATTGAAATTAAAATGAGAGAAATAATAGCTGCAGTTACCCATATCATATTAGTGTTTGTACATATCCGAGACCCGGCCTTAAACACATGGCATTGAATCATGCCATACCGCTAAGTATTATCATTTACACTCTGTACTGTTTTAAAGTAACGAACATATCACATTGGATACTAATTATCACCAAGTGATCTAGTATCATCCAGTTGCTGTAGTAAAAGATTCTCGGGATTAGCATTACTTTAATCTTTATACGGTTTTTACCCATCATGTAGTTTCCTCCAATTGTGTGACATTGAAGATGTGTCTTATCATGTCCCTTGATTTAGTTCATAGGTCTTAGGAACTTTCTCGGAACTTAGTAGTTATTACTAGTGTTCTAAATAGCACATAGGCTAATACTTTAAAATTAGCCTGTCAAAACATTGTGGTATGCCAAAACGCTAGATTTATTGCTAAATTAAGATGCATAGGTTTGTTTGTCAATGGAAGTTATTTTCAACAGACATGGCAATTGTGGATCGATTGACCAAGTTAGTGCATTTTACTCCGTTTAGGGTCTGTTTGTCAATGAAAGTATTTTCCTTGAAATAAATAAATAATAATATTTGTTATTACTATTTTCCTAAAATAAATAAATAATAAAGTTGTAGCAAGTACTAGTCCATGTTATAATAATATTTAGAAAGTAATACCAAAGAACATAGGTAAAGGCCTTTAGGTCAATAAACAAATTTTCTTTTATAATACCCAGTAACGACTTGATTTTAAGTAGTAGATCTACTTTGAATATATTTAGAACATTAATTACAATAATTAGCAGCAATTGATAGTTTTCTAAATATATTCTAATTTTAATCCTTTCCGTATCTCACATCTATCTCTAGGAGCCCAACATCTTTATTTGACCAATTTTGGATAGAATTTGACCTAATGGCAACTTGGTAAATAAGATAAAGGTTAAAGGTTTTTGACAATGCAGCATACCTATTTTTCAGCAGTCAATTAATTCCTTAAATAAATTCAAAAAATATGAAACAAATCATCCTTATTCCTCTTGTGTTTTTCTTCATTTTCTCTTCAAAGTTTAAACCCTAATTCGTTTTCAAATTTTCCAAATAAATCGCTAAATAATCAGTTTGAGAGTGGGCTGAAAATCCACTAAATGGTTACGTGAACTTTATTTTTTAGTTTTACCTCTTCAAATAAACTCTAATCTTCTCCATCAATATAGAAAATATTCTCCAGCACCTATCCTTCTTCCCCTAGTGTGATTTTTGGAAAATTTCTCCACTTTTGAAGGTAATTATATCGATATCAATTCATTTTCGATTTGGGCTTAACAAAAGACAAAAATACATTTTCAAATCCTTTAAATGTGTGATTTCTTAATATAATCTCTTCATATATGATACAAGATGTACTATTAATCTAATTTTAAGATTAATGAACCTAACTTGTATTTATCTTGAGTTTCATTACATGTGTCATATCGTGTATGTTATATGTCCATATACTGTATCATTGTCAGGACATACACAATAGTTGATTTAGAACTATTATAACTTTTGTATTTTAACTCTGATTGATGTTATTCCAGTACTATTAGAAAGATAATTTATTAAAATATAATTATTCCAACTATGACAAATCTTAATTTAGCAATTTTCTTATCCAAAATTAACCTAGAAATTCATCTATGGCTGTTGTACCAGGTCAGCAGCAACAAGTTCACGGTAAATTGACCATAACTTTTACTCTAGAATTCTTATTAAGCTAATTCAAGATTTGTTGAAAAAGATAATTGAATTATTTAAAACCAATTAATATGTTAGGCTCTAAATTTAATTTTATCTTGGTCAAAAATAATCTGGAAAACTCAGCTGTACTAGGTTGATAGTTCAGCAGCAATATATTTATAGTAAAACAATCATAACTTTTATTTTAGAACTCCAATTAGGCTATTTTAAAATTTATTAGAAATATAATTAAACTTTTTACAATTTTACCAAATCTTAGCTTCAAATTCCCTTTTTTACCCTAATCAAATAGAACCTGAAAAACTGACATGTCTACCGAATTGCAGCAACATAGGCATATAGGTTATGTCTGTACATACACCGCTTGACTTATGATATGATATCCATGTATATATGTTAATTCACTCTTATCATCTCCTGTATATGTTGTGTTTAGATATTTCATAGCTCATATTTAGGCATACATGCTATGTTTGAACTTATAACACTTAATTTAAAATATTATATACATGCACATATGTTTATTTACATATGTTATTACTTATACGAGTTATTTTTACTTAAAAATAATATCTCATGTATATGAACATATTCTTTAACTCTTATACTTACTAGTATCACTTGTACTTGCTAGTACTAATGTGCATGCCGTTTCATATTTACATGGCTATTGATACATACATCCTTATAATATGTGACATCTTAATATATTGATACTTAGAATTTACTATATTGTGGGTATGGAAAAAATAAATGGCAGAATAAAACATGAATTGTGGGATTTTTTTTATCTTGTTTGGATGCACCTGCCGATCCGTTCACTTGCAGCATCGATTTCTTGCTTGTGTGCCTAGCAGCAAGTCATTCTATTCGTTTGGAGACCAGTACTTGGACCGTGATCTTGAGCACGCATGGGATATCCAATGCATCTAATAGTGCCTCACCCAGTTCTTATGTGACAGGTATTGGTGGTACCTAGTATCCATGGTACACTTTTAGAACACGTTAATACTTCCACCGTTCAGTTCCTAACTAATATGATAGAACGTGTGTCCATTTACTTAATCATATCATATTATACATACCTTGAACTTCATGATTCATATGCATAATCATATTATATTAAATGTACTATATACTTTATGATTCATTTTATATTATGCATACTATATACTTTGTTATTCATATGCATTTATCTTTATATTTGTTTCCCACTAGCGTGTCACACACTTTTGCATTACTTTTATAGCATTACATGAGCTATTCTTGTTTGGGTTCTGACCCCTGCGATTATTATACTTTAGGTCCAGCAATCGAAACAGCGGTACCTGAGGAGGAGCACCCACCTCTTGAAGATCTATATTTCTAGGAGTAGGCCGAGCGGTAGTAGCTCGCTTCTCATAGGATTTTCATCCTTTTTTGTGTATATATTATTTTGGCTTGCATTTACATATGCATCCTACATTCTAATTCTGTCCTTAGTATCTGGACAATTTTGTATATATTCAGCACTTATGTTACTCTATTTTGATGCTGTACTTGACTCTATTTGAGCAATATTTTGATTTACATATTCCTTTTCATTTTTATATATCTATTTTTTGATATTGCTATATTTAATGCTTGTGATTTTGTGACAGATATATTCAGACCTGTGATATATGTATTATATTTGCACACTTCCATTTTTCTTTCCTGTGATTATATGATATAATGGTCTCATATACTCTGGTATTGAAAGTGCCTGCCAGTGATATCCTACCTATTATTGGGACACACATTCGGGCCCACCAGTGTGAGAATTAGACTAATTCATTAATTTCTTATACTATATTTTAAAATTGGATTACAAGTGTATAAAATAAATAAGAAATAATACATTTTTTAACTCATAATTAGGCTCCTGTCAACAGGATGGTAGGCCATAAAAATATCCATACCATCTAGTTATTGCACTGGCAATTATAGAAAGTCTTGTGAGGACTTGGTCATTATTGGGCTGTAACAATCCGAATCCCTATATCATATTATTTGTTTATTTCGTGTCGTCCATATCATTTGGAAGTTTTGATACAGATATCAGTGGGTACTGTGTAAATTAATTTTTATCGATGATTCAGACTCCAATAAAAAATTTCATATAGAAGGGATTATGCATCTTGTTTATTATATTTTTTGTATTTTTCTAGAATTATTCTGGACCGATCAGTTTTTGGGGTAAATACCATTCAAAATAATCAGTTAAACCTAAATTTTATTTTTAAATACTTATATTTTCTCTAATCAATCTCCTACAGTATTCTTTAATTTTTTTTTATAATGGGATAGACCCAATGGCAATATTTAAATATAGGAAAGTTAAAGTGTATTCTAACTTGTCATTTACCTCTCTTTTACTATCTATTTGATCTTTTAAACAACTTCAGAAAAATCTGAAATAAACTAGGCATATTTCTCATATTCTCCTCTTTTTTTTTTCTTCAGAATCTTAACCCAAAATTTTGCACAAATTCTCTTCAAAAATTCGCCAATAAATCCAGTTGAAAAATTTTAGAAAATCCACCATGAAGCCAATTTATCCTTGTTCTTAAGTATTTCATATCAAATGAACTCTAATTTTCTCCACCAAGCCAAAACTATCTCTTTCAGTAACTAGCTTTCAATTTGAGGCTATTTCTAGTGTAATTTATGAACCTTTGGAGGCTAATCAAATCAATTTCAGTTCTTTTCAATCTGGGATGAAAATGAGGTAAGAATATAATCTCAAATTGAGTTATTGAGTTTTTTTTTTTTTTTACTTAGGAAGATCTTAGATAATACTACTTTCATGTTAGCCAACTAAAAAGTGAAACCTTTATTTATATTTATGTTTAAATTACATTGTTGTATTATAGAGTTTAATATGTTAATATTAATTCTCTAAATTATGCTTCTGTTTTGAGCCAAATGAATAAAGTACATGTACATATACACACATATACTTCACCTACAATATCTGACATATTGGTAATTCATTTAAAAGATTTTATATGTATAAAATTATTTTTATCATGAGTTAGTAACTTGTGTCATATGATGCATGTCATATGTGCACATGATTGTCCAAATTTTGCCATACTCCGCAGTATTTGGTAAAATAGCCATAATTTTTCTTTTTCAACTCTGATTGATCTCATCTTAGAGCTGGCAGAAATCTATTCATTAATCTAAAAATTCCATATATAAGCACAATTCGGATTCAATTATTTTTCTTGCTAAAAATAACTTGAAAATTTTGATATTGCATTGCACTAGGTTCCAACAGTTCAGTAGTAGAACAATTTAGTATAACAACCATAACTTTTATTCTAAAACTCTAATTAAACTCATTTTAAATTCTTTGGAAAGATGATTAAATTATCTATAGTTTTCTTATAGAAATTTTATTATTATCCCATTAAGAAACTACCTAGAAATTAAGGGTGTAGGGTGCTAGGTCGGCCAATTTGACAGTAAAATAGACTGAGAAAAACTACTGTAACTTCTTAATTAGAACTCAATTTCAGCTCTTTTAGGATACATCGGAAAGATAACTTATAGATTTATGCATTTGTCCTATATAGTTCAAACTCTCACTATAACTTATGTCACCTCAAAAATTCTATAATGCACACACCAGGACTAAATCCAACCATATTAATCCACTAAGTCTCAACACTAGTAGATTAATCAAATCAAATTTTAATAGGAGACATTATGTTATGCATAATATTCTTCTTTCTAATATGATACACTTGAGCAAACATTAGTTCACTGTTGCTCAAGCCTAGTATCGCACATGTATATTTATACATGCTTGAAATACTAACCATGCATATATACTTTCGTATATGCATAACTTTTTATACTGATTACCCTTGCTTCGGAATGAGAACACATGTATAAGAACATGTTTTATAACTCTTTTGTTAGCCAATATTACTATACGTATCGTTTCATATCAACACTTGACACTAATACAAGGATTCATGCTACATGTGAGTCATTGATACCATGATACTTAGCATATATCATATATGTATATATACATGTTAAAAACATATTATATTATGGATATTGGGAAATGAATAATGGACTGTAATACATTTACAGGAGTTCTTGTCCTGTTAGGATACATTAGCTATTGTATATACTGACACCATCATTTCTGAGTACTTAGTGGTATGTTCGGTTCGTGAATAGTTTGGTGACTTGTGACCATGATTCCAGATATACACTAAAATTTTAGTGCTTAGCGGTACACCATCTAGTTCATATTAAGATCGATACTTACCTATCATGCCATATTATGCATACCGTTAGATTAGAAAATTATATTGTATTTGGGTTTAGTTTGGATGTAGTCTCATATTGACTATTGAATTACTTATATAGTGTTGAGACACCTATACATATGTATCTCTTGACCTATAATAAATAGATTGGGAGGTTCTGATTATTTTATAATATGGTATCAGAGCGCATTATAAAATAAATCTCAACCATCAATCTTAACTATCTTAATCAATGACTGACTCCGACTCTGCAATTGCATCACCAATTCTATGCTGACACTGATTCTGACTGTAACTCTATAATCGTATCACAAGTTTGATGCCGACTCTAATTCCGATTCCGATTATGACTCTGGCTCTACAATCACATCGCCAATTCAATTATGTATCTATTTAAGTTTCTCCTTCTTCTCTGATTCACAACTATAAGGACTCTGCTGGTCCTTTCTCGATTATAAGGGCATAATCCTGTCTTGATGTAGCTCTTTACTTCTTCCTTTGGCTACTACTATTTTTAAGAAAGAAATTTATTTTTTGCCTACTACTACTTTTAAGAAAGAAGTTTATTTGTTACTTATTACTGTTTCTAAGAAAGAAATTTATATGTTGTATACTACTGCTTTTAAGAGATAAGTTTATCTACTGCCTACTAATGCCACTACTACTACTACTACTACTACTACTACTACTACTGTTGCTACTGCTATATATTAACTTTCGATAGTAGTATAAAGGCCTACTATGGTAGTGATGTGTGTGCTCTGATGATTCAAGTGATTTATCTACTATTACTACTGCTACTACCATGTAATGCTACTGCTACTCATCCACTATAGTTTAATTTGTACTATTAAAGAGAGAACTATATTTTCTAATCTGTGTATTAAGTTGAGTATAAATGATATTTATACTCTAACTTGAGTGGGAATATTAGATTAAAAAACTATATTGTATTTGGATTTAATTTTGGTTTAGTCTCAAATTGATGTTGAATTGTTTGTATGGTATTAAAATACCTATAAATATATGCACTCTTGACTCATAATAAATAGATTGGGTGGTTATGATTATTTCATAATACATACCATACTCTTCATGATTTCATATATACACATATTATACAATTTCATATTAGCATACCATGTATACTGTTTTATATGGTACATACTACCACACAACTTTGGGTTTGTTTTCGTACTTGGGTTATGACCCCTGGGTTTATCAGGCCTAGAACTAGGAGCCATGACCATCGATAACACTCGAGTAAGAAGACCAAGTTCTCAAGGATCCCTCTTTCCAGGAGCAACCTTAGTGACAGTAGTCCGTATTTCGTAGGATTCTCATCCCTTTTGTGTATATATTATTTTAACTTCAATATGCATAGGTATCATATTTCCTAATTCTGTCTATAGTATCTGGAAACATCTGTATAAATTCTTTTGGTACATGTTACTCTTGTTCTGGTACTATACATGACTTTGCATGAGCAGTTTTTTATGAACATATATACTTTATTGTTTTATTTTTTCTTACGTCCATCTTTGGATATTGATATTTTTTTATGCGTGTAATGAAGTGTCAGATAGATTCTTGTGGTGTCTACCTTGTATGATGACTTCTTAGTTCTTACTTGTGATTGTGTATTGTAATAGCCTTGTGCACTCTTATTGAAAGTATCTGCTGGTGATACCCTATATATTATTGGGATACACACTCAGGGTCCACCATTGTGTGATTTGGGGTGTCACAGTGTGGTATCAAAGCAACCATTTATGAATTTGACCCTTGATCTTAGAATTCTACCACATTAATATTTCTTTGCTTCACTGTCTTATTACATATTAAATCCTTTGTTTTCGATCCTGATTCTACCCTTGTTCCTTTTTCTAGAGAAATGACATGTCGTCATTATGCTAGGACAACTCCTAAATGTGAGGGAGCTCCTTAGGGAGAGTATGATTTGACATGAGAAATTATGCATTCCATGTCGAAGCAGAATGCACTACTCAAGGTTTGACTTGAGGCAACGTATGAGAGGCCAACTAATGCTTGGAGGATAGTAGCTGCAGTGGCTGAAAAGATAGTTGCATCAAAAACATGATAGAGCATGCAGCATTATAGACTTTAGAGGCTTCATCCAACGTCTTTCTCTAGGTTGGGATTCCGTTGGAGGTGGAGTTGTGGTTAGTTGACATGGAGAATATTTTAGAGGGTGCGTGCATACCATTAGAGAGCCAGGTCGACTTTGTGAAGATCCAACTCACAAGTATAATAAGGGCATGGTGGTAGGCTGAGAAGGCCAGGTTAGAGGAACATATTATATTGAAGCTTTCTCCAATGGATTTTATGCAAGATTCTTTCCACTAAAAGCTTAGGACGAGATGGAGCAAAGATTCATAGAGCTAAAATAGGGGATGAGACTGTTGATGCATATGCTGAAGAGTATTTATGGCTCAGTAGGTTGCTCCTAACCTGGTGATAGAGGAGAGAGGCAGGGCATGTAGATTCTAGAAGGG
Organism: Dracaena cambodiana; assembly: GCA_036321105.1. Taxonomy (NCBI): domain Eukaryota; kingdom Viridiplantae; phylum Streptophyta; class Magnoliopsida; order Asparagales; family Asparagaceae; genus Dracaena; species Dracaena cambodiana. Next base: position 20,575,532 of record JAYEPQ010000017.1, read on the forward strand.
TCTAAGATTGGAGATATATGAGCATATGGATATGATAGTTTTGAGATTTATGTAGAGATCGTCGAGGCAGTCCGACATCTGAAATAGGTCACCAGGTGGAGGAAGGAGGAGATGGATACACTGAAGCGTCTAGTACACCAGATGTCTGGAACATTAAACAGTAGAGTTTCTCCTTAAGCATCAGATGACACCCTTGACATTTGAACTAGAATAGGTTGTAGATTCTGCAAAAAGCATGCTCACTAGATATTGCGGAAGTATGAGTT
>JAYEPQ010000017.1:20583297-20630797 GCA_036321105.1 Dracaena cambodiana
GTTTTCTTTAATTGGTGTCTTTCCATAGTATCCTCAGTTTTCCAAACTCGTGAATTTTTTGTAAGTAAATCAAGATAGTCTAATGCTTCTCCAGTATTTTTGTTTAAGAATTTACCATTGCACATAGTTTTTACAAATTACCAGTATTTAATTTTTGATATAAGGTACTTATAGTTCTCCATATATTGAAACCGTGATGTGGCCATAAGAGTAGCAAATCTTTAAATCTATCCTAACACTCGAACAATGGTTTATCATCTTTCTGTCGAAAATTGAGAATTTACTTTCGCATATAACTTGTTCGATGTGAAGAAAAAAAATCTCTTTAAAAATTCTCTATGTATCTCATCTCATCTTCCTATTGAATTGGGACATAAAGAATATAGGCATGTCTTTGTTTTATCCTTTAGGGAGAATGGAAGGAGGTTAAATTTAAGTTGCTCTGCAGTAATACTTTGAAGATTAATGGTAGAGTAAATTTCTTTGAATTCCAAAGATGCAAATATGGGCTCTCTGAATCCATCCCATGGAATTTAGACAAAGTGAAAGTATTCATGAAAATGCAATGCATAAAGATTGTGATGTCCTATCAGGTTGTAGATAATATCATAAAGTCCTCCCATTACCTCCATGATGGCCATAACTATCACTTGTACTATCATCTCCAAATCCATTATTATTATTATTATTCATATTGTTATTATTATTATTAGTGTTCATATCATGAAGTGTTTGGTGGATTAGGAGTATGCGTGGGTCTGAGTATGATTGAATTAGTTTACCGTTTGAAGTTCTCCACCAACTAATCATACAAATTTAGAATCGCAAAAATTAATGTCATAAGAACCGTAATCTATACTAAAGTGTAATACAATAGTATGATCCTTGATAACGGTGCTAAAAACTTGACTGCGATCCAAATAGTACACTCCCGAGTACAAGAAATCAATAAGTAGTATAAGAATAGTAACCTAAGATCATTCTCTTGAGGATCATTTTGTTACTGTGTGACACTAAAAATAAATTATGGAATTAAAAAGGAAAATAAAGATCGGTTTTTTATTAACCAAAACCTAAAACTAAAGATGTAAATTTACTCTAATTAAAATTGTTGGTCAGATAGATATAACTCCCCCATAAGATAATTTACTGGATATATTTATGATTTTTTTATCTCAGTTATATAGATCACGTGGTCTTCCTACAACTGAAAAATAAATCAATGAAGTACAAAATATATAAAGTTACAAACTTGATACTTTGAAAAACTTTTTCTACTTGATCCTATATAAATTTTTAGTTTGTCTAAGCATGCAGTATGAATAACAAAAATAAACGTTCAAACTCCAAGAATACACCGTGTTTAAAAAGTCTACAGTATATAAAAAACTAAGCAATGAGTATATCATCAAATAATAAAATATCAAAAACTCAAAATCATATCTAAATTCCTTCAAAGATAATGCAGAATCAAAGATATCAATTTCATATAAAACTATTAAAACCAATAAGCATAAAAAAATATATACCAGTAAATCACCAAAAATTTCTTATTACATATGATCCAACTCAAGAATTTAGTCACTCATACTCATCATAGCCATGAACAAAGAGTAAAAGAATTCTTTTTATTGATTTTTATGAATGAGTGCAAAAACTAAATCTTGAATCTAAAACTATAAAACTCTTCTAAATATTCATCTATATCTCTCATAATATGAGTTACATGACTATTTATAGCCTTACAAAACCCTAATAGAAATTTTATTTATAAGAAAACTCTAAATTCTTCTAAAAAATCCTCAAAAAAATAGACAGCGGTCGTTCCCTTTGACAGGTCCTTCAACAACAATTGTCGGGTTTCAACTTATATTCGACCACTGTCGATAGCTAGCAGATGGCTATCAACTGCCAGTCCTGTATTTTCGTAGATCTAGATTGATATTTGAGATATGCTCGATATTTCGATTGTCTTGCACATAAATACCTACACAAATACTAGAAAAAACTAGAAAAACATCATAGTGATGAATTTGATTAATAAAAATAATTTTTTATAATTTCTTGTAGTAATCAACAAAATTGGATTATGTTGCACAAAATAAACTAAAATAATTACACTTTTCAAGCGTAATCAGATTAGGGGGCATCACAGGCTCTATTACATAGCACTATGATGGTAACTAGTGGCAAATCAACTTTCTTACTAGAGATGCATATGTAGCATTATGGTGTAACCACAGTAACTCTGTCACTTCTAACAAGCTGATACCAAGACATAATAGTCCGGGAACAAAAGATGCCACAGTCCATACCACATTGCAAGTACCAAGATATCACCAGTTGTGTGCATCAATAATTTGTCGCTCTGAACTTAACGGACTTTAAAGTGAGCAAATACCTAATACAAAGGTGACTACTACAAGCGATCAATTAGGTCCAGAAAAACTTTTGAAGACGATTGAGTCAGATAAGTGTTTTGATTTTGTGAGTTTGTCTTTTCTACTAACAAGTTCCCCCTTTTCCTATGCTTAACAATCTTAGATTTAATTCCAACATAAAAATGATAAGATTTAATTAAGTTAGCAGGACAAAAGCAAAACTATACTCATGACCATGAAAGTACTATGCAATTTTATGAGGCAAGTTGCTATCGTATTGCTTAACAACTCAATAGAAATTAATAACAGTCTCAACAAAAGAAGGTAATGATGAAGCAAATATAACTTTTAAATCATTCAACAGAAATTATAAGACAACAATTCATTACAATTTGGAGATGAGTAAAATCGTTCTGATGAGCTCTTCTATTTGGATGAAGACTTGCTCTCAACACTTACTGACTGCGATTTAAATTGTACACTCCTAAGTGTAATAGATCGAAAAATAGTATAAGAGTAGTAATCCTAAATTATTCTCTCGAAAATTATTTTTGTTTATTGTGTTAGACACTATAGAAAATAAATTAGGAAATTTAAAAAGAAAGATTGAATTTTTATTAACTAATACTAAAGATTGAAGGTTTAAAATTACTTTAAACAAAGTCATTGGGCAGATAAGTTAATTCCTGTAGAATAATTTATTGGATGTGTTTATACTTATTTATCATAGTTGCATAGATCACGTGGTCTTTCTACAATTGGAAAATATACCTTTAAAGCAAAAAAATAAAACAAAGTTGCAAACTCGATAATTAGATAACTTTCCCTAATTAAACTTATATGTATTTTGAGTTTATCTAAGCATGTTATATAAATAATAAAAAGAAACATTCAAAGTCTTAGTATACACCGTGCCTGAATAGTCAACGGTATATAAAAAACTAAATAACGAACATATCATCAAATGATAAATCATCAGAAACTCAAAATCATATCTAAAAATCTAACAAAATAATAGGGAACTAAAAATATCAACTTTATGTAAATTTAATTAAGCATGAAAAGCAAATAAATCACATATCAGTAAATTTTCTAGTGTTCATTACCTCATTTGAACCAACACAAGAATTTAGCTACTAACACTTATCATAGCTATGAATAAAAGAAAAGAAATTCTTTTATAGATTTTAATGAAAGAGTAACAAAACTAAAATATGTTTTATATCATATCAATTGCATAAAATTATAATTGTGAATTACGTCGTGTATTTACAGCCTTACAAAATACCTAATAAGAATTCTATTTACAAAGTAACTCTTTTCTTTCTCAAAATAGACTCAAAATTTAACTCTACAGCCATGACTTTACAAGGCCCCTTCAACAGTCACTCTCGGGTTGATTCCTAGTCAATGGCTGTCGACAACAAACAGGTAGTTGTTGACAGCCATACCTGTAAATGCACAGTTCTGTATTGATATATGAGATATACTTCGATTATTCGATTCCTTCCATATAGAACCCTACAAAAAAACTATAAAACACTAGAAAAATATTAAACTGGAGAATTTGATAATAAAAATAATTTATCATTAATTTCTTATATTAATAACCAAAATTAGATTACGAGTGTATAGAATCAACTAAAATAACTACACTTTTTACTCGTAAAAACACCCCCAAATTAAGTTTTGCTAGTCCCCAGCAAAATTATCAAATTAAGAAAGTAAAATAAATTCTAACTAAAAAGAAAATAAATCCTAACTCACATTCGTAGGAATCACGATTGCTCTTAGCATATGCAATAAGCTATTAAACCCCTAGGTTACCCTAGTAGATAAGTGTTGTCTCATGAGAGTTTTCAGTGATATTACCCACAAACATAATGAAATATTTGGATCAAGAAATTAAATAAAATGAAAAATAAGGATAAGTGTAAAAATAAAGAAAAAGAAAATATCATATTGTTATCTATATATTATTATTTATTTATTTTTTGCTTTTCATTTCTTTTCCATATCAAACTTAATTAGAGATATATACATAGATATTAATAAAGATATCAATCTTAACAAATCACTTATAATTTAATATCTTTATGCACCTATCATGATCATTTAAATCATCTTATAAATATTGTTACTGTTGATTATCCTCTCCTATGCACTCTTATGATCATGTAAATGAGTCTTGTCAAGTTTCAAATTCCAATCAACCTTATAGGAACCCTTTATATATATATATATATATATATAAACACTTGTCGTTTTGTCCGATTATTTAGCTCATGTTCATAATAAAAGTCCATATCGTTCATATGAATACGCATGACATGAGCCAAACTACTTAACACTTACTTTCTATAATTATTATTATTATATATATTCTAAAGAATATTGCCTTAATACCAGGCTCACTTCTTTTTTTCTTTTATTATATATTTATATAAGATAGGCCTTTCTTTTAATTTTTCTCTTTGTTATCAAATTTTCATGACTCGTTGTGTAAATGTTTAAAGTGCATACTTGACTCAAATCTTAAGTATTCATATATCTTATTGTTGAATTTAATTTTACAATCAAGATTACATAAAAAATATTATCATATAAATATCAATATTAAGATATCAATCTCATAAAATATAATATAGAATACTTCTAATCTTAATTTTTACTTCAAAGAAACAAAAAATTTGAGAAAAATATTTTTTTAATGATTTTATAAGTTAATATATTAGCTGTGATACATATGATACAGTTATCTATCCATCCCAACTTAAATTATGTGGTGTCCTCAGTGCATCAAGAATACAACTATACAATTAGTACACTAAGAAATAATATAAGAGATTAAGGATAGAAAATAACTAGTTTTGTCAGTTCTCTAGAGAATCCACTCTTTTAGATAGTCGATATCAATGATGTTGCTGATAATTTACTTTTTGTCACTTGCATCTAAGACACCAGCGGGGCCCTATGGTTCCTAGCACATCTACTCATCTTAATCGAGAGAGATGGTGGCATTCTCACCAGCCATTTGTCTATATAATTTGGTAAGAGCCAATATTGGCATTGTTGATGACGCTTGGCTCAGATTTTTCGTGTCTTGTTGACTTGCAGCCTTTCATTGAATGTATTAGTCATTCGTATTATCGGCTCATTTAATCTTTCGAGTGTGATCTCTGCTAGTTGGGCTACTTGAGCTGCTAAACCTCCTTGCCCTTGATATTGTTCTCCATGACCAACCGGTAGGACAACACCTTCTACTTGCTTTTGTTGTACTTGCTGCTCCAGTTGGATGTGTCAAGCACTCATGCTCCTCCGAACGATTGCGACCAAGAATGGTTGCACTGGATGGATGAATGAGTCAGTTGATGACAAATCAATCTCGTTGCTGATGCAATTTTCATTATTGGAAACGGCAGAACTAAAACTAGCTTTGCTGCTCTCGGGTGTTGGAATTTCCTTGTCCGTATAATTTCCTCTCTTGTAAACAATATTTCCTTGTCTCTTACTATAGAGTATGTGTGTTGGTTCTCCATTGCTGGCTGCAGTTTGGTATAGAATTCCCACACAATCTCAGTACAAGGCAGTGTGTGCTTCTACAATGTGTACGCTTCCAATCCTGCACATTATATATGTGATCTGAAAGCAAAATTTTCTGGAATATGTGCATAATCGACCTCTTGTTCAGGCTGAAACTTGAAATCCTCGTACTTTTCCAAGAGCTTTTTGTTTGCCTTAGTAACTCTATATCTCTATGGAGGAAATAGGTTTGAAGAGTCCACTCTTGCCCTTTTCGAGACGTTTTGCTTTCTTGGTCCCATCCTGAAAAATAATCACAAAATATATTTCTTAGCAAAATATCATTATTTCTCAAAATTATTCATGATTATTATTTCATATATATATATATATATATATATATATATATATATATATATATATATATATATATATATATATATATATATATATATATATATATATATGGATTACTGCAGGTGAGCCGCCAGCTCAGGAAAATTTACGTGAGCTAGCAGCTAAACTATAATGATCCAATAATTTTTCTTCAATTTTTTTTACAATCGCTATCTCTATCTCCTTAACATCTTTCGGATTAAATTTCATAAATTTTGGAGTTCATTTACCCTTCATCAAGTGCATACAAAAAGTTGTATTTATTAAAATCATTAATTTTGTGTTAACTTGATGGAGGACCAAATCAAAACTAAAACCAAGAAATTGGATATGAGTGAACCCTATAGGGTGGAGATCATAATCCAAAAGAATTTTTTTGAAAAAGATTATTAAATATAGTGAAAATGAACTACAGCTCAGGTAACTTGCGTGAGCTGTCAGCTAATTTTCATTTTTCTCATATATATATATATATATATATATATATATATATATATATATATATATATCTTTTTTTTTTGTTCATCTCTCTCTCTCTCTCTCTCTCTCTCTCTCTCTATAATTCCCAATTTCTCCCCAAATATATCAAATATCATCCTAATTCTATTTTTAATGCATGAATTTGATATATGATATTTATTCAAGCAACCCACAAACTGTTATGCTAAAACGTTGTGATTTTTATTTGATTTTACCTTAGTATTAACACATGTTTTTCAATTATTCAGATAACTTTGTCAAAAATTCATAATAGCCAAACCATTCTAAATCTACTAAGAAGTTTAAATCCATCTTTGATCTATTCATATTAGTTCATATAAATTGTAGGTCAAGGTTTTTGAAGTGAAAATCTACTTTTTACGAAGAACAACCAATGAAAAATCGGAGAGAAAAGACTTACTTGCTTAGAGATGTTTAAAATTTTAAAGAAAAATTTGTGGGATTGGTTTTAGTTTTCGAAAGGGGACACTTTTTTTCTTGGATGCTGTGAAAAGAGGCTAGAGTTTTGATGTGGAGAAAAAAACTTACAGAACTATTTATAGATAAACCTTGCTATTGACAACCGCTTCGACAACCACTCTCGGGCAAGGAAATCCTTGTCTTGCAGTAACTGGCAATCGACAGTGGCTTCGACAATGGATTCGGCAGCTGTTCTCTGTTGAGGACTACGTCAAGCCAAAAATTTCTTAAGTGTTAGTTCCTAGACTAATAATATTTTTAAAAACTAATTGTTAAATCCTAATTCCAAAATTAATAACTAAATTATGGTTAACAAATATTTTTCTTTTTATAGAAGAAAAGCTAAAAATGATTAGAAATTTTTGAAATTTTTGAAAAAGTTTGAAAGATTTAAAAACAAAATTGTGAAAAATTGAAAATAAAAAATGTTGAAAACATCGTGGGTTTTTTAAGGTTAATTTAATAAGCATTCCCCCCAACTTAAAATATACTCAACAACTTGATATTTCTATTAAACCTATTAAGAACAAGTAAGAATTAAGAAAAAAAATTTATATATTAGCTTGGTTTACTACTCATGGTGCATTGACTACATAACAAAAAATTTTAGTACATAATATAAAATAATATACAATGTGTCTTCGATAAGTTCGTATCACTAAGATGTTAGAGGATCCACTAAATTGTAAGATTTCTTCTGTGTTTTGGGAATTCTAATAGTATTTTAGGTGTTTCCCATTCACTTTAAATGTATGACCATTATTAGGGTTTTTAATATCAATTGCACCATGCAGATACACAGTTTTAACAATAAATAGTCATGTTCATCGTGACCGCAATTTTCATGGAAATCGATGAAGGCATGAATTGTAGAAAAGTACTTTGTCGGATGGATGAAAAACACGTGTGATAAGGTGATCATGCCATATTTTCATTTTTTCCTTTGAAATGCATATATTGTCAAATGCATTATATTTTACCTCTTCCAATTCATTTATTTTTAATTTTCATAATAGGCTTACTGAATTGAGATCTAAATTAACTGATTTGATTGCCCAATATGCCTTGTACTCAAACTCTATAGGTAAATGGCAAGCTTTTCCATAGCTATTCTGTATGAGGACATGTCTAAGAGTGTTTTAAATACAGTACGGTAAGCCCATAAAGCAACAATTAGTCTAAACGACCAATCTTTGCGAGATGGATTAACCATTTTTCTAAAATTTGTTTGATTTTCCTGTTGACCAATTCAACTTGTTAATTTGACTGTGGGTGATAAAGTGTAGAAATTTATGTGTAACGTGATATTTCTTCATCAAATTCTCAAAAAAAAATTAAAGAAATGAGAACTCCCATTGCTTATTATGGTTTTAGAAACTCCAAACTTGAACAATATATGTTCCTTTCGAAATTTGATAAGGGTTTGCTGATCATTATTTCTACATGTTGCAGTTTCTACCTATTTAGAGATGTAATCGACTACTACAAGATATAAATATATCAGTTAGAAATAGAAAATGGTCTCATGAAGACAATACCCCAACAAACAAATATCTCAATTGTAAGAATGGGTGTTAGAGATATCATTCTCTCGGATTAGTGCTCATAGTTTCTGATATGACTCACAATGTTTACAATATTCATATGTCTCTAAATATAGTGGGCCAGTGAAATCCATATTAGAGTATTTTGACTACTGTCTTTTTGGATGAAAAAAGGCCCCCACATGCTTCTGTATTGCAGAAGGTAATTATGCTCTAAATCTTATCATCGAGCACACAGTGTCTAATGATTTGATCCAAACAATATTTAAATAAGGGTCATTATAAAAGAAACAAAGTATCTCGTATAGGAATCATCGTTTATCTTGTGCACTCAAGTGGTTCAGCATTTCACGTGTAATAAGAAAGTTAATAATATCAGCATACCAGAGAGTTGTTCTGATTGAAAATAGTTGCTCATCAGGGAATAAGTCTCTAATTGATAGTTTATCATTATCGAATGTCAAATGAGAGAGGTAATCAACAACCATATTCTCTACTCCCTTTTTATCTTTCATGATAAAATTCTTGGAGCAAAGGTATCTATCGAATTAGTCATGGTTTTGCATCTTTCTTTGATAAAAGATATTTGAGTACCGAATGATCTATAAAACAACCATATATGAGCCCAAAATATATGAACGAAATTTATCAAGAGTAAAAACTACAGTTAGAAGCTCCTTCCTGACTATCTTATATATTGTCTATGCATCATTGAGATTCTCGCTAGCATAGTAGACTACATAGGGCTTTTTATTTCTTCGTTACCCCAGTACATCTCCAACTGTGCAGTTGCTTGCATCACATATGATTTTGAATAGAAGTGGCCAATCTGGAGGTTATATTATTGGTGTTGTGATAATCATCTCCTTAAGTGTGTTGAAAATTGTTTGTCATGCCTGCGTCCATTCGAACTGCATATCTTGCACAAGATGGTGAGAAAGAGGTCTAGCAGTAGTACTAAAATCCTCTATAAAGCTTTTATAAAAGCTTGCATGTCTTAAGAAGGAGTTATACTTTTTATAGTTTAAGGTATTGGTATTTTAAAAATAGACTCATCCTTAATCTTATCTACTTTTATTTCTTTAGATGAAACTATATGACATAATACAATACCTTTTGTAACTATAAAGTGACTTTTTTTTTCCAATTTAAGAGCAAATTCTTCTATTGGTATCTTTCAAGCACTGCTCCTGGATTAGACAAACATGATTCAAAATTATCTTCAAAGATGGAGGAACCATTCATAAATATCTCTAGATAATTTTCAATCATATCGCTGAAGATACTTATCATACACCTTTAAAATATCGTGGGCGCATTACATAATCCAAATGACATTTTTCTAAATGCAAGTATGCCAAAGGTGCAGATAAAAGTTGTTTTTTTCCTGGTCCTCTAAAGTAATTTCAGTTTGATAATACTAAGATTAACCATCAAAAAAATAAAAAAAACAAATTCATGCCCATAAACTCTTTCAAGTACTTGATTAAGAAATGGTAATGGAAAGTAATTTTTTCATGTTACTTGATTTAATTTTCTATAATCAATGCACATATGCTAACTTGTACTTATACAAGTGGGTATCATCTCTCCATCCTCATATCTAATAACCGTCACCCCACTTTTCTTTGGAACTACTTGGATTGGACTTCCCACTTATTATCGACACCAGCATCAAGAAGTTTCAACATCTCAGTTTTAACCACTTCCTTCATAATAGGGTTAAGTCTTCATTGCATTTGCCTTATTAGTTTAGTTCCATCTTTCAAAGTGATGTGATGTGTATAGATAAAGGGGTCAATACCTTCGATATCCACGATATTCCATCCAATAGCTCCTTTATACTTTCATAATATTGATAGTAATTGCTCTTCCTTATTCTCGTCAAGATGCACTGAGATAACCACTAGAAAAGTTTCCTTGGATCCAAAAAATGCATATTTGAGATCCTCGGGTAGGAGTTTTAGCTCAAGTATTTGTACTTGGATATCAGATGGTACTAATTTATTTCTATTTTGAGGTAATTCTTCATATACTTCCATTTTTGGGATCCACACTATCACATTTGAACATTGAGTATCAGTTAAATGTTTTATAATATTAACAGTGTGTTCGAATTTGAGCCACACAAGCAAACCATTGTTCATTGTTAATGCAAGCTCCAAATGATCGGAGAAGTATAATGATACAGAGTCTCCTTCTTCACGAATTTTTTCAATATAATTAATGTCGCGCAATTCATCATTATCGATATTTGGTTGTTGCAGACATTAAAAACATTAAGCACAAGTGTCATGTTCCCAAACGATTGCTTCACCCTACCATTCCTACAATTAATAACAGCATTAGACAAGGATAAAAATGGACGTCCGAGGATAATGGGAATGTGAAGACGTGAATTCTTACAGTTACAATGTCAATGACTATAAAATCTACTAGAACATAGAAGTTTTCAATCTGCACTAAAACATCTTCTATGATGCCTTTAGGATACCTTTCTGACCTATCAGCCAACTATAGTGTGACAGGTGCAGATTTAAGATCTCCTAGACTGAATATGGTAAAAGATTTACACTGGCTGCCAAATCTAGTAAAACTTTTTCAATATTGTGTTGACCTATCATATATGAAATCGTGAGAAATTCATGATCCTTATATTTAAGAGGTATTTTAGAATGGAATAATGCATTTACCTGCTTTATGAGAAATGCTTTTTTTTGTACATTGTGGTCCTTCAAGAATTTTGCATATGAGGGGAATTCTTTGATTGCTTCTAGTAGACTCATATTGATATGTACCTATTTAAAATTTTCTAAAATCTCAGCATAAGATGTGTTAATATTTTTAGCTTTCAATCATTGGGAAAACGGTATAGGTGGTTTGTAACTTGCGAGAGTGAATTGTTTTGAATTGTTATCCTTAGATTGTTGCATTGAATCATCGCCCTGTTTCTCCTTAATATCTTCTTTTGAAATGGGCTCATCAAGTACTTTTCCACTTGCAAACTAATTGTAGTAGATATCTCAGGTACATCATTAAAAATTTGAAAAAAATAGTATTTATACCTTCAACTTTACTTGAAGTGCTGACCTCCAGTTGAGATTATTGCTGACCTTTTTTCTTTTGTTTGTAATGCGGAACTAAGATGGTTTATCTCTGATCGTATATCACTGAAGCTTGTCGCATTCTGATTGTTGATTGTTTGTTGCGACTGAATAAACTGGTGTTCTACTTGGATCATTTGATCCATTCTCTGTTGCATCTACAAAATATTATCCTAAAAATTCCTCTTCGGCGGTGGTTGGTACACTGGAGGTTGATTAGAGAGTTGGACGTATTGTTGTGGTGTTGGGTTAGTGGGTGGTTTATTTTGATGTTTAAATTATTAGTAAGGATTCTGCTTCCATTAAAAATTTGGATAGTTTCTCCAACCAGAGTTATACATTTATGGATAAGGGTTGTTTATTAGTTGAAGAACAATGTTGAAGGCATTAACTTGTCTATTTAATACTTCGTTAAAAGTAGCAAGTGTTGGACAATTGCGAGTTACATGTCCATGTAGTTTGCAAAGGTCACAAACTTTCGAAACTTCTTTATTGTCTTAACTATTTCTGTTTTCTTAGTAAGCAAATCTTCAAATTTCTTTGTAATAGTGATTAATTGTGCAGTTATATCTTCATTCTCTCCCAATTTTATAAATCTACCTCTTTTCAGAGATTTCTTTGCCAATTGGCTTCTTTTTTAAATATCCTCAGTTTTTCAGACTTGTGAATTTTCGGCAAGTGAATCAAAATATTCCCATACTTTCTCAGTATCCCTGTTAAAAAATCACCATTTCACATAGTTTTTACAAAATTGCCTTATTGTAGTGTTTAGCCCTTGATAGAAGCTACTTATAGTCCTCCATATCTTGAAGTCATAGGTGGGTGTGAGAGTAATATATCTTTAAATCTATTCCAGCACTCGAACAAATGTTTATCTTCTTTCTAATAAAACTTGAGAATTTGCTTTCGCATATAATTTGTTCGATGTGAAGGAAATGATTTTTTTAAAAATTCTATTTGCATCTCATCCCATCTTTCTATTAAATTGGAACGTAATGAATGTAGCTATATATTTGTTTTATTTTTAAGGGAGAATAGAAAGAGTTTAAACTTTTATTGCTCTATATATATTTGTTTTATCCTTAAGGGAGAATGAAAAAAGTTTAAATTTTTATTGCCCTATAGTAAAATATTAATAGTAAAACAAACTTCTTCAAATTCTCGAAGATGCAAATATGGGCTCTTAGAATCCATTCCATGGAATTTTGACAAAGTTGAACTACTTCATATTTAATCTCGAAGTGTCCCATATTCAAAAGAAATGTTATACATGAAGGTTGGGTTATCCTATCAAGATTTAGATAATTGTATATGGACCTTCCATTATCTCCATGATGGTTGTTGTTATTATTTGTGTTATTATCTCCAAATCTATTATTATTATTATTGTGATTCATGTTGTTATTATTATTAGTGCTCATGTCATGAGGTGATTGGTAAATGGAACTATTTGTGGATTTGAATACGATCTAATGAGTCTACTGTTAGAAGTTCTCCTCGAACTGGTCATGCAAATTCAAAATTGTACAAATTAATAATGAAGAAACTGTAATTTATACTAAATTATAACATAATAGTATTGATCCCTAATAACGATGCCAAAAATTTGACTATGATCTAAATCGTACACTCCCAAGTGTAAGAGATCGACTAGTAGTACAAGAGTGGTAATCTGATGTGAAATATATACGTGCACAGTGTATAGTGCAAACTGGTTGTTCCTATAAGTATCTCAAGAATTTTGTGATCTTACTTTTTGTATTATTCTAGTAAGTTAACTAACAAGTTCTAGATGGATTTTAGTTTATTCTATAATTAGTCAAGGACATTAAATCCACTAGTTCACAACCAAGTATTCTTTTTATTATCTTCCTTCAATCTTTGTAACATAAACCATTACGATTATATCAAAATGTTGATCGTCTTTATTTAACCTTTATTCAAATCACCCTAAGCAGCAATTATCAAGTGCTATGCAAGTATAACTCATCAAAATTCATGATTTTTTATTAGAGCAAATTGTATCAATAGAGATTTCAATGAATAAAATTAAAAACAATAATTCCAAACCCTAACCAAGTATAGGCTATCAAATGAAAGTTTAAGCATAAGCTATCAAAGTTTTAAATCTACAAATTATTGTCCTTCAATTTTATCATAGCAAAATCGTATCTTTTAGTTTTTTAGGAAGAAGATAAATAAAAATTATACTATGATTGATCCCTAACTTCATCTACATACTAAAACTAAGGAAAATTAGTTATTCATAATTTTATTAATCAAATTGATATTTTTATGCATGAGAGCTAGTAAAAATCTAATTTTTCCTAGAATGCAAGTAAAATCCTATTCTAGAAAGAAAATAAATCCTAATTATAAAAGCAAATAAATCCTAACAATGAAAGCAATTTTTAAACTATGAAAGCAATTAAATTATTACCTATATAAAACTTACAAAAAAGATAAACTTAAGCTCCGTCGAGTTTCGATATGTCAGTCGTCCCTCACAAGATCTCAATCCCCCATTTTACTAAGCTAATAAAAAGTACGAAAAGTCATCTAAAAATTTATATCAATTTACAAGGATTCATGAGTATTTATTCACGAATACAATTCTACTCCTACTTAAACTCGTTACAAAAGATATAATTCTAATCCAATACAAAATAATCTCAAAATATATGATTATGATCCAATCCATAGTTTTTAGAAACTAATGATTGATATTAGATGGCTCAAAATACTATTTTTCAGGTTCAATATCCGAAACTAAATTCTGCACACCCATAGCTCACAGGACCAGATCCTCAATTTTAAAGTTTAGTAAAACGACCATAACTTTGGCATACAAACTCAAATTGAGCTATTCTTAGTGGCATTTTGAAGATAATACACTACAAATTTTTCCTACACAATTTTTTCCAATTCGAGCTTTATTTTTGTGGAAAATACTCTTGAAATTGCTACTGCTATACATGAATTTCTTTCTTCACTGTAGCAACTTCTTTTGCTTATATGTATCACAAATTTGGTCCTTTTTCTTCTCTTCTTTGTAAATCTTTTAATTCCTATAAAAACACACTAAAAATATGCTCGAGTAGCAATTATTTAAATATAAAAAGATAAAATATGGGAGGAAATATACAAAATATAACATTTGTCACACCCCCACACTTATCTTTTTCTAGTTTTCGAAAAAAATCTAGACCTAATAAGAAAAAGAAAAATTGTAACTCACTTTTATAGAAATCGCAATTAACTTAGCACATGCAACAAGCTGTTAAACTCCTAAGTTACCTTAGTAAACGAGTTGTTTCTCATGAGAATTTCCATTGATGTTTCCCACAAACTTCGTGAAAAAGATAAATTTAAGGAAAAAAAAAGAAAAATAAGGATAACTAAAAAAATTCAAGAAAATAAAACTTTATATACAAAAGAAAGAAAAAATATTTTCCGCAATTAATCTCAGTAATCTACTAACTCAAGAATGCATTTAGATTATCTATTTTTTAGCTCAACCTTCATATCAAATTCACTTATTATTTTAATCAAAAATTTAAATCATATCTTTCAATACCACTAATAAATAATCCTTAAGCTCCTACATCTATGTGTATGTGTGATTATTTATTTGCTTTTAGATTCAAATTATAACTCATAATTCACCTTTCTCTCTAAATATATTTTTTATATTTTCTCTTTTTTATATTTTTATTTTGTGAATATGTCACCTTCCATGTGAATATTCATGCTTGCTTAGGAACAAAAATCCGATTACTCGGATCATACTCGATTTCTTACAAATACCATACGTATGAATATTGACACTTACTTAGACTCAAATACCCAACTAATTAGTAATTCTTAAGAAATTTATTCTTAAAAAAGTTATTTATTTAGAAAGGATCATTGCTAAAGACTAGGCTCACCTCTTTATTCTTTTTTCTTTTTTTCTTATTTTTTTGTTTAGAGAGAAATTACTACTCAATCATTATAAATTTTACGAACCTAATGAATCATTGTGATGTGGAAAATAAATGTATAGTTATCTTAAAAATTATCATAGCGGTATTTATTTTTTGGATTTTAATCTTTTTCATAAAATACTTAGTGTATTATTCAATCTATTTTTCCTATCAAGTCTTAAACCTAAATTTTTTTTTATTCATAATAATCTAGAGTTATTGCATAAAATAATTTTAAATTTTTTATTTTTTTAAAATACTATAAAAACTATCCTAAATGTAAAATAAAGAAATCCAAAAATCCTAAAAACTAATAAAATCTTAGAAAGAAAATACAAAATTCCTAATTCTCCCCACACCTAAACTCATAAATGCTCCCATACACAAGTCAAGGGTAGTGAAAAAAAATATGAAAACTCTATATAAGATAGAAAGTACTGAGCGGCTACGACCTCTTGATCGCTTCCTACTTTCATAATGTGTCATTTTATGTCTTGATAGGAATGAACTTAGTCATTTTGTCAATTTCACATTTAATCTTCTTATCTATTTTTTAGTTTTTCTCAGTTTGTGTTTACCTTTCTTTCTTTTAATCACTGGTAAAATTTTAAAGTTGAAAATTGTTTCTTTATTATCGTCTATATTCCACCCACGAGTATTTTTTAGGTCAGTAAGCATTTTGGCCTTATTAATATGTAAAATAATATACTCGCTTTGATATGGGGAAGATTATGAGCTCAGTTTTGGATGGTTCTTTCAAGTTATCAAATACCATGATCTCTTTCTTTTGTGGTTTTATCAACTATTCTGGTGTTCTGGACTTGTCATACAAATTTTCTTAAAACCTATCATTAAATTTCTCAAAAAAAAAAAATGCTATGCTACTGGACTTATAATTAGTCAACTCATTATGAAGGAATAAAAACTCTTCTTGACAATTTTTTTCATAATTTTCTTCAAAAGATAGTATGTCACTGGCGAGCTCATCGTGAGTCAAACCATCAAGCATTATTTGTTCTTTATCACCAATTTCTCCATAATTCTTTGCATAATAGTATAAAGAAGGTTGGTCACAATATCTACTCACCATGTATAAGATTGTTTGACTCTTTTTTAATCATATCAACTTCAAAAAATAATTGAAGTGATTGCTCGTTGGAGTTGGATATGTTCAAACAATTAGATGATTGATTTTCAATAGGCTTATTATGAGAGGATATTTTGATTAAACTTTCTAGATAAGATGTAATTTGAGAGGATGATTTTAGCAGAGCTTTCATGCTTTCCTCTATTTTGTGAATTCGTTCCTCAGTCTCATTATGGTATGCTTTCACATTTTCCTCGAATGATTACACCTCAAGATCATGGGTAAAATTTGAAAGTGGATATGATAGATCTGTGTACATATTTGATGACATTTGTGAAGTGGTTGTAGATAAATTCTCATGATATATAAACTTTGCTTCTAGTCTTTTTAATATTTTATCTAACATATTCAATTGAGTATTTTGTTCATGATTGAATTTAGAATATGAAGATGATTGGTCTATGAAGAAAAGATCAAATAGAGAACTCTCTTAATATGAATCTTACTTGTGTATAAAATTAGAATAACTCATCCATGTAAAATTATAATTTGTATATAGGAAGTGCTCTAGGTTCATAATATGTGTGTGAATTTGATCATAACCTAGTTCTAACAAACTTCCTATCCATGGATACTGATGATAATCATGATATGGATCACGATAATGATGGCATCCAGATATAGAAAATTGATTTTTATACATATTGTTTTAAGATTTTTTTTTTTTTTTTTAAGAATGTAGAGAGGGAAAGAGATGGAAAAGAAAACGAAAAAGTCGAGAAGGTTTTTTTATTTTTATAAAATTTTGAAAACTAAAAACTGGAAATAGAAAAAAAAAATTGGTAGAGACAGGTTTACCCACAGTCGCTGATTGGAGGCAATTGTCAATAATTGGCAGCAAAACCAAGACTTTTTGCTTCCTAGTTTTTACAGCTAATTCTTATTACTCCTCTAATCCTTCTTGCCTCCCTGTACATGTAATTTAGTATTCCTGCACACTAAATACACACTGTTAATTCGTAAAACTCAAGAAAAAGTAAAAAAACATAGTCGATTCTCGGCAACGACGCAAAAAACATGATGTGAAAATATATACTGCAAGAGTACAGTGTTGTGTAGAGCAAACAGGTCGTTTCTACAAGGATCTCAGAAGTTTGTGAACTTACTCTTTTTATTATTCTAGCAAGCTAACTAACAAGTTTTAAATGATTTTTAGTTTATTCTAAAATTACTCAAGGATATTAAATCCACTAGTTCACAACCAAGTATTCTTTTTATCATCTTCCTCCTATCTTTCTAACATAAACCATTACGATTATCAAAAAGATTATCCTTCTAATTTAACCTTTATTCAATCACTCTAGGTATAAATTATCAAGTGGTATGTAAACATAACTCATCAAAATTTGCGACTTTTTATTAGAGCAAATTATATCAAAAGAGATTTCTATGAATAAAATTAAAAACAATAATTCCAAACCCTAACCTAGTATAGGCTATCAAAAGGAAGCTTAAGCATAATCTATTAAAGTTTTAGATTTGCAAATTATTGTCTTTCAATTTTATCATAGAAAGATCATATCTTTTTGGTTCTTTTAGGAAGAAGATAAATAAAAATAATACCACAGTTGATTGCTAACTTCATCTACATCCTAAAATTAAGATAAATTAGCTACTCATATTTTTATTTATCAAATTGATATTTTTATGTATGAGAACTAGTAAAAATCTAATTTTTTCTATAAAGCAAGTGAAATTCTAATCTATAAAGCAAATAAATCCTAATTATGTAAACAAATAAATCAATATTGTGAATACAATTAAATTTAATCTATGAAATCAATTAAAATATTACCTACACAAAACTTACAAAAAATAGAGACTTGAATTCTATCAAATTTTGGTATGGCAATTGTCCCTCTACGCATCTCAATCCCATAATTTATTAAGCTAATAAAAAGTATAAAAAGTCATCTAAAAAGTTATATCAATTTATTGGGATTCATGGGTATGTATACCCAAACACAATCCAACTCCTACTTATACTCAGTACAGAAAATATAATCATAATTCAATACAAACTAATCTCAAAATATATTATCCTAATCTAATTCATAGTTATTAGAAATCAATTGTTGAGATTAGATGGCTCAAAATACTATTTTTCAGATCCAAACCACAAAACTAAATTTTGCCCATCTGTAACTTGTTGGGCCAGATCCTCCATTCTGGAGCACTTCAGCAAAACGATCATAATTTTTCAAACGAACCCTGATTATCGTTAATAATATTTCAAAGATAATTCAGATCTCTACAAATTTCTCTTGCACAAATTTTTTAGTTGGAGCTCTATCTTTGCGGAAAATGCTCTTTAAGTTGTTGCTGCTGCACATGAATTTCTTTATTCACCGTAGTTGTCTTATTTTGCTCTTGTATATCATAAATTTGCTCCTTTTCTCTTCTTTTCTTTGCAAATCTTTTATTTCCTCTAAAAACATACTCGAGTAGCAATTATTTATATACAAATAGATAAAATATGGCAGAAAATATACAAAATATAACACTCATTATAACTCAATATTGTTCTCTTGAGAATCATTTTGTTTATAGTGTTAAACACTATAGGTAATAAATTACGGAATTTAAAAGGAAAGATTGGATTTTTATTAATTAAAACTAGGGGTATTTACAGGTTTGTCCCTTAAATCTTTATAAATTATGATTTAGTCCCCCAAATCTTCATATTTGATTTAGTCCCCCAAATCTTCTAAGTTACTACAATTTAATCCATCCATTAGTTTTTCCATCCAAATAAACGGCAGAATTTAATTTTTACTTTTTATAAATAATGAAATAACTTAAATACCCTTATGAAGAAAAATGGGGAAGAATAGAGAGATAGAAGAGAAGAAGAAGGGGAAAAGCCAATGAATCCAATGAAGAAAAGGAAAAGAGAGGAAAAAGAGAGAAGGAGAAGAGATGAGGAAAAGGGAAGGATAAGAGAGGAGGAAGAATAAAGAAAAGAAGAAGAGAGGAGGAAGAGGGAAGAAGAAGAAGAGAGAAGGAAGAGTGAAGAAAGAATTAAGAGGGGAAAAAATAGAAAAATCAGGTTAAAAAATAAACTGGGCTAACGGAAGTTAGATGGGAGAACTAAATTGTAGTAACTTAGAGAATTTGGGGGACTAAATCCTAAATATGAAGATTTGGGGGACTAAATTATAATTTATAAACATGTAAGGGACAAATCTGTAAATACCCCTTAAAACTAAAGATTGAAGGTTTTTAAATTACTTAAAATAATATTATTGGTCAAACAAGTTAACTTCCCCATAGAATGATTTATTGGATGTGTTTATGCTTATTTATCTCAGTTGCATAAATTATGTAGTCTTCCTACAACCGAAAAATATATCTTTAAAGTATAACAAGCAAAATTGCAAACTTGATAATATGGATAACTTCCCCCAAATTAACCTATATGTATTTTGAGTTTATCTAAATATGATATATAAATAATAAAAATAAATATTCAAAGTCTTAATATACACCATACCTAAAGAGTTTACGGTATCTATCTATATTACTAAGTAAAAAGAAGAGAGAAAAATAGATTTAAAATTTTTTTAAAAACAAAAAATTGGGAAAAAGGGACTGCATCATTCAAATTTTTCTGAATTTTAAACATTTAAAAAATGAATTTATTTCCAAAACAAATTGATTAAGATGTTTTAGATTAAACTCATCATATAATGAACGGTTGAAAATCATTTTATAGATGATCTTCTAATCTAAATTCTAGAGATAACTGCTTTAACAACTACCCACTAACCCCTCTATGCATCAATGCTTCTAAATAAACTAATAATTCCACACTTTTGTTTCACATGCCCTCTCCAAAATCCCAAAAAAAAGAGGGTCCGCATCAAATTTATCTAGAGGTTTTTGGATTGTTCAAGAGTACAAAAGCTATGAATGATCTATATAAATTAGGGTATTTATCAAAAATAACTTTCTTTTTCATTCTTCTTATCAAATAATAATTTTTTATGATCTTTATCATCTATATTTTTCGAAATAAATCCTTGATTAAGGTTTTTTACTAGTTAAGATTTGTATCATTTTCTTAATATATATCATAGACCATTAGGTCATTAGCAAATTTTGATAAACGTAATAATTGGGAAAAAAAAAAATCAAAATCGGGTCTACTATTCCTAATTTTTGAGACTATTAAAATGGATAAAAAAAATCAAAAAACATTATCGTGTCAAACTTCAATAAAATAAACAAAAACTACCACAAATTGAGTGGCCACTGAGATGGGGGCATTTCAAATTTTTAAAATTTTTCAACTTTAAAACAAAAAAAAAAAATTAAATTCTAAAAACAACTCCCATGGAGTCCTCCCGCCAGTTCGACGTCATGATCTTGGGTGCCTCCGGATTCACCGGAAAGTACGCCGTAGGCGAATCCCCAAATTCTCTCCGTCTCTAACTCCACCCCAAAACCCTAGCTCTCGTCGGCCAGAACCCTCCAAGCTCTCCGAAGCCCTACCCTGGGCCTCCTCTCGAAACCCTTACCCTAGCGCCGCCTCAATCCCCATCCTGATGCAACGTCACCTCCCCCTCCTCCCTAGCCACCGTCGCCCCCTCTAAGCTCATCCTCAATTTTGTCGGCCCGTTTGTGGTCTCCGCCTGGCAGGTCAACGCCGCCACCGACTGCCTCGACATCTCAGGCAAACCAGAGTACATGGAACGGATGAGGCCGAGGACCATGATAAGCCCGAGAAGAAGATGTTGCTTCTTTGTAACTCTGGATACACTTGGATAGCCCAATCGATATATTAAGATTCAGTTTGTTCATTGATGTTTCAATTCATTTAATATTTTATATGATGGCTCCATACCTCTCAATATTATATGTTTCCCTTAAATTTCAAAATAAGTTTCAATTCATATGTATGATATTGAGAACCTGTAGTACAGTTCTTCATGGTATTTAATAACCTGTAGCACTGCTGTTAAACCGAATTCAACTCTTTTCTCCAAGAGTCTTCTATGAAGTTTGTTTAAAGTTTTAAACTCCACTTTTGCTCTATAATCTATTTAGTTGATCACATCTTTTGCGTCTACTTTGGAGTTGCCTCGTCTATTTTGTATGATTTCCTGCCATAGTGGAAGTTGGTCATGGTATTTTGGCTATTCGTCCCTAGAGCTTCGTCCATGTTTTGCTCCTTCATCCATATTACTATTTATTTAGTTTTTTTGAGCTGTATATTTGTTTCTTTCTTTTATCCTTTATATTGACGTTCTCTGATTGGAGACGTATATAGCAGTTTGAGAATTAGATGTTTAGCCGTTTATGCATTGATTCATTTTATCTCTTTATTCTTTTCATCAGATGCCTCGCTATTACAACAAAAACAACTAAGCCATTTATCGCAAGTACTTATGGTAGGTTACATGAAGAAAAAGAGAATCATGCCGAATCGATCACGTTGATAACTTTTCTCCATTCATTCCTATCAAGTAATATATCAAGTAATATCTCCTCATTTAAACCTCTAAAATCCATATCTTTTCGTATCGCCTCTATCTATATTTTCTTCGGTCTTTCCTTCTCTCTTTTAACTTATCCTACATTGATAAGTTCTCCTCATCGAACATGTGTATTTGAAAATCTATATTGCACATGATCAAACCATCGTTAACGACTTTCTTACATCTGCTCATCGATGGGGGCTACACTTATCTTAACACAAATATCTTCATTTCTTACTTTATTTCTCCTAGTAGTGTCACATATTCAACAAAGCATGTGCATCTTTTTTACGTTTATCTTCTATGAATGACGTTTTTTTATAACCCAACATTCCGTGTAATATAATAAAACTGGGCTAATAGCAATCTTATAAAAAATTTGCTTCAGTCTTAAAGAAATGTTACGATCGCATAAAACTCCCATTACACTCCTCCACTTCAACCAGCCATCTCGTATCATATAGTTAATATCATTATCTATTTCTCCATCATTCTGAATAATAAAACTCACATACCTAAAGTGACTGTTCATTTGTATCTCTTACCCATCCAGTGTTACAGCACTATAGTCGAGGGTCTGTCGTTTACTAAATTTACATTTCATATACTCTGTTTTAAATTTACTCAATCTAAAACATCTAGTTTCTAATGTGTGGCTCAATAACTCTAACTTAGCATTCACCCCTGCTCTTGTCCTATTAACCAAGACAATATCATCAGCAAATAGTATACACTAAGATATCTCATCCTAAATAGTTATAGTAAACTCATCCATTACTATAGTAAATAAGAACGAGCTCATTGCAGATCCTTAATGCAATTCAATAGTGATAGAAAATTTACTTGTTAGACCACCACATATTCTGACATTAGCCACTACTTTATCATACATATCCTTAATTATATCGATATACTTAATGGGGACTTTTTTCTTCATCAATGTCCACTAAAGTATCTCTCGTGGTACCTTATTATAGCTTTTCTCTATGTCAATAAATACCATATATAAATATCTATTTCTCTCTTTCATAATCGCTTTATAAGTTGACGAAGTAAATAAATAGGTTCTATTGTCGATCGCCCCGATATGAATCTAAACTGGCTCTCTGATATTTTAATAGTCTGCCTTAATTTACGTTTAATTATCTTTTCTCAAAACTTCATAGTGTGACACATGAGTTTTATTTTACGATAATTAGAACAATTCTGAATATCACTCTTATTTTTATACAGAGATACTAGGGTACTCTTCCTCCATTCATTTGGTATTTTTTTAATTTGTCAAATCATATTAAAAAGATCTGTCAGTCATCTCACACCAATCCCTCTTAAGTATCTCTATATCTCTATAGGAAACTCATTTGGACTAATAGATTTTCTTGATTTCATCTTCTTCAATGCCTCTTTTATATCAGATTCTTTAATTAAGCGCATAAAACTACGATTTATATCTTTACACTGAATAGTAAGATCTTTCAAATCTGAGTAAAATTATTATTATATAATTTATCAAAATAATCTTTCCATATTTTTTTAATCTCTTCGTCTCGAATTAGAATATTCTGATCCTCATTTTTAATACACTTTACAATACATAAATCTCTAGAATTTTTCTCTCGTATTCAAGTAATTCTATATATATCATTTTATGCCTCTTTATTATTCAACTTCTCGTACACTTATTTATATAATTTAGTTTTTAGATCCTGAATAGCTTTCTTAGCATCATTCTTGGCTAGTTTATATCTCTAAAAGATTATTCCATCATTATTCTTCTTCAAATCTCTATAAAAGTCACGCTTAATCTTAATAATATTTTTTTGCTCTTTATTCCACCATGAAATGTCCTTACATGGTGGAGCACCGCATTTCGGTTCACCAAATATATCTTTAGTTATCCTCTTAATATAGCTAGCCATTTTGTTTTATGTTACATCAGGGTTATTATGGTCCCTCCAATCTATTTCTTGTACTACTCTATCGATAAAAACTTTTTGATTACTTTTTAAATGCCACCAATTAATTTTAGAATCTAACTTATATTTAATCTTTCTGAGTATTTTTCTAATCTGAATATTTAAAACTAAGAGTTTATGTTAGGTAACTACTCTCTCACCTAGCACTATTTTACAATCGATACAATTATATCTATCTATCCTCATAATTAAAAAAAAATCTATTTGGCTCGCACTCGATCGACTTTTAAAAGTAATTAAGTAAAAAAACTCTCTTTTTAAACCAAGTATTCACTAAAATCAAATCATAAGTCAAAGCAAAATTTAGAATTGGGTTACCTACTTAATTTCTTTTTTCAAAACTAAATCCTCCATGTACACTATCAAACCCATTACGACTAATTCCTACATGCCCATTGATGTCACCACCAATAAATAGTTTTTCTCTAGTGGGTATTTCTTATACTATCTCATCTAAATCTTCTCAAAATTTATATTTACTAGATTCATCAAGTTCTACTTATGGTGCATAGATACTAATATTATTAAGAATCTCTCTATTTAAAATAAGTTTAACTAATAAAATTCTATCATATTTCCTTCTAACCTCCACTATATCTCCAAGTAATTATTTATCTATAATCATACCTACCCCATTATAATTTCTATCTCTACCCGTATATCAAAGTTTATAACTCCAAATCTCTATGACTTTAACTTTCTCACTTAGTCTTCTGCGCCACAAAATATTAACTCTCATTCTAATCATAACATTTACTAACGCTGTTAATCTACCTGTAAGAGAACCTATGTTCCATTATACCAACCAAATTCTATGTTCATGGGCCATCTTCTTCACCCCAATCTGCTCATTAAAGTGTATGAACCCTCTTACATTTGACACTACATCCGGACGGCGACGTGGTGTGTCGCTTCTGGACGACAACCTAACAACTCTCACATATATTTCATTACACCTCGCTATTATATTATATTATTCTCTTTTGGGGACCTGCTTCTAGGTATAGTTGTAATCAATATAGGACTTTAAGCTATCTAACATGCTAAGGCTAGCGGAGCTTTGGATTGCTTTATAGGTCAAAGGATTCATCAAGCCAAGATATTTTAAGTTGCCAGCGTGAGTTCGAATTTCATGTATGATGTTCTTTTAAACATACTAATAAAATATTTTAAGAAAAGCTTTTTCTAAATATTTTAAGAAAATATTTTACTTTTAACTTTTAAACATACTAATACAACGTACCATGTTTACATTATGTGTATGGAGATTTCAAGTTTTTTTTCCTATAATTTTACTCAAGAATTTTTGTTTATCCATCATAGGTATGGAGGTTTCAAGTTTTAAATCATACTAGATCCATAGCTCAATTAAATATTTAACTTGAAATAATTCTCAATATTTTATTTTTGTTTTTCCATATTATCTGCTAATCAAAATGTAAAAAAAAAAAAATAATAACATCATCATAAAAAAATAAACATCTTTAATTATTCTAAGCACTTGCGCAAGGTTTACCACTTGCTGTACAGGCTCAATATTACTAAGCAAAAGCATATGCATTGAGATTTATATATGGATACAAAGTATGTAATCTCTTTTTATGATTGAATTGCTTTATTGATAATTTTTTCCTCTAATTTCATAATGAAGTGATTTATTATTGTAGGTATCATTGTAAAGACACAGTTGAATTTTATCTTTGTAGGTATCATTGGAAACATTTGGTTTGAGTAAGATGACAAAATTTTATGCAGAAGATTGGAGATATTGACTAAGTAAACTTCTTATGCCCAAAATTTCTTTTACAATTATATTTTATCTTACTTCCTTGAGATATTTTTTAACAAAAAATAAATTTTTTATTAATATTTCCTTTATGTTCTTTTACTAGCACGGAGACATGCATTATAGATAAGAATTTATATAGTCATCCTTATATTATTCATTTCGTCCTTTATTACTCTCACAAGAGACATGCAGGAAAGTGTATTGATTAAATTATACCAAAAATATGTATCAAAACATATTCAAACCAATTTTCCAGAATAATTATAAAATACCATCTAAAAATTTATAATTTATTTCCTATTATTTTTGCAATGATAAATGAATACACCAAATAAATTACCTTCTATGGAACGAAGGAAAGTCTTACCTTGGGCAACACCACTCACAATGCTCTTTCTAATGAGTTTATCCAGTGGACTTAACTGAGATTCCTATCGAGGCCTGGGTTTGGACGACGTAGAAGACGATGACGACATGATGCAGAGATACTCGAATTTGGGGTTGACGCCATTACTGAATGAAATTGGAATCAATCGAGAGAGTTAGAGAATTGATGAATCTGGAAACAAAAAAATGTGTTTTTTAGAGGCTTATCATTTTAATTATTATTTTTTTCCATGGGATTGGTGACATCCATATTGTCTCTTTAAATAGCAGTTACATCTTAGTCTTTTTTTATCCAATCCAAATTTAATTATTTATTAGGAAGTTGATACTCAACTGTATATTTAAAAAATAATTTAACTTATCAGCTTCAAATAATTAGTTAAAGATACAAGATTACAAACTTAATTTCAAATACTAAAAAACTTCAGTGTTTCCAACTTTTGCTTAAATATTTGGAAACCATCATAAATGCTTCTGAATAGTAAAAAGCTTCACACTTCTAAATATTTCCGAGTATTTGTATGGGTTTCCATGTGTATCAAAAATTGAACAACTAATATATCATCAAATGATAATATCAAAAGCACAAAATTATATCTAAAAACCTAACAAGATAATAGGGAACCAAAAATAACAAATTTATATAAATCAATCAAGAATGAAAAGCAATTAAATCACATATCAATAAATTTTCTAGAGTTCGTTTCCTCATCTAAACTAATGCAAAAATTTAGCCAATCCTATCATGAATAAAGGAAAATAAATTCTTTTATTAATTCTATGAAAGAGTATAAGAACTAAAATCTCTCTAATATCTTTTATATCTCATAAATTGCATAAAATTTCATACATAATTCTGAATTACATCGTGTATGTATAGCCTCACAAAACCTATTAAAAATTCTATTTACAAGGAAACTCTCTTTTCTCTAAAATAGCTCAAAGTCAAACTCTGCAGCTGTGGCTTTCCAAAGCCCCTTTGACAGGCACTCTCGATTCGATTGTCAGTCAATGGTTGTCGATAGCCAACAAGTAGCTGTCAATAGCCAAACCTGTAAATGCACAGTTCTGAGTTGATATTTAAGATACGTTTTGATTATTCGATTTCCTTCCATATAGAACCCTGCAAAAAAACTATAAAATACTAGAAAAATATTAAAGTGGAGAATTTGATAATAAAAATAATTTATCATTAATTTCTTATATTAATTATTAAAATTGGATTACGAGTGCATAATATAAATTAAATAACTACATTTTTTTACTCGTAATTACTTACAATGCTCACCCAGTTAGAGGGATCGACCCACGTACAAAACTTGAGCAACCAAAGCAAGGTCACTCTACTATATACCATTAGCACCCATATAAAACACTTGAAACCTTTAAGAAACCTCAAGCTTCCATGACCGACACTATGGGCTAGTGCCCCCATACCTCGGAGGTCCCTCACAATGGTATTCGGAAGACGAAGATCCAAAAGACTACTAAACTGAGATACTTCGTCTCTAGTAACCTCACTTTATTGAGTTTTCTATCTCTTTTGAATAATTGAAAAACAATTGAGAAATATGAAAGTTAGAATAAATTTTTTGGAGAGCCCAACAAAGAGTTTATCGATAAACTCATTTCAAAGCATGAGTTGATATTCACTCATCATCATCACAAGTCTCTGGAGGTGGATGGCAATGGCTCTAAGAGCTGCCTGACATAATATAATGCCCCACTGTCCGGAATGAAAATATGCACGGATATAACATATGTGCGTATATTGTTGCGATTTGGTGGACATGTCAGAATTTAGGTGTTATTTGATTAGGGTAAAAATAGAATTAGAGGTTAAAATTTTGTACATAGAGAACTCAATTATTTTTCTAATGAATTTTAAATGAGTTTAATTGGAATTCTAAAATAAAAGTTATAATTATTTTACCATGAACCTACTGCTACTGAAATGCAGCAGTAGTAAGTAAATTTCCAAATTTGATTTGATCATGAATAAAATAAATCTAGAGTATAAGATTTGAACAAGTCCTGGATAAATCAATTATTTTCCAATGAATGTTAAATGAGCTCAATTGGCCATTTTACCATGAACATATTGTTGTTGAACTGTTGACCTAGTATAGTAGCAATAATAGGATTTCCATGTTATTTTTGGGTAGGAAAATGACTAAATTAGAATCTACTGTAATTGGAAAAATAATAGTTTAGTAAATTATCTTTTTATTGGCATGAAAATAAGGTCAATTGAAATTAAGATACTTATAGTAAATCTAAGATGGACTACTGCGTATGTTTGAATGACAATATGGTTTGTGGAAAAATAGTAGTTTAGTAAATTATATTTCTAATTGCACCGAAGTGAGATTAATCAGAGTTAAAATATAAAGTTATAGCAGTTTTAAGATGAACTGCTGCATATGTTTGGACAACGATACTATATGTGCATGTATAACAGGCACGGTGTGACAAATGAAATGAAACTCAAGAAAAATAAAGTTTGAGCATGTATAATCTCAAAAATGGTTTGATAATACATCCGGAATCATATGTAAGAAGATTATATCAAAATATTACAAATTTAATGGATTTGAGAGTATATTTTTGCCTCTTGTTTAGCCCAAATTGAAAAAAGAACTGATACTAATGTGATTGCTCTTTAAAAGTGGAGATATTTTCCAAAATCACACTAGGAAACGAAAACAGGTTTTGAAGAAGATTTTTTTCACATTGATGAAGAAGTTTTGAGTTTATTTGAAGAGGTTAAACTAAAGAACAAAACTCAAGTATCCATTTAGTAGATTTTTAGCCCACTTTCAGGCTAAATATTTGGCGATTTATTTGAGAAAATTTGAGAAGGAATTATGGTTCGAGTTTTAAAGAGAAAATGAAGAGAAACATGAGAAGAATAAGTTCTGAAGAGATCCCCGCTATGTGGTTTTTAAAATTGAAGACTAGAAGAAAAAATGTAACTCAATTTGCTCAGCATCTACTCGTATCAGTATATGAACCATCAGGCTAATATAAATGATACGTAATAAATCGATATAAGGGCTTAAGAATTAGGGTCATTGAACAAGGGACAATGTAGGCCTTTATACTTCATAAAGATTATAACTTATCAATAGAAATATGATTTAAACTTTTAAATTATAAAACCTAACTTTGCATTGATCTATCAAATTCTATCATTTACAATCTCTTTCCAACAAAATCCTATTTTCATAAATGAACACATGTTGAAATGATAGATCATACAAGAAAAATAGTTATAAAACATTAATATATGATTTGTTTTTAACTATATGATTTTTTTTAATATAAATACAATGGGTCAAAACTCTCTCATCAATAAAAATGTTAACTTGATCCATAAATCATGAAGTCTGTAAATTTTCATGCATAATTCAGTAAAAAATACGTTTATTTAAAACTCTTGTATATGCTTTAATAATGAAATCAGAAATAATAAAAATATAACCTATAATAGCATGTTATTTGAGTGAGTTGGGCTCACTTTGGCCTTGGTTTAAGGTAGATTTAGGTTATTGGTGTATAAAAAAATATCGAAACCTTCAATAACACTCCAAAATCTTATAGATTGAAATCTTCTCCTTCTCCTCTCTATTTCTGTGTTTTTCTTCCCTTCATTATGTTGAAAAAGGGGGAGGGTTACAGCCAAGGGTCTCTTATGAGGGAGGTGAGAAAACTATTTTGATTTATCCTTTAGTTGGAAGATCCAATGAGATTCAGGATTCACTATTCTAATTAAAATTAAATTCCTAATAGTTGTAAAAGCTAAACTGGAATTAGATTTAATTAATTAGATAATGATCAATCATTTTAATTAGTATAGTTTATTTTATTAGTACAACTAAATCACTTGTTGTTTTGGGTATATGTTTGGTCCTATCAGATCAAGAGGTCAAGTATTGGTCTCCACTTTTTGATTAAATAAAATAATCTAATTTACTCTATATTAGTTTAATTTATCTTTTTAATTTAAATGTTTTTTTTTAAATACAAGTCGAAAGTAGAGCTAGTTTCAAGTAAGTCAAATCAGTCTAGTGAAAGTGAACCGCAGACTAGTCATCGAGGACCAGAGAGGAGAGCATAAATTATTTTTCATAATTTAAAAAAATCACATAGGAAAGTGAGTGTTGCACTCAAGATCAAACTTCTTCTCCATAGCTAAGGATAGAAAGTTTGCTCCTATTACCAGCTTATAATGCTCTCACTCAGAGATAAACTCGAAATGAGTGACATAATTGGATGTGACAATTCATCTCCTCTAGTCATATCCAATTCATTTAAAAGCTGGATATATTAGAAAATCTTGGCGGTAGGTAGGTCCCAAGGCAAAGCTCCAGGGAATCTTTGAGCGTCTATTACTCAGACCTTCCATAGCAACTACCATATTACACTCGTATTTATTGAGGTGGCTGTTAATGAGGTCATTAATGAATTTGAATAGGTCAAACTCCTAGCTTACAACTCGCCTCAAAATACAGGTCTCCTTAAGACGATAGAAGCTCACAAATTTTCTTAGAAATAATACTCTAAGAGCTCAATGGAATGAACTTAGGAATAATGAGTATTGTTGGTTCATAATTTCAGCCTAGGCTTACACATGGAAATGCCTACTAAGCTAGTGTCCATGAAGTTTATAAGGTTTACGAGACTCAAGAATGTTTTACCAATTGGAACCCTTTTGAGGAAAGGAAATTAAATTCGATAATAATATGGAAACCTTCATTTACAAGGTAACCGAACCACTCTAGTATCTGGAAATAGTATTGGATTTTAACTAGTGCCCTAGGCTAGTCCACTAATCTCATGCTAATTGATTAGTTTTGGAGCATTAGTCGACAAATCGAATAACCCCACCATGACTTCATTCTCAATCTAAATATGGAGTAAGAGATGAATATCAATTTATTTAATATTTGGCAAATATCTATTTAGGCCCCCAACCGATGCAGATGACACAAAATAAATCGATACAAAGATATAGAGGCTAGGAATTATTATCCCTCGTTTTAGCTTATGATTCATTCAGAAGTTAGAATAACTAGTCATTTAAAATTTACAGTTATTTTAATGAAAATGTTTCAAACTCATTACCTAAAGAAAAACCCTAAAACAACCTGATGAAAAATAAAGAGAAAGAAGCAAGAGAAAACGAGAGAAAAAGTTGGAAAAAGTTTGATGATTCAGAGAAAAATCTTTGGAATTCTGCAATAATAGTTCCAAAATTACGGGTTCATGGGTCCCACCTCTCCAGGAACTTTGCGCTGGTCCCTAAAAAATAGGAGTTTCTAGAGGGGCACACCAGTTTTCCTAGTGAGCCCACCATTTATTTTGAAAAGAAAGGGTTTTTCCTAGTGAGCACACTAAAAATGTCAAAGTTACCCTCCCTTTATTTCTCTCACCCACTTTCCTTCATTCTCTCCCTCACTCCCCCATAAACTCAACTCTCCCTACCCTAAACTCTCCTCTCCTCCTATCCCCCAGTCCCCATCCTCTCCCTCGCATGAGAAAAATTGATCACCCCCAACCCAAAATCGTCCATGGCAGAGGATGAAGCTCTCGAGTTTCGGATCGGGCAGCGTGTCCATGCCATGGGCAATCCGTGCAGGACTGGCACGATCCACTATATCAGACCCGTTGTCGGCCATTTGGGCTCCTGGCTCGGCGTCGATTGGGACGACGGCGATGGTAAGCACGACGGTTCCGTCAACGGAACCCGTTACTTCACTGTTCGATCCGATATGTCCGGCTCCTTCATTCGTGCAAAGAACCTGAGCACAAGGATCTCATTCGTCGAGGATCTCCATCTCAGATACTGCCCCGATCCAACCAAAGAAGAAGAAGGTATATGAAAAAAACTCTAATTTTTGTGAGAAATGAGTTTGAGCAAGATATCCTAATTGGATGTGATTGTACAGATGAAATTTACGTGTTTTTGAGGAGCAACAAGCGTGTGTTAGTGCAGCTTGTGGGGAGAAATAATGTTGAGGAGAAGTTGAAGAAGTTTGAGAAATTAACTAGTGCGGCGGTTTCATATTTGGGGGTTAGCTCGATTGGGGATACTAATGAGATCAATGCTCTAGTGTCCAGTGAGTTGGTTTCTAATGTAGGATTTTATTCAATATTTTTGGTTAAGTGTAAATGCAATGTGGTGTTGTTTTAATCTAAGATCACATTTAAATTCTTCGGTTTTTAGCAATATAATGTACACATGATGAAATCAATAAACTAGTTTGTGATAAGAATCTCTTCGGGAAGTAAGTTTTATTCTTTATGTGGCAAAAAAATTATCCATATTTTTTGAGATGGAATAGAGATTATTATCCATCAGTTGGGTGCATAACTACTAGTTTTATTCAAATACATCAGCTGCACTGTTTTACAAGTAGCAGCATTTCGTAGTCTGATATATTTGCTAATTCTCTTTCAAATATCAACAGAAATAAAAAATGAGCTGTATTTGGAATTTCAGACAGTAAATTTAAGGCATAATTTTTGTGATCATCCATACTTTAAACTATATGTAAAAACTAGTTGCTTTATTGACTTTTAGCTCTATAAAGCTCTATTACTCCTTTCAGCTAATTTTTAACTTCAAAGTTTATGTAAAACCAGAGTCCCCTATTGCTGAAGAGTCTTACGAAAAAGCAAACATTAATGAATCGGGCTTAGAAAAAGAAGAAGTGTAACCAATTAGTGGATGACCGGTTGAATTAATACTCCTCATGAGTTTCAAGATCTGAAGACGTTAGATTTAATTGTTTTTAGTTTTGTATCATAATTTGAAAGGTTGTACTTGAAAACTATGTGTTTTTAGATGGTTGTTCGAGAACTGTTTGCTGCAAACGAAACTTTGTACATATTTTTTTAATGTAATGTTGTTTCTAATTATGTGCCGATTTGTTCATAAGTCTCATTGTGTGAATTCACATTATTGTTTGAATTTGGATTTCATATTTATGTATTATTGATGAAATCTGTAGTCGGAAAGAGCTAAACTTTGTATACAAATTTGAGAGATGAATAAATTCTTTGTGTTTATTGCATAATCAATTCTTGGATGCAATTATTATGCCTATTTCAATCTTAAAGTTGCCATGAATCTTGCATCTCTCAGATGACTGCGGTTGACTCCACATTTTCAATGTGTTGAAGCATCATCCTATATCCAAAATTTTCAGAGTTTTTAATCTACTGTTCATGGTGTACACCCCAGACAAAATATCAATCATCTGGGCTGGAAGTCCGGACAGTAGGCTATTGTCCGGAATTCCAGTCTGAACAAAAAATATTTTATTTGGACTGGAATTCCGGACAATGGTCTACTGTCCAGACTTCCAATCCGAATGAGCTAATAACTGTCCGGACTGATAGTCCAGATAGCAGAGAGTCGTCCGAACTGCTAGTTCGGATATGTTGATTTTCATCCGGACTTCCAGTCCGGACATGTTGATGAGTCATGTTAAGGTAACGTGACTCCCTCCTCTTCATTTCTTCTTCCCAAGCCCTACAGCCAAGTCGTGGATGCTGGTGGAGTGGCCGACACAGTCGAGGGAGCTGTCACCTGCTGCTCGTCCTCACCGCACGAGAGGTGTTTGATTTTTTTTTTTTTGTTAACTTAACTGCAGGTTGAAAAAGAAGGAGAAGAGAGATTGAAGATAAGGGTATTCCAGTCTAAAAAATTCGATAGCAAGCATATAATAATATGAAAGAAGTTTTTAAATAAGTCACTAAAAAAATGGTGTGCCCCTCTAGAAACTCCCTAAAAAATGGTAGCAGAAGTATGGGTTCCCCAAAATTGACAAAAAAAAGGCCGCCATAAGCCCCGAAACAATACCGCTCTCTTTCGAAATGAGGCCAAGATCATTTCGGGAGTTTCTAGAGGGGCACACCATTTTTCCCAGTGAGCCCATTTAAAAACTTCATCCATATTGCAAGCCAGCCATCGAAATTTTTGGACTAAAATACTCCTTTCTTCAATCTCTCATCTCCTTCTCTTCTCCATCTGCAGATCAGTTAACCAAAAAAGAAAAAACCTAAAACCCATAACTATTCAATCAAAACTTTTTCTATATTAAATTATCTCACAAATTAAATTCGAAAATTAATTTTATTAGGCCTTTACTTACTCAAAAATTCTAAAAACAGTGCGGATTGATAAAAATTATGAACAAAAAAAAAACTCAAAGTCCGGACTGACAGTCCGGATTACTCTCCACTGTCCGAACTAGCAGTCCGGATGATCCATATCTGTCTAGACTGGAAGTCCGGACAGTAGGCTTCTGTTCGGACTTCCAGTCCGGACGAAATTTTTTCATTCGGACTAGAAGTCCAGATAGTTAATTTTTGTCTATTTTCGTCCAAGAAATAAAGGTCACTATAAATAAGTATGTTTTCATCCCATTATCTATAAAGTGATTGTACTATAGTGATAAATATTCTCATCGCTCACACGAACGCCTTGGGTTCGATCGCTAGCAATAGCAATTTCTTTTTTTACTTTATTTTATTTTTCCAAATAAATGGCATATTCTCCCAACTAAGTAGAATTTATTCGATTTGATTTCCATTTCCATTCGATGACATCTTCTCCCATTGACTAAGCAGAATTTATTCGATTTAGTTTCCATTCCTATTCGATTCGGTTTTTTCAAAATTAATAAATATTTACATATGCTCACACCATGAACAACAAGAAACAAACACAAAGAAAAAATATTTTATAAATGATCATTCCAACTAATGCATTGGTCCATAAATCAAAATCAAATCTTGCAACATTCTGAAAAAATATCATTTGCATTCCAAATCGAAACATTAATATCGCCAGAATTTTCAATAAAAATTAGGCCTTTATCTAACATAATCTATTAAAATAAAAGCATTATCTATCAAACTTTTAAAAAATACAATATCTATCAAACTTTTAAAAAATACAATCCTCATTCATGCTTCTGTCTAAATGGAATACATCAACTCCATGGCTCTCGACCACCATCTCCATAGCACCTCTACCATTAGCATTACCCTCATTTTTCATTTTGAATCCAATTTCAAACTCCAACAATTCAATTCTATTTCAAATATCAACTCCATAGTTCACAGGTTGACGATTGGACTTCCCATAAGTCGGAGAATTTTCGGGGGAGCGAGCGGCTTTGTTCTTCTGCTAATTTTTCTATAAAAATAAAATATTGGAATCCATTATTTCTCCAAAAAAAACAAAAAAAAGGAACAATTAAAAAAAAATAATTTAGGAATAATTTAAGGTTAAGAAAATCAATCAATTAATATAAAGTATAAATAAACTGAGAAAAAATATATTGGATTCTCATAATCAAATTCGAACCTTTGGGAAAAATTCTCCCTCTAATTCTCAAAATTATCAATTAAAATCTACAAAATAAGTAAAAAAAAAAAAACCCGGACACTTGATACAAAACCTATATCAGTATATATTAATGCAAAAAATTTCATTTATGATAAAAAAACCACCACCTCCAAAATTTCAATGCTCCATCCTCAATATTAATATCAATAGCCTTCCACCACCACCACCTCCTCCTATCTTCCTCCTCTCCAACCCAACAAGAAGTCCAAATCCAAATTTCTCCAATTCTTTGCTGAAAAAAATAATGACCAAAATTTAAAAAAAAATGCTAAATGAGGAGAAAATCTCACTCATCTCGACTCAAGAAGCGACGATGGAACGACGAGCGTAGCCTGGATCATCGGTGGTGGCGGGCAAATCGAAGAAAGAGAAGATAAATAGAAAGAATGAGGAGATAAAAAAGGGGAAGAGGAAGATTATGGATTATGGGAGGTGGGAGAGGAAGGGAAGAGAAGAAGAAGGGTTTTTGCGTTCTCCAACGTTAGGGAGAGAAAAATGGAAATGGAGAGAGAATAAAGGAAAAAATAAGAGAAAAATAGAGTGAGGACAGAGTAGGGATATTTAGTGTGTTCACTAGAAAAACCTTTTCTTTTGAAAAGAAAGGGTGAGCTTTCTGAAAACTGTGTTCCTTAGAAAAATGGTGTGCTCCTTTGGCAGCTCCCATCATTTCAGGAATCTTATGAGAGCTGCGCCAGCTGCAATCCACAATCACGTGGGCCCCACTCCTCCCAACGGAATAATGTCCGAACCCAATGGCATTTTTGTCCACTGAAGAAATCGGCCGGCTATGATCAGTGAGGGAATTTCTAAATCAGCACACCAGTATTCTTGGTTAGTTCGCCTTTTATTTCCGTGTCGTGACCTTGTCTTTTATTTTGGTGAGAATTAGTTTCTGAATTTGGAAACTAATTTTTGAAATATTTAAAAATTATTCAAAAACTAATGCCATGCTCAAAAAAATGCGCTCACTTTTAAAGAAGTGGCGTGGTCATTTAGAAATTCTCTCATAGTGACGGCAAAATCTATTTGAGCACAGTACAACTTACCTTCTAGTTGTCAGAAGTTATAAATTTGGCATTAGATCATATTAATTTGGCATTAGATCATATTAATTATCTGTTCAGGACTAATCTTGGATGATGAATAGTGGGCTCATTGAGCAAAGAGTTGTGTTCAATTTATTTTCCCGCACAGCCCTCGTAAATATACGAAAACATGCATGAAAATTCACACGTTACCTTAATCAGTCCGCATAT
The DNA here is from genome assembly GCA_036321105.1 of Dracaena cambodiana. Classification (NCBI taxonomy): domain Eukaryota; kingdom Viridiplantae; phylum Streptophyta; class Magnoliopsida; order Asparagales; family Asparagaceae; genus Dracaena; species Dracaena cambodiana. The sequence goes on from JAYEPQ010000017.1 coordinate 20,620,629, forward strand.
ATTTTCTATGCGTTCAACAATCAGACGGTAGTGCTATCATCCGCAAAGAAACTTACATACAAGTGTCCCCATAGTAAAGTAAGAGTACGGTTCTCTAGGTCATTAAATCCAACCCAGAGTCGTTTCAGTTCCGGGATAGGTTCCGGGTCTGAAGTTCTCCCCTTTCTCGCTCTGTCTCTTTAGCGTCCGAGACCCATGCTCTAAATCTCTAAAAATCCCTATAAATCCTCTGTAAATCTTTAAAATATCCTTGTAGATCGATTCTCCTCGCTCCGACGATCGTTGCGATCGTTTTTTTCGAAAGTTTTGTGGAGTACAGAGGGGATTTGGATTGTAAATGGGGATCTTGTCTTGCTTTGGATCGAACGTTAGGTTTCGAGCTTTTGGACTAGTTTGAACGAAGTTTCTATGTTTACTCCCTTTTTCAGTTGAATCGGTGAGTGCAAGTTGTGAATTTTTTTTTATTTTGATTTTAATTTTTTTGATCTTTCTTTTATAGATTTTCGTGGTGATCTAATTGTTTTTGGTTTTAGTGTGTGGGTTAGGGTTTGTTTAGTGTGGATCTACTGGGGGAGCTGCTGGATTAGGATTCTCTTACCGTGTCGAAGGAGTGGTGCATAAATTTAAGGAGGACTTTTGATTTTCGTTTTTGTTTCTCTGGATTTGAGCTCAGGAAACGCGAGTTTTTATTTGTCTGGCATCCGATCTTGGAGGTTTGATTCTCTTTGTACCTAAACGTAGTTTACTTTTAATCTCTTATTTAATATGTGTAAAAATTCAATCTTTTGATTATTTTGATAGGTTGTGCAGGGATTGCTCACAGAGATTGCAGTTGAACCTTTTGATAAGCTCCTGGCGTCATATCATAAGGTTTGATGATATCTGAACTAATTTGAATTGGGTTTTTCTTGTCTTATTTTCCCATTTTTGTTCCCTCAGTTAATTTCTATGAGTTACATATACTTGGTTGAATTTCTGTGTTTAATCAAATGGTGATTTTTTCTCTCAAGTTTAATGATTTTCTAGTTTATACTGTCAGCTCATAAACAATCTATTAGATGTTTGGAGGCTTTAAGTTTCTAAAGTTCTTCAATTTCTTCTTTCTTTTTTGTAGGTTCTACTGATGTGGTTCTGAGAATTCAGTCTTGGCTATTGAATCCCCACTAGGCACGAACTGAAGGTCTCTCCACCTTTCTTTTCAATTTATCATAGCTGTTAGTGTTAGTATAAGCTCTTTATCCCTTTATTATTCATTTTATTTGGTAGGTTGAATTCTACTTCAAAATTTTTGGAAATGGAGACTTTAGTTGTTGCTGAGCATCGGAACCAATACTACTACGCCCCTCGAAACAAATCCTGTGTCTTAAATCGATTTGATCCCTCTCCTTCGAGAGGATTCAAAGGCATTAATTGCCGCACCTTTGAGTCAAATACAGGGATTCTTCCATACCCTCATTCTGTTGTCCCCTCATATAACAGCCACGGGGAGCCCAAGTCTGCTTGCGTTTGCTCGGGTCGGCCAAAACCAAGTAAAAGGAGCAACCCAATTTCTATTAGCCCCAAACCGACTACCAAAGGACCCAGCTTTAATGAAGATATCGAGGAGTTGGCTTATTCTGAGCTTTGGGCGGGTCCAGCATACTCTAATTCACCTCCGCCCAGCTCCTTGCCTATTCCCAAGTTTTCACTTCGGCAGAAGAGGAGTATTTCCCTAGAGCCGCATCTTCCATCATCTGGGATTGAACTCCCACCTGTTTCTAAGTCTGCACCGCCTTCACTTTCAAGAGACTGTTTCTCTTCTGCCACTGAGAATCTGAGGAGGATTCTCCATTTAGATATTGCTGATGATTAAAGAAGTTGTGGGGGTTGGGTGTTGTACATATTGTAGATAGCAGTGCTTAATAACTTGATGGTAGAGTGTCTTTACAAGTTTTATTTAGAAATCAGCTATCTTTTGGGTAGTAGAAAGAAGGCTGAGAAGAAAGGACGGTGTTGGTTGGGAAGGAAGCTGAAAGTTAGTTGCTTGGGTGGTGCAGGAAGAAGATGATGGTTTGGCATTAGCACAGTACTGGCTGTGTTATTCAGTATTTAATGATAGATGGATTCTGAGTATCTTTGTTTTCTCTTAGGTTGACATCTTATGTATTTGGGGAAGTAGGAATAATGGGTTGAAGAAATAAGATGGGCAGAGATCAGTCATGGTGGACTGTGTTGCCTGCATTCTTCTTCAGTTGTCTGGTGAATGGGCTTCTTTTGTTCCTTTAGATGATGAGTTAAACAATCTATTTCCAGTGTGGGGTGTGGTATCTTTATAAGAAACAACAAGGCAGAAGGGTTTCTGTAATGGAATTTTATAGGACTTATGTATACCATGTAGGCTTAGTTGCATAAAGTAGGTTAATTCTTCACACTATGTAATCGTTTAGGTTTTATGCATATGTCCTCTTTACTTTGCATTATTAGGCCTGTAGTTCTTTCTTTCTTTCTCTGCTATTTTAGCTCATCTCTGACTTCTTTTCACCCTTTCTCTCTATCCGTTGGTGCTGTGCAAGCAAAACATGTTTTCCTCACCACTTTTCTGGTTTTTTAATGGAAAGGTGGGAGGTTGAAGTCCAAATGACTCTTCTACACTTGCTATTTTATCCTTCTCTGCTCTCTCTTTGCATCATATAGGTCTCAGATAGTATACAGTCATCATTCCATGTCTTGAAACTTTGTTGTCTCCCTTCCTCTTATCCTAGCTATAGGAACTACATCATGTATTTGAACTCTGTTTGTTGGGTAAGCCCATGTAGTATGATTTTAGTGAATCAAGTTGGTGTGGTGGTTGTGAATTGAACTATTGGAAGCTTCTTTCTGTATGTAGATGAGGTATGACTACTCTCGTACTTAAATTTTTTTGTTTCGCAATGTATTCATTTGGAGACAAATGGCATTTGCTAATTATTTTATTGTCGTCGCCTTCTGTTTTTGATGCAGTGCCTGCTTTCATATGTTGCTGAAGTTAATAGACATTCCAGTGTGGGTAGAACGACGAAATCTTTTGCTCAAGGATGGGGGAGCTGAATCTTCTTCTGAAATGAGTTTTTAGTTTATCATAGTTTGTTTTCACCTAATAGTTGCTTTTGCGAACTTGGGTTTGTTCCACATGGCAGAAGCCAGTCTTTCTTAAATGTGGAGCAGGTGTCAGAATCCGAGGTGTGCATTGCTTTCTTTTTCTATATTTCCTCTTGTACATTGGTTTCCTTGAGTTGATTGTCAGTGAAGAAATGCTTGTGTTGCATCGGAAGTTTGTGTTATCTGAATGGAGTCAAGTGTTATCTTTGTATAGGGATGGTAATAGACGTATCTACGGACTAAATTTTGATTTATTATATACAAAATTTTAAATTAAAAATAAAGATATTAATTTTCTAATTTAAAAATTTGTATAGAATGGACAAAAATTTGGTCTCTGAATATATCCATTACTAGTACCATCTGTATGGGGTCAAGTGAGTGTGCCATTTAAATCATAGAAGCCGTTCCATACATTTGCAAATGTTTGCATGGTGCCCACCGGCTAGAGTTTGGTGAAAAAGTAGAGGGGCTACTGTGATGTAGTGGTGCTTCTAGTAAATGTTATGATGCAAGTGGGGTTAGGGTCCGTCAATAATCAAGATACAGATACTTAGGTATCCCACTAAGTTTGGTGATATTAGAGGATTCTAGCTGGATCTCTATTTATGGGAAAGGGTCAGTCTGCTCTAGAACTTGTTCATGCATTTGGGACATCGGAGTTTGCATTACTTCGCCTTCATGTATTTGTTAATGCACAATGCTTAGCTTTATGTTGGAAGGCTAGCTGGCAATATCTTATTGAAAGTTTTTTAATGGGTTAATGGTGTATGATTCAATGGGATATTGTTGTATACTGAATCATAAAGTGGTTTGAGTAGGTTGGAGTGGTGACCGTTGTGGCCGCCGAGAAGCGTGAGAAGCATATCTCCATTGCTGTATTCAAAATAGGCGTGGGCTGGTTAACAATCTATTGACGTCTTACAAGAGCTTCGTTTAGTATTTAATTGCAAGTATAGGTAGGAGGGAATATTGAATCTTCATACCAAGCGAATGGGATCAGGAGGTTAAAACATCACGAGTCATGCAGGACAATTAAAAGTGAAGTAGTTAGAAGCTCAACTTAATAACCATATCGAAGACTGCAACTGAACCTTTCAGAATTTCATTAATATTGATATTACGCCTCTTTCATCCATTATCCGACAGCATGGGTTGACATTACATCTTTAATATCCAGTAAAAATCTGTTCTCAATAAATTATTCTAACTATGCAATTCATAGATTGTGAATTCCATCTCATATTGTGGTGTATCAAACAGAAAGTGATAGTACCAAACAGAACATAGGATTCGCTGAAGGACTGCCCTCCATTTCCCTTGAGTCCGAATCTCAAAAATCTTTTTACGGGGAGTTGTTATTATACTTCAAAAACACGAGCTAAGTAAATAACATTTAATTAGTGCCTCCTACTTTCTATGGTTAATTGCTGTTCATTCATAACATCAGAAAAGCATTGCAGAATCATATATATATATATATATATATATATATATATATATATATATATATATATATATATATATATATATATATAGAAAACGGGAAATACACCGGCGGTGAAGGAAGTTTCCTTCACCGTCGCTTAGGTGGCCCAATAAAATTATTACACGTGGTGTAATTTAAGAGAATTCATTTATTTGTTACCTTGAATGACGCCCCAAGTTATAATTTTATTTGGCCACCTAAGCGGCGGTGAAGGAACTCCCTTCACCGCCGGTGTATTTCCCGTTTCCTCATATATATATATATATATATATATATATATATATATATATATATAAAAGGATTACTGAAGGTGAGCCGTCAGCTCAGGAAAAGTTACGTGAACTAGTGGCAAAACTACAATAATCTAATGACTTTTTTTCAATTTTTTTAATAATTATTATCTACACCTACTTAACTTCTTTAAAATTAAATTTCATAAATTTTGGAGTTCATTTATCCTTCATCAAGTGCATACAAAATGCTTTATTAATTGAAAACCGTTAATTTTGTGTTAACTTGATAGAGTACTAAATCAAAACTAAAACCCAAGAAATTGAGTATGAGTGAACCCTAGGGCGTTGAGATCATAATCCAAAAGAAATTTAAAAAAAAAGATTATTAGAGATAGTGGAAATGAACTGCAGCTCAGGTAACTTACGTGAGCTGTCAGCTCATTCCATTTTTCTCATACTCCATCAAGTTATCTGAGCTGACAGCTCACGCAAGTTATCTGAGCTGCAGTTTATTTCCACTATCTCTAATAATATTTTTTAAAAAATTTCTTTTGGATTATAATCTCGACCTCCTAGAGTTCACTCACACCCAATTTCTTGGGTTTTAGTTTTGATTTGGTCCTCCATCAAGTTAACTTAAAATTAACGGTTTTCAATTAAAACATTTTGTATGCACTTAATGAAAAGGTAAACGAACTCCAAAATTTATGAAATTTAATCCAAAAGAAATTAAGAAGGTAGAGATAGTAATTGTTAAAAAAAATTGAAGAAAAATCATTGGATCATTATAATTTTGCTGCTGCCTTATGTAACTTTTCCTGAACTGTCAGCTCACCTACAATAATCCATATATATATATATATATATATATATATATATATATATATATATATATATATATATATATATATCTCGTAGAGTATAAAAAAATAATTCATCAAATAAACATGCTAAAATATTCATAAGAAAAATGATCCAGTCTTGCACAAATTGTGACTTGTTTTTGTTTGAAGCAAAGTATTAAATCCATATAAACAAATAAAAATCAATTTTTTTGATTGTGATATAGAACCAAAAAGAGAAGCTATTCGCTCATGAAACATGGACTCGAACTCAGTTTGCATCTCAGTTCTAATTTCAGCTCGTACCTCTTATAATTTTGTCTTCAATTTCTTATCTGACTCAGCTAACTGTGTTTTTAATTTCTCATTCGATTCAGCTAACTGTTTTTTTAATTTCTTATCCGACTCAGCCTGAACTTCTTCTCTAATTTTTTGAGTCACTTAAATTATCGTTGTCTCTCTAACATCACTTATAACATTTTCTACTTTCTCCTGAACATCTTGCCGAGATCTTTTACTCGGAGGCCTTTTTCCGCTCCTTTTCCTCTAAAATACCCTGATTTCTCTAAGCACATGAAGTAATATGTCATCATGAGACATCTGAGATTCATCATCTTGTGTTTGTCTCACGACAAGCTCATGTAGTTTTTTCTACAATTAAATAACAATAACTAAAGGCATTGTAACAATAGTCAAAACAAACTCCAAAAACAGAATACAAATTTAAGTTAGAGGACAAAATATCAACCAATTAATGTGAATTTTTATGAGAGTATCATAAAATACTCTAAAAATAGAATACAAATTTTTATATGTGATCTATAGTGATTTGATATAATTTTTGTTGTATATAGTCTAGACATTACACACTATACCGATACTGTCGGAGTTGACAAAAAAATTTAGTTTCATATGAGAATTTCAACCAATTACTGTAAAATTCATATGAGAGTATGAAAACACACTCCTAAAACAAAATATAAAATTTTAAAGCTATCCTTGGTGATTTGATATAATTTATGCTCAATTTAGTGCATAGCTCATGTACTAGTCCAATACCGGTACAGATGAGAAAATATTTAGTTTGAGATCATAATCACAACCAATTAATGTAAAATTTTTATGAGAGTGTAAAAACATTATTCTAAAATAGAATATAAAATTTCAATGTGATTCATAGTGATTTAGTACAATTTCTACTTAATAAAATGCACAACTCAAGCTCCGGACAGATATGGGCACAATTGATAAATATATTTAGTTGTCAGTCAAAATTTCAATCAATTACTGTGAAATTTTTATAAAAGTATGAAAACATACTCCTAAAATAAAATATAAAATTTTAAAGCATTACATGGTGATTTGATATAATTTCTGCTCTATTTAGTACACAGCTCATGCACTAGTTCGATACCGGTGCAGCTGGGAAAATATTTAGTTTGAGATTATAATCATAGCCAATTAATGTGAAATTTTTATGAGAGTGTAAAAACATTATTCTAAAACAGAATATAAAATTTTAATGTGATTCATGGTGATTTGGTACATTTTCTACTTAATAAAGTGCACAACTCAAGCTCTAGACAGATATAAGTATAACTGAGAAATATATCTAGTTGTCAATTAAAATTTCAACCAATTACTGTGAAATTTTTATCAGAGTATGAAAACGCACTCCTAAAATAAAATATAAAATTTTAAAGCTATTCATGATGATTTGGTACAATTTTCATATCAAAATGTCAGCCACTCTATGTGAAATTTTTTTGAGAGTACAACACAAAATCCTAAAATAAAATATAAAATTATTAAGCAATTTTTGGTGATTTGATACACTTAATTGCATGACATACATATGACATGCACTATAACCAATATATAAAAATGAATGGAAATAAGTGAAAGGCAAATATACATCATTATGATCTACTTTGGTATTTAAATGGCATAAAAATAAATCCATCCTGCTTAAAAAAGATGCACTATTGAATCACCTGAAATCCCGAACATGCAACTCATATATACTAATGTCAAAAAATGAATGGAGGTCTGGCTTTTTCTCTGCTAATTCATCCCATCCTGTTGGTTTTAACTGTTCACAGTCCAGATCGACCAGCAAAGTGCGCATCCCATCTGATGATATTCTATGCAAAAATGGAGAACACAAATAAAATATGCTATGTATGTTAAATACTGAAGAATATATGTCGCTGTTATAATTATTAGCATGTTCGAGATACACTCTAGCATAAGGATAATTCACTTTGCAGGTCTTCACTTGTGAAGTACTTAGATGGTAAACAGAAACTTCATACACATAATAACAACCTTCCCAACTTTTTGGTCCAACAGCACTCCAAACGCCACTTATCTCCTGAAGTTGGACAAGATCCAATTGATCCCTACTTGATGGATCCTTATAGACATGAACATGTACCACCTACCTTCATATTATGAGAAAAGAACAAGTCCATTAAACCAATTGTAATGAATAAAAGACAGAAAAACTAAAATTGCCTGTATAACTGATTCAAAAAGGCATCGTACTTAAGCTGAAGGCGCCCAAAGATAAAGCGTGATAAGTACAGTAACAATGTTCTTGCGGGGATGGAGCACAGCAGCGGGGCTGCAGGTTGCGGCTTGGATCGGAGCAGCGGGGCTGCAGGTTCCAGCCTGGATCGGAGCTGCAGGGATGGAGCAGAGCAGCGGGGCTGCAGGTTGCGGCCTGGATCGGAACGGCGGGGATGGAGTAGAGCAGTGGGGTTGCAGGTTCCGACCTGGATCGGAGCGGCGGGGATGGAGCAGAGCAGCGGGGCTTCTGGAGTTCGGCCGAACGTGGCTGCGGGCGTAGCGGCAAAGTGCATCGGGCTCTTCTTCTGGTTGCAGGAGTAGCGGCAAAGCGCGGTGGGCGGATCTTTTGGTTGCGGGAGTAGCGGCAAAGCGCGGCGGGCAGATCTTCAGGAGTTCGGTCGAACGTGGGGGTTGGAAGCTTCGATGGAATTTTCGGCAGAAACGTGGGAAAAGAATTAATTTGTTGCGGCTTAATTATAGGGTAGTTAATTAGGTTAGGGTTAGACTAGAATTATATTTAACTTATGATGGAATTTGTTGCGGCTGGTTAATTATGTTTTATATAATGATAATAACTACATTTTGTATTATAATTATAATTGTATTTGTATTATAATTATAATGATTAAGGAATTATTTTATCATAGTATTTAGATAGACGACTCAGATTGGGTTTAGGTTTAATATATATATTGGATTAAAAATTATATTTCTATTTGTATCCTAATTACAATAGATTAAAGAGTTATTTTATCATATATTATACGGCTGAGATAATGTTAGGTTAAATATATATATATATATATATATATATATATATATATATATATATATATATATATATATATATATATATATATATATATATATATATTAGGTTAAACTTTGTAATTCTATTTGTATTATTGTTATAATAGATCAAGAAGTTATTGTATCATAGGATATGAATAGACGACCAAGATTAGGTGTAGAAAAAAATAAAAAAATGAAGTCTTATGATTTGTGACTGGTTAGGTTTTATATAATGATAATAATTATATTTTTATTATAGTTATAATTCTATTTGTATTATAATTATAATAAATTGAGTATTATTTTATCATAGGATCTGGATAGACGGCTGAGATAGGATTTAGGTTAAATATATAGATTATGTTATGAATTATAATTCTATTTGTATTCCAATTACAATATATTATGGACTTATTTTATCATATAGTATCTAGATAGATAATCGAGATAATGTTAGATATATATATATGAGATTACTGTAGGTGAGCCGCTAGCTCAGGAAAAGTTACGTGAGCTAGCGGCTAAACTATAACGATCCTATGATTTTTCTTCAATATTTTTTTACAATTGTTATCTCTACCTCATTAACTTCTTTCAGATTAAATTTCATAAATTTTGAAGTTCATTTACCATTTCATCAAGTGCATACAAAATGTTGTATTAATTGAAAACCGTTAATTTTGTGTTAACTTGATGGATGACCAAATCAAAACTAAAACTCAAGAAATTGGGCATGAGTGAACCCTAGGGGTTCGAGATCATAATACAAAAGTTTTTTTTAAAAAAAATATTATTGAAGATAGTGGAAATGAGCTGCAGCTCAAGTAACTTGCGTGAGCTGTCAGCTCATTTCCATTTTTCTTATATATATATATATATATATATATATATATATATATATATATATATATATATATATATATATATATATATATTAGATTAAACAATGTAATTTTATTTGTACTATTTTTATAATAGATCAAGGAGTTATTATATCAAAAGATATGGATAGACGACCGAGATTAGGTGTAACAAAATAAATAAAAATTGAAGTCTCATTATTGTTCTAAATAGATAATTTTATATAAAAAATTGAAAATAAAAATAAATTTTGTGACAATATAA